>JASDDO010000031.1:337344513-337693242 GCA_030015575.1 Agapanthus africanus
GGGGTTGACATCGCGCTGTGTCTAGGAGAGCCATTACACGAGTAGTCCCTGGCCAGGGCAAACGAGATATACTGGTAGGTTTCCAGTGTTATCTCAGGGTGTTTTGGGCTTCGCTCCGGCACGACTTGTACCGCTATTGGGGGACTGACGTTTACCGCCCCCTAGGCCCGCCATGCGATGTATCAACGAGACAGACCGGACTGTACGGAGAATGTCACATTCAGACTCAGTAGGAGTTCAGATGGGGTTTTCACTTCGTCAGCCTTCTTGGTCGACATCTACCTGGGGACCGTTACGCACAGCTAGTGCCGCTTGCGGTCTGTGGTTAAACCCACTGCCAGCGTAGTGTCGAGTCTTTAGAGTCCCACACAGAGGGTAATTCGCCTCTGGGCAAAACAGAGTAGAGGTCGCATGGTTTTTGCGACAGGGTTCGTTCTCATCCGCGCACTTGTGCACGTTTGGAGTCCGGACGGATTATACTGGCAGGCTCTGGTTTGAGCCAGATACTGGTATGTGTTTTTGGGGTTGCTTTTATATCTTGGTATTCTTGTTTTCGGAACGAGAATGCAGGTGTGTATGCACAGTTGCTTGAGGCGGAGAATGAGATTTTTCATTAGGGTTTCGGAACGGGTGCGTATGCACAATTGACAGTCTTCATTTTCCAAACCCTAATGGATTTATATATTATCTATTAATAATAATAATTAAATGAGAATTATGTTATGGTTGTTTTTGTTGACTGTTGACCTTGGTTGACTTGTTGACCATTGACCACTTTCATGCCTTCAAAAGTCCTCCTTGATTTATGCTTACATTTTTAAATGAAGCATGGTAGTGTCATTCCAAATTACCATCAACTATTCTCATTTTCAATTATTATTATTAGATAATTATTTTCTTTTGCATTATGGTTGCAAGATAGAATATGATAGCTCATTCTATCATATTCATTCTCTCTCCTCTCTTCATCTTCTTCTTCTCTAGTCAAGAGAAACCTTCTCATGAGTTGAGAATCCTTCTCTTGAAAAAGAAAAGCAAACCCTAGTCACTCTCTCTACTCATTCTAGGTTGAAGGTTTAGCAAACCGGAAACCCTAGTTCACTCAAAGATCGAGGAAGAGCCCAAGTCGAACCTTCGAGGTGGATCCATCTTCGACGGGAGAAGGCGACGTAAAGAGAACCATCAACCTCTACAAGACTTGAAGAAGAAGGAGTTCAAGTATAGGTATAACCATCTTCCATAGTAGCTAACTCTCTTTAGCTAGAATACTAGTTTTAGTTTAGACAACGATCCCGACCATGTTTAGTCCATGTTGCCTCTTGCGATAAAAAATTCGTTTTTTATACCGTTTCCGCCTCCCCGTAAGCACCGGGGGTCGCAATATGGACTAACAGTGGTATCAGAGCCTAACTAAACTTAAACTAGCTTGGTAGTGAAGTGTAACGAAGTTCGAAACCGCAAAAACCCAAAAACCGTATTTTTCAAAAACCTGAGTTTCTGTTGAAATTTTTTTGGCTCGAAATGAAAAAATTTATATTTGTAAAATCATCTCAGGGTTTTCTAAAAACACACATGAAAAAACGATCCAGTTTGGAGCTCAAAGCGCCGCGCATCCGCGGCACGAGGTAGGCTCGTGCCGCGGAACCGCCGCGCTTTGTCGTCTTCTGCGCCTCGTTTTTCGTGCAGTGTCTGTAGGTTTTGGTTTTGGGATTTTTGAGATATATTATATGTACCCAGATTTTCCAGAAAAGAAATTTCCTTTTGGGGGTCCTATAATTCCGTATTTTTCCGAACTTCACTACACTTTGGCTATATTGGTTATATCTGTGTTGTTTGCATGTATTGAACGTCGGCTAATCGCTATAAGTCGATTAGTCGGGGTTATACATGATCTGTAATGTGCTGGAATGTGTATATGAATGTGTTGGACTGTCGCGGGTGATAGCCGGGGTTGGATGTGAGATGAGCTTTTGTTTTTCTTTCATTCATTTGTAAATGTAAATTGATGTAATTATATTATTTGTTTGGCCGCACAACCGGGTCGGGGTTGTAGCCGTCATTGTATAATTCTTTTTACTGTTTATGCTCCTAGGATAGACCCATGGTGGGGTGCACAAACTACCGGGAACTTGGCGGGTAGTTTGCCGCACCCGTAGGGGTCTTGGGTGGGGGTATTTGCTATTCACCGCGACCGTGTTATCCGCTTTTCGTTTCAGGCTCGAAAGAAATGCGGATTGCTAGTATATCCAATGTATTCATCTGTGATCTGTAATGTCTATCATTGCTTTCTATTTAGGCGTTGCTTATGTTTTACAGCCGCGCTAGCCCAGCCCCCGCTCTGTCGTTAGTTAAGTAACCTAACGGGTGATGACGGGGCCCCGTGGCGAATGCATATGGCATAAGCGTACGTCATATTTTGGTTGTTTTCTGCAATGGTAGGATTAAATGATGGGACGCATTAAAAGAACTAATGCAAGAATATCACGCATTAAAAGAACTAATGCAAGATAATAAACCAAGTTAAAGTCGTTGGAACACTTTCGAAAAACCACTCGGTTCTTTTCAAAACTAACTTTTAAAATGCGGAGTTTGAGCCACTCCATTTAATAAGCTATCTCGTTCCACTCGACCAAATCAAGTTCACTACGTTCACGGTTTTGCCAAAAACCATTCGTAGCCCTCCGTCGTTTCGTATGAATATTCAAATAGTATTCAAGCTGTGTTTGTTGACCTTCGTCAAGGCATAGTGATTGGTAGCTGTTAAGTATTCATATGTAGCATAGATAGATGCGTTGGTTGGGACACTCACATTACCTTGTTGACCTTCGTCAAGGGTATATGCGGGTGGATTCAAATTAACCTGGATAATGACGGGCAGAACTTGACATGTGACTTATGATTGTTGACCTTCGTCAAGGTCATAAGAGCATGGGGCAAAAATCCACATCGGGAGTTTCATAAGTACTGAACTTGCTAGATTTGCATACCATTTGGAGTGTGGTGATTCTGGTAGGATTCCTTCAGTTTCGTCACGCGATGATATTTGGATCCCGATCCTACTGTGAGTATATGCTACTCCTCGGGAAATTTCTCACTTAACGATCAATGCTATAAACCTAGTAGGTGCCTAGAAAGGTGTTAGCGGGGCTACGCCCCCAGGGAAAAGAGGTTCTTTAATTAAGGAACTTCGCGAAAGCGTTGGAAAACCTCCCTCGAAGTACCGACACCAGCCTGGCTGAACGGTTAAGCAAGTATTGTACGGTGGGATTGATCCTGACTAATTCTTCCTTTATGGTTTGAGGAGGGATTCGAGAAACAGTGGGAGCCATCCTGTTTAGACAAACTAAAAACCACTCTAAACTTGCAAGAGCATCATGCTGAGTGTTTCTCTTCTTCTCTCTCCTAATTGCAGCGACCAATCAACATGACTGGACTTAAGTTACTCCTAGATAAAAACAAGCTGACAGGGCCAAAACTACAAAGATTGGCTCAGGAATGTCAAGATAGCAATCACTTATGACAAGCTGGGGTATCTTCTTACCACAAAGCTCCCCCTGTCCCTGGTCCAACTTCCAGCGTCGCGGATAAGGAAATCCGCAAGACTTGGGAGATTGATAGCGCGAAGGCCAAGTGCTCTTGCTTGCCTCGATGGACAACGAACATCAGAGAAGGCATGAGAATATGGACATGGAATCCATATTGCTTCATACAAAAGAACTGTATGGGGAGCAATCACGTATCGCAAGATACGAAGCGTCGAAAAAGTTGTTTTCGACAAGAATGGCCGTCGGATCATCAGTAGCCGAGCACGTGCTAAAGATGATCGGTTACATTGAGGAGCTCGCTGACCTAGGGATCACATTGGAGAGTGAGCTATATACGGATATAGTTCTCCAGTCCCTTCCTTCCACTTACGCCCAGTTTATAATGAATTTCAACCTACAAGAAAAGGAGGTTGAACTTTCAGAGCTCCTCAACCTGCTGAGGAGCGCAGAGGGCACCCTACAGAAAGGTAGGGAAACATCCACTTTGTTTGTAGGAGGATCATCTTCTTCTAGGTCCAAGGCGAAAGCCAAGGGAAAGAAGAAGAAAGCCCCCGCCAAACCAAGGGGCGGTGTTAGTAAGTGGATACGAAGGGAAAAGGAAAAGCAACAAAGATAGCGGGGAAGATTGTGGATAAGGAAGAATGCTTCTTTTGTCATAAGAAAGGACACTGGAAGAATGATTGCAGGGCCTGGAAGGCCAGAACACAGGAATTGAAGCAGGTTGCAGCTTCAGCTTCAGGTGTGTATGTTATTGAAAACTGTCTTTCTATAAACTCTACTTCCTGGGTATTGGATACCGGATCAGGATCTCATATCTGTAATTCTTTGCAGGCGTTGAGAAACCCGTAGTGTTTTGAAAGCAGGTGACATGACCCTCAGAGTTGCAAACGGAGCGAGCATGGATGCTAAAGCCGTGGGGGACTATCACCTGGGAATGTCAGATGGACATGTTTGGTTTTGCGTAATTGCTTTTTTGTACCCAACGCAACTTGTAATATCATTTCTGTATCTTTAGTTTCTAAAGAAGGTTATGAATTTGCGTTTGTAAGTAATGTTGTAAACATTCGCCTTAATCAAGTTTTGATTGGGTCAGGTACTTGAGTAATGGTATATACGTATTGAACCAACCACAGATTTTTAATGTCCAGAATACACACAAAAGAAAGTCTCCAGAAATAAACCAGACTTTCTTATGGCATTGTAGATTGGGCTCATCAATGAGAGAAGGTTGACGAAGTTACATACAGAAGGGTATTTGAATGCGTTCGAATATCAGTCGTATGCACTTGTCAATCCTGTCTCAAGGGAAAGATGACAAAGACTCGTTTACTGGACATGGAGAAAGAGCGAGCGAGCTCTTGGGACTTGTACACAGTGACGTGTGCGGTCCAATGTCTACACATGCCGAAGCGGACATTCTTACTTCATTACTTTTACGGATGACTTCTCAAGTACGGTTATGTTTTCTTAATGAAACATAAGTCCGAGGCTTTTGAAAAATTCCAGGAGTATAAGAATGAAGTAGAGAAACAGACCGGCAAAAGTATTAAGATTCTAAGATCGGATCGAGGTGGAGAATACTTAAGTGCCGAATTCCTGAATTACTTAAAAGAGAATGGTATTCTCTCTCAGCTTACTCCTCCATACACTCCGCAACATAACGGTGTATCGGAGAGACGGAACCGAACCCTATTGGATATGGTTCGGTCCATGATGAGTAACGCTGAGTTACCGCGATCATTCTGGGGATATGCAATAGAAGCAGCTGCGTATCTCTTGAACAAGGCTCCCACCAAGACTGTGCCTACCACCCCTTATGAGATGTGGACTTGGGAAGAAACCCTGTCTCAAGTATCTTAAAGTATGGGGATGTCCAGCCTTTGTAAAAAGGCAGCATGCGGACAAGCTTGAGGCACGTTCAGTACAGTGTAAGTTTGTGGGATACCCAAGGAACCTCATGGGGTATCTTTTCTATTCCGCTGAGGAACAAAAGGTTTTTGTTTCTCAGCATGCCCGCTTCTTGGAAACTGAGTTTTTGGAAAACCCAGATAAGTGGGAGCACAATAGAACTGGAAGAAGTTCCAGAACCACAGACTGTTACTGAAAGCTTAGTGGAACCAGAGGGTTCAACAGAACAGGACATTCCTACGCCGCTCCGCAGAAGTAGTAGGCAGTCTCATCCGCCCGAGAGATACTACGGTTTTCTCATAGACGGGGATAGAGAGGATTGCATCATAGATTATGATGAGCCTACTAGCTTCCAGCAGGCCGTTCAGAGCGTTGACTCAGTGAAATGGCTGGATGCAATGCGGACCGAAATGGAGTCCATGTACACCAATAAGGTATGGACGTTGGACATTGCTCCAGACGGGGTAAAACCCGTAGGATGCAAGTGGATCTTCAAAAGGAAGATTGTGTAGATGGACAGGTTGAGACCTATAAAGCTAGGCTGGTAGCAAAGGGTTTCCGTCAAAGACCTGGCTTGGACTATGACGAAACCTTTTCTCCAGTAGCCATGCTGAAATCCATTCGGATCCTTCTTGCCATCGCTGCCTTCCACGATTATGAGATCTGGCAAATGGACGTAAAGACAGCTTTTCTAAATGGAAATTTAGAGGAGTGTGTCTATATGGATCAGCCAGAGGGTTTCATTCAGAGTGGGAGCAGCGGAAAGGTGTGCAAGTTGCTTAAGTCCATCTATGGACTAAAGCAGGCATCGCGGAGTTGGAACATCTGTTTTGATGAGACGGTCAAGGAATTTGGCTTTATCAAAAATCCAGATGAACCATGCATCTATAGTAGATTTGTAGCGAGAACTGTAGTATTCCTCGTTTTATACGTGGATGACATTCTCTTAATAGGAAATGACATTCCTATGCTACAATCTGTCAAGGGGTTCTTGTCACAAAGGTTCTCCATGAAAGACCTGGGTGATGCCTCATACATCCTGGGGATCCGGATCCATCGTGATAGATCCAAGAGGATATTAGGACTTTCACAGTCCAGGTACATCGACACCGTACTGAAAAGATTCAGTATGGAAGATTCCAAGCGCGGTAACTTACCGGCTTGTCACGGGATCACCCTCTCTAAAGAGATGTCTCCCAAGACTGATTTGGAGAGGGATCGCATGTCTATTATACCCTACGCTTCTGCGGTAGGCTCTATAATGTATGCGATGTTGTGTACCAGACCGGATGTAGCTTATGCACTGAGTGTAGTAAGCCGGTATCAGTCAAACCCTGGGGAGAAACATTGGATAGCAGTAAAGAACATTCTCAAGTACCTGAGGAGGACTAAGGAGATGTTCTTGGTGTATGGCGGAAAAGACCTCCAGATCGAGGCTTTTGCTGACTCCAGCTTCCAGAGTGACAAGGATGATTCCAAGTCCATGTCGGGCTTTGTCTTTACCCTCAATGGAGGGGCGGTGTGTGTTGGAAGAGTTCCAAACAGGAACCGTTGCAGACTCGACGATGGAAGCGGAATACATCGCTGCATCTGATGCCGCAAAAGAAGCTGTCTGGATGAGGAAGTTCTTGAAAGAACTTCAGGTGGTTCCGTCCATTGTTGACCCAGTACCTCTGTATTGCGACAACAACGGGGCTATAGCTTTAGCAAAGGAACCCAGGTCCCATCAGAGATCCAGGCACATCTTGAGGCGGTATCACCTGATCAGGGAGATCGTGGATCGCAAGGAGATCGAGGTTCGGAGAGTAGCTTCAGAAGACAACACTGCAGATCCATTCACCAAGGCCCTGCCCCAGACTCAGTTCGAGCGGCTGATCGAGATGATAGGTCTTCGATACGCCAGTACATGGCCTTAGTGCAAGTGGGAGATTGTTAGTGTATATGCCCTAGAGGCCATTACTGTATCATACTAGTTTGTATATTACTTAATGGATGCTTGGGATATTCACCTTGTATATACAGTCTTGCTCAAAATAGTAGTATGCTACTTGGTTTGTCTCTACTTCAATGTGTACTTGTGTTTATTTTACTATATCACTTATACGCATTAGTGGAGCCCTTAGGATCTTTGCTTGATTACCAGCGTTGTGATGGCAGTCACACTAGTGGGGGCTGGGTAATCTATAAGCACATCCTTATACAGGTCCCTAGTCGCAGGACTATCGAGATAGGGCATCGATACTCCGGAGTAGACTAGCGTATGCGCTTCTCATCCCAGTGTGGGAGATGGTCTGTCCCACAGCCATCAGTACGTCGTACTGGAGATAGTATACGGGTGCTCGTTGGGTTACGAGTACACTGGACAGGACTCGTCGGGAACTGACAGGTTGGTATTATACCTATCGTCAGTCGTCAGTTCCCAGGTGACATGAGTACAGCTTAGTCCGCTGACTTGACACTGGCACTTCGCCTCGAGTGTGTTCCCACTGCACTTTGATCACTACCCTACCACGGCTCAAAGGAGTCGTGCAAACAGGTGGTGGTTGGGTGCAGTCCCGAAGCACTTGGAGGCAGTGACGGTTAGACAGGATTCGTCTCTCCCGGTATTGGGGGTTGACATCGCGCTGTGTCTAGGAGAGCCATTACACGAGTAGTCCCTGGCCAGGGCAAACGAGATATACTGGTAGGTTTCCAGTGTTATCTCAGGGTGTTTTGGGCTTCGCTCCGGCACGACTTGTACCGCTATTGGGGGACTGACGTTTACCGCCCCCTAGGCCCGCCATGCGATGTATCAGACGAACAGACCGGACTGTACGGAGAATGTCACATTCAGACTCAGTAGGAGTTCAGATGGGGTTTTCACTTCGTCAGCCTTCTTGTCGACATCTACCTGGGGACCGTTACGCACAGCTAGTGCCGCTTGCGGTCTGTGGTTAAACCCACTGCCAGCGTAGTGTCGAGTCTTTAGAGTCCCACACAGAGGGTATTCGCCTCTGGGCAAAACAGAGTAGAGGTCGCATGGTTTTGCGACAGGGTTCGTTCTCATCCGCGCACCTTGTGCACGTTTGGAGTCCGGACGGATTATACTGGCAGGCTCTGGTTTGAGCAGATACTGGTATGTGTTTTTGGGGTTGCTTTTATATCTTGGTATTCTTGTTTTTCGGAACGAGAATGCAGGTGTGTATGCACAGTTGCTTGAGGCGGAGAATGAGATTTTTCATTAGGGTTTCGGAACGGGTGCGTATGCACAATTGACAGTCTTCATTTTCCAAACCCTAATGGATTTATATATTATCTATTAATAATAATAATTAAATGAGAATTATGTTATGGTTGTTTTTGTTGACTTGTTGACCTTGGTTGACTTGTTGACCATTGACCACTTTCATGCCTTCAAAAGTCCTCCTTGATTTATGCTTACATTTTTAAATGAAGCATGGTAGTGGTCATTCCAAATTACCATCAACTATTCTCATTTTCAATTATTATTATTAGATAATTATTTTCTTTTGCATTATGGTTGCAAGATAGAATATGATAGCTCATTCTATCATATTCATTCTCTCTCCTCTCTTCATCTTCTTCTTCCTCTAGTCAAGAGAAACCTTCTCATGAGTTGAGAATCCTTCTCTTGAAAAAGAAAAGCAAACCCTAGTCACTCTCTCTACTCATTCTAGGTTGAAGGTTTAGCAAACCGGAAACCCTAGTTCACTCAAAGATCGAGGAAGAGCCCAAAGTCGAACCTTCGAGGTGGATCCATCTTCGACGGGAGAAGGCGACGTAAAGAGAACCATCAACCTCTACAAGACTTGAAGAAGAAGGAGTTCAAGTATAGGTATAACCATCTTCCATAGTAGCTAACTCTCTTTAGCTAGAATACTAGTTTTAGTTTAGACAACGATCCCGACCATGTTTAGTCCATGTTGCCTCTTGCGATAAAAATTCGTTTTTTATACCGTTTCCGCCTCCCCGTAAGCACCGGGGGTCGCAATATGGACTAACAATCCATATAGACGCACTCTTCCAAATTTCCATTTAGGAAAGCCGCCTTTACGTCCATCTGCCAGATTTCATAATCGTGGAAGGCAGCAATGGCAAGAAGGATCCGAATGGATTTCAGCATAGCCACTGGAGAAAAGGTCTCGTCATAGTCCAAACCAGGTCTTTGACGAAAACCCTTTGCAACAAGTCTAGCTTTATAGGTCTCAACCTGCCCATCTACACCAATCTTCTTTCTGAAGATCCATTTGCAGCCTACGGGTTTTACCCCTTCTGGAGCAAATTCCAAAGTCCAAACTTTGTTGGTGTACATAGACTCCATCTCGGCCCGTATTGCATCCAGCTATTTTACCGAGTCACCGCTCTGAATGGCTTGCTGGAAGCTAGTAGGCTCACCATAATCCATGGTGCAATCCTCTCTGTCCCCGTCTATGAGAAAACCGTAGTATCTCTCGGGCGGATGAGACTGCCTACTACTCCTACGGAGTGGCGCTGGAATGTCCGGTTCTCCTGAACCTTCTGGTTCTACCAAGGTTTCAGTAACAGCTTGTGGTTCTGGAATTTCTTCCAGTTCTATTGCGCTCCCACTTATCTGATTTTCTAAAAATTCAGTTTCCAAGAAGTGGGCATGCTGAGAAACAAAAACCTTTTGTTCCTCTGCGGAATAGAAAAGATAACCCCTAGAGTTCTTTGGGTATCCCACAAACTTACACAGTACTGAGCGTGCCTCGAGCTTGTCCGCATGCTGCTTTTTTACAAAAGCTGGACATCCCCATGTCTTAAGGTACTTAAGACAGGGTTTCTTCCCACTCCACATCTGATATGGGGTGGTAGGCACAGTCTTGGTTGGAGCCTTGTTCAAGAGATATGCTGCTGTCTCTAGCGCATAACCCCAGAAGGATCGCGGTAACTCAGCCTTACTCATCTTGGAACGAACCATATCCAATAGGGTTCGATTCCGCCTTTCCGATACACCGTTGTGTTGTGGTGTGTATGGAGGAGTAAGCTGAGAGAGAATTCCATTCTCTTTTAAGTAGCCCAGAAACTCGGCACTCAAGTATTCACCACCTCGATCAGATCTTAGTGTCTTGATACTTTTGCCTGTTTGTTTTTCAACTTCATTCTTGTATTCCTGAAATTTCTCAAAGGCCTCGGATTTGTGCTTCATCAAGAAGACATGCCCATACCTAGAGAAATCATCTGTGAAAGTAATGAAGTATGAATAACCACTTCGCGCATGTGTAGACATTGGACCACACACATCACTGTGTATGAGTCCCAAGAGCTCGCTTGCTCTTTCTCCGTGTCCAGTGAACGGAGTCTTTGTCATCTTTCCTATGAGACAATATTCACAAGTGGCATAAGACTGATACTCAAACGGATTCAAGTATCCCACTTTATGTAACTTTGTTAACTGTGTCTCATTAATGTGACCCAGTCTACAATGCCATAAGAAAGCCTGATTTGTTTCCGGAGACTTTCTTTTAAGTGTGTTCTGGACACTGAAGATCTGAGCTTGATTCAATACGTATATTCCGTTTTGTAATGTACCTGACCCAATCAGGACTTGATTTAGGTGGATGTTTACTACATCGCTTACAAAAGTAAAATCATATCCTTCCTTGGAAATCAAGGATACAGATATGATATTACAAGTCGCACTTGGTACATAAAAACAGTTACGCAGAATCAATATCTGCCCAGTTGTCGGTCCTAGATGATATTCCCCTACGGATTCAGCATACATGCTCATTCCGTTAGCAACCCTGAGAGTCATATCACCTTTCCTGATAACCCTATGGTTTCTCAGAGCCTGTAACGAATTACAGATATGAGATCCTGATCCGGTATCCAATACCCAGGAAGTAGGATTAATTGACATACAGTTCTCTATTACAAACACACCCGAAGCTGAAGCCACAACATGCTTCGAATTCTGGCTACTGGCTTTGCAAGCCCTGCAATCCTTCTGTCCATGTTCATTCCCGTAACAATAGGAACATCCCTCTTTTTCTGCATCCATTCCTGAAACTTCTGCCCTTCTCTTTCTTTCTACTTCCCTGGTTTCCTTCAGGGTAGTAGGTAGAGACTATTGAACTAAGTCAGCATCTGACTCGTTCTTCAACGTGGTCTTCAGGTCCGAGAGCTCAAAAGAGCTGGTCTCTGTAAGGACGTTGCCCCCTACAGATGACCCGATAGCCAACCTCGCTGGAAGCAATTCGTTCGAGGTCTCATATCTTGCGATACGAGATTGCTCTCCATATAAAACTTTGTTATGGAGAAAGATAGAAGCTGAGTCCATCTTCTCGTGCTGCCTCTGGTATAAACCATCAACTGAGGCTAACACGAGGCACTTGGCTTTCGCACAGTTCCTTTCCGATGTCTCGCGGATATGAATATCCGTGACAGGGGAAACTGAACCTGAGACGGCAGGGGTTGGATCAGTCAAGAGGTGTCCCAGCTTGTCATGGGCAATGGACATCTGGACAGACCTTTGCCAGTCATAACAGTCAGATTCAGTCATTTTATTATCTAGATGTAACCTAGGTGCGGTCACTGGGTCGCTGCAATTAAGAGAGAGAGAAGAAAACACTCAGCATGATGCTCTTGCAAGTTTAGATTGGTTTTTATTTTATCTAAACAGGATGGCTCCCACTGTCTCTCGAATCCCTCCTCAAACCATAAAGGAAGAATTAGTCAGGATCAATCTCACCGTACAATACTTGCTTAACCGTTCAGCCAGGCCAGTGTCGGTACTTCGAGGGAGGTTTTCCAACGCTTTCGCGAAGTTCCTTAATTAAGTAACCTCTTTTCCCTGTGGGCGTTGCCCCGCTAACACCTTTCTTGACACCTACTTGGTTTATAGCATTGATCGTTAAGTGAGAGATTTCCCGAGGAGTAGCATATACTCACAGTAGGATCGGGATCCAAATATCATCGCGTGATAAAACCGAAGGAATCCTACCAGAATCATCACACTCCAAATGGTATGCAGCGCTAGCAAGTTTCAGTGCTTATGAAACTCCCGATGTGGATTTTTTTTGCCCCATGCTCTTATGACCTTGACGAAGGTCAACAAATCATAAGTCACATGTCAAGTTCTACCCGTCATTATCCAGGTTAATTTGAACCCACCCGTACATACCCTTGATGAAGGTCAACAAGGTAATACGACTGTCCCAAACCAACGCATCTATCGATGCTACATATGAACACCCAACAGCTACCAATCACTATGCCTTGATGAAGGTCAACAAACATAGCTTGAATACTATTGAATATCCATACGAAATGACGGAGGGCTACGAATGGTTTTGGCGAAACCGTGAACGTAGTGAACTTGATATAGTCGATGGAACGAGATAGCTTTTAAAAGGAGTGGTTCAAGCTCCGCGTTTAAAATGCTGGTTTTTGAAAAGAACCGAGTGGTTTTCAAAGTGTTCCAACGACTTTTACATGGTTTATTTTCTTGCATTAGTTCTTTTAATGTGTCCCATCATTTAAACCTACCATTGCAGAAAACAACCAAAATATGGTGTACGCTTATGCCATCCGCATTCGCCACGGGGCCCCGTCATCACCCGTTAGGTTACTTAACTAACGACAGAGCGGGGGCTGGACTAGCGCGGATGCAAAACATAAGCAACACCTAAATAGTTAATATATATAGCAATGATAGACATTACAGATCATAGATGAACACTTTAGATATACTAGGAATCCGCGATTCGTTCGAGCCTGCAACGAAAAACGGATTACACGGTCGCGATGAATAGCCAAACCCCACCCTAGACCCCTACGGGTGCGGCAAACTATCCGCCAAGTACCCGAAGCGTAGCAACCTCCCTCAACACCGTGAGTAGGCCACTCGACACTTCGAGATACCCGGTAGTTTGTGCACCCCACCTTGGGTCTATCCTAAGAGAAAAAACAGTAAAAAGAAATAATACAATGACGGCTACAACCCCGACCCGGTTGTGCGGCCAAACAAATAATATTACATCAATTTACAAATTTTACAATGAATGAAAGAAAAAGAAACTCTCATCTCACACCCATTCCCGGCTATTCATCCGCGACAATCCATCGAGTTCATATACACAAACCATCAACATTACAGATCACAGATATGTATAACCCCCACTAATCGACGTATAGCGATTAGCGGACGTTCAATACATATATCACATCACAGATAATATCCATTAGCCAAAGTGTACGGAATACCGATCAAAATACGGATTTTTAACCACCCCAAAAGTCAATTTGCTCTCTGGAAAAACTGGGTGGAAAAAACATGTATTAAAAATCCCAAAACAGCCAAACTAAAACACTGCACAAAACCCGATCCAGTGACGAGTCAAAACCGCGGCGGAACCGCGGCAATGAGCATGTCATTGCCGCGGAACCGCGGCCGTTTGATTGATTCACTGGCTCGTTTTTCTGCAGTGTTTCACAAAACCCTGAGACGATTTTTCATATATTTTAAATCACATTTTGAGCAGTATGAAAATCGACAGAAACTAGAGGTTTTGCGGACGTGTTTTGCGACTTTTTTCCGATCGATGTTCTAAACACTTTGTTAACTTACTAGTTTATGTTTAGCCTGGCTCTGATACCACTGTAAGTCCACGTTGCTCACCCCGGTTCTTACGGGGAGGCGGAAACGGCGAAAAACATTGATTTTGGCACAAGGCGACATGGACTTAGAGCACGGATCTTTGCTAAACTAGAAACTAGTAAACAACAAGAGGCTATAACTACTATGCTTGTAGAAAATATACCTCACGGAACCGGTCCTTCGGGTCTTCATTCCGTTGTCCCACTCGTCCATCCAAGCTCCAAGCGTCGATCCGGACCTTGGGCAGCTCCGCGGCCATCTTGAGTCGAAGACGATCCACCCGAAAGATGTACACTAAGCTCCGCCTCAAGCCGAGGCAACTAGGGCAAAGTGATTGCTAGTCAAGAAGCCCTAGAATGTATAGAGGAGATGTATGGATGTATTTGTCTTTGTGGGATCTTTTTCTCTCAACACATGAGATCAAAAGATGAGATCAAGAGGAGGAAGAAGAAGGAGAAAGGTTAGCAACCATGGAGCTTCTCATTTCAAGAGAGAGAATCAAAATGAACAAATGAAAAGCTTCACCAAGAGAAAACACAACCATGGTTGCAATAATGCAAAACACTATCATTACTAATCCCATCAAGATAAAGTTGATGGCTATAAATGACATGACCATTATCATAACAAAAATGAAAAAGAAAACCAAAGAATACTTTAGACCTTTCAAGAAGATCCTAGTCAACTTTGGTCAAACGGTCAACAAAGTCAAGATGGTCAAATGGTCAATGTAATTAGCCATAACATAATTATCAATAAAAGGATTAGTAAATAATGTTTTCGGCTCATAATGGTTTTGACCGAACCAACTGTCAAAACCCTAATGAGGCACCTCCTCCTTCTCCACTCCACAAAACTGTGCATACACACCTGCATCCGCATTCCGTAGAATGCGAATGCACAGAAGACAAAACAAATCCATCTGTGCAATACTAGGATCTGGCTCAAACCAAAGCCCACTAGTATTGCCTGCCCGAACAGCATACGCACACAAGTGCACGTAAGTGATCGTAGCCCTGCCGTAAAACCATACGGCCTCTACACGTTTCGCTCAATACAGGGAAACTCTCTGTGTGGGACTCTAAAGACTCGACACTACGCTGGCAGTGGGTTTAACCACAGACCGCAAGCGGCACTAGCTGTACGTAACGGTCCCCAGGTAGATGTCGATAAGAAGGCCGATGAGGTAAACCCATCTGAACTCCTTCTGAGCCTGTATGTGACAATCTCCGTACAGTCTGGTCTGTCCGTCTGATACATCGCATGGCGGGCCTAGGGGGCGGTAAACGTCATTCCCCTAATAGCGGTACAAGTCGTGTCGGAGTGAAGCCCAGAATACCCTGAGATAACACTGGAAACCTACCAGTATATCTCGCTTGCCCTGGCCAGGGACTACTTGTGTAATGGCTCTCCTAGACACAGCGCGATGTCAACCCCCAATACCGGGAGAGACGAATCCTGTCTAACCGTCACTGCCTCCAAGTGCTTCGGGACTGCACCCAACTACTACCTGTTTGCACGACTCCTTTGAGCCGTGGTAGGGTAGTAATCTAAGTACTGTGGGAACACACTCGAGCCGAAGTGACAGTGTCAAGTCTGCGGACTAAGCTGTACTCATGTCACCTGGGAACTGATAACTGACGATAGGTATAATACCTACCAACAGTTCCCTACGAGTCATGTCCAGTGTACTCGTAACCTAACGAGCACACGCATACTATCTCAAGTACGACGTACTGACAGCTGTGGGACATACCGTCTCCCCCGCTGGGATGAGAAGCGCATACGCTAGTCTACTCCGGAGTATCGATGCCCTGTCTCGATAGTCCTACGACTAGGGACCTGTATAAGGATGTGCTTATGGATTACCCAGCCCCCACGAGTGTGAGCGCCATCACAACGCTAGTAATCAAGCAAAGATCCTAAGGGCTCTACTAATATGTATATTAGCAATATGCTAAAAGAAACACATGCACATATTAAAGTAGAGACAAACCAAGTAGCATACTACCATTTTGAGCAAGATTGTCTATACAACTGTGAATATCCCAAGCTTCCATTAAGTAATATACAAGCTAGTATGATACAGTAATGGCCTCTAGGGCATATACACTAACAAGATTTATATAGAATCAATTTATATCTTAACGATGTTAAGGTATAGGGAGTTGTCCGGCTGATGCTTAAAACCAGAATCCATAAAAACTCAAGGCACGTTTCAGTAATGGCAGTTTGTGGGTTATCCCGGGCTTTGACGAGGGTTAACTTTCTACCATCAGGAAGATCAATATTTATATTGTTCTTGACTCACCACAGTTTTAGTAAAATGGATTTTTTCAGAAAAACCAAAGTGGGAGTATGGTAGAACTGGAAGTGATTCCAGAACCACAAATGATCACTGATGATTTAATAGAACCTAACGATTCAATTAGTTTTGACGTTCCATTAGCCACTCCTCGGATTTTGGTGGGTAACCTCAGGCACCCGATAGGTACTTCGGTCTTCTCTGAGACGGTGACAGGGAGGTTCTTGTTTACCCGGACTTGCCATTGCAGCTGTTCTAGACAATAAGACCCGGCAGGAGGATGAGTATAAGCGTCGTTCTAAACTGGTTTTGGAAGTGTACGTGTATATGACTCTGCCAGAAGGTTGTTGTAGTCAGTGGGAGCAGCGGAAGCATAGAGGACAAGTAGCTTATGTCTATTTATAGACTAAGGCAAGTATAGCGGAAATAGATCATCTATTTTTGATGTGACAGTCATAGGCTTTGACTTCATCAGAATAGGAGATGGATCTGGTAAGTAAGTAGTAGGGTGTGATGTCCAAGTATTAGGATGACATGCACTTGATAGGAAAGGATATTCCTATACTACGATCGGTTATACTTTGGTTGTCGCACAGTTGTTTCTCCACATAAGATATAGAAATAATATCAAGTTTCCTGGTTACTAGATCTATGTTTTTAGATCTAGATTTGGAAAGTATCCCAATTTGGGTACTTTGACATTATTCTAAAGATATTTTAGAATGGACGACTCCTGGCATGGTGGTGAACCTGCAGGTGATGGGGTCAACCTCTCTAAAGGTGTCTTACAGACTAAAGGGGAGAGGGATCTACATGATTAACATATCATTTGCTTAGGCAATTGAGTTAATCATGAAATGTCAAGTACCATACTAGATATTGCTTTTGCACTAGATGCAATAAGCAGATATATTAATCCAATCCTGGAGAAACATTGGGAAGCAGTTATTGAACATAAGTGAATGTTCTTGGGAAATGATTACGGCAGCCTCCTTCGGGAGACGGTTATCATTTCAGGTTTCCAAGGTGACCTGGATGACAGAGTGACTGTCAGAGTTATAGTTTTTCTCTCTTTTGAGGGACAGTATGTTGGACAGGTGGTCCAAGCGGATACTGAGGAAAGGCATGGCGCAGGATACTGATTAAATTCAGTAGACGATACAGTCTAAGAAGTTTGCTGGATTTGGAGTTCATTTGTGAACTAGGTCCTATCAGATATCCAAACAAATTCTAAGACAGGTATTGCTCATTTCGGGAGATAGCTTTCTCCGCGAAGTTGAGATTAAGAGAGATACAGAAAGAAACATTGGAGCGGATCCACTCACTGAGTCTATTTCTCGAACGCAATCATTTTCGTAAACGGGCTTTGCGAAACTGATTAGTAGAGAATTTGGGTGTTCGGTATCACACGGGCTGTGAGTATGCGACATCGCAATAATTGGCCTTAAGTGAAAGTGGAAGATTGTTGGCTATAGTGCCCTCAAGGCAATTATCATAGTCGCGGACTTGTGATTATGATGAATGAGTGAAGACCTATACCGATAAAATGGTCTTACTCAAGATGATAATATGCTATCTGGTTTGTCTTTATCATCATATACGTGTTGATAGAGCCCATAGGACTCATGCTTGACTGGCAGCATTATGATGGTGATCATATATGTGGGAGCTGGGGTCTATAAGCACATCCTTAAATGTCCCTATTCGTAGGAGTATCAAGACCGGGCATCGATACTCCAGTGTAGAATAGTGTATACTGATCGAGACCCCGACGAGGGGCGGTGGCCAGGTCTCACAAGCCATTGGTGTTTGTTTGTTCACCTAAGATAGTATACAGGTGCTCATTGGGTTATGAGTACACTGGACGGACTCGCCGGGAACCTGCTAGTTGGTATTATACCTATAGTCAGATAGCAGTTCCCAAGTGACATGTGTACAGGTTAGTCTGTCGACCTGAGGTCGTCATCTGTCTCGTGTGAGTTCCCACTGTGCTTTGATTACTACCCTACCACGGCTCAAAGGAGTCGTGCAAACAGGTTTTAGTTGGGTACAGTCCCGAGCCACATAGAGGCAGTGATCGGATCGTCGGGGATTCGTCTCTCCCGGTATTGAGGGTTGATGTCACGTTGTGTACGGATGGCCATCACCAAAAATCCGTGGCCACGGTGGACGAGAATTACCGATCCAGGATCGATAGTTTCTCAGGTGGTGATGGGTTTCATGCCGACACTAAATACCGCGTTGTTGGGGGTCTGACTTTATCCACCTCCCTAGACTCGATATACGATACTCTTAGACGAACAGACTGGACTGTGCGAATATTGTCACTGTTAGGCTCAGTAGGGGTTCTGCATGAGGTTGCTCGTCGGCCTCCCTTTCGCTCAATACCTGGGTAGCCGTTACGTACAGCTAGTGCCGCTGACGTGCTTGTGGTTAAACCCACTGCCAGCGTATTGACGAGTCTTTAGAGTCCCACACAGAGGGTTTTCACGGTTCAGGCGATATGGTGTACATGAGGTATGTTGATATATACAGGTGTCCGATCAAATATGTGCACATGCTGCGCAGACTTTAATCGGACGGTTGATAATACTAGCGGCTTAGGATTAAGCCAGATTATTAAATCAGGTTTTGATTTAATAATTTACATATGTATTCTAGTATTATTGTTCGCTATTTATTTTATTTCTTGGCTATTCGTATTTTTGTACGAATACGCGTATATGTATTTCGATACATATACCGGGAAGTATTCCGTATTTTCTACGGAATAGCTTCTAGAAGGTGCCACCTCATTTGTATGAATTTCTATTTATGGAAATTCATTTGTTTAACAAATGAGGTGGAGGGTGTGAGGTGGCACAAGCATGGGTTTGTGCATGTTCATGGCATGGAACAAAGTATGGTTGATATTATTTTATTGTAAAAAAGAAAATGATAATTTTTGATAAGAGAGAGAGGGGGCCGGCCACTGTTTTTGAGGTGGGGGGTTCATTTCATTTTGGATGATTACATATTACACATGCTAGCCCACTCTCTCACTCTCTCAAGTTCACAAACACTTAACCATTTTTGTTCATGCAAAAAGCTTCATCACCTCCATTCATCTTCTATGGATGCTCTCTTGAGCTCATGGGTAGAGAGAAAATTGTAGTGACACCTTCATGCACCCCCACTCTCCATCGCTAGCGACTTTGGAGCGTAGGTTACCTCATTTGTCGAGGTTGGAGCTTGCGCCGTTTCCCTCGGGTGGATCATCGGAGATGAAGGAAGACCGGTAACCAAACTTCGTCAAAAACCCGCTAGGAGCATGGAATGAAGACCGAAGGACTCGGATCAACTCGGTATAACGATTCTAACTCTTAGTTTATATTTCTAGCTTAGGGTTTAAGGTCGATCCGGGAATCGGGTAACGATAGCGCCAGTTTAGAAATTTTTGTTCCGCATTTTGGTCGCGTTTTGATGGCCGGGGCGCTGCCGGAACCCTTCAGAAGGGGGAGGGCAGCCATGGTAGAGGAAATGGGGAAGAGATGAAGAAAATAATGAAGGGGGAAATGGCCAAGACGAGGGTTGACCCCTCACCCTCTCTCTCTCTCTCTCGCCCATACCTCATTTTTTTAATCTTTTCCCTTTCATTTTCTTTTCTTTTCTTATCTTTTCTTTCCTTTTCATTTCATTTAAAAGCCATGCATGAAAAAAATAAGGAAAAGCCATGGTAGGAAAAATGTAAAAATGTGAAATAGGACATGGTGCATGTCATGTTCACAAATCAAGTTTAATGCACGATTAGTGATATTTAATCGCGATTAGCATTAAAATTGTATATAATTAATTATAAAAATTCATAATTTGCCTAAATCACATAAAACATTCTCATTTCGGTAATTTCTATAATTTTCCAAATATTTCCCAATTTATCGGTATTTAATTATACCGCATTGCCAAAATATTCATAATATTTATTATTTAATTATATAAATTCCCAAAAATAATATTTTATTTTTCTGAAATGTTATAGTCTTCCCCCTTTAAAGAAATTCGGTCCCCGAATTTAAATTTAAACCCCTCAAATACTAAAATATTTCAGTAAAAAGATCTAGTCGTCGGGGCTCCGAAATCATAAGTACATAAACACATCGTAGCGCAATGCATGCGCATGAAAAACGAGCATATAAACCAAAATCCAAACTTCGTCAACCATCCCGCAACCATCGGAGTTTTGGTGAAGACATCAATGTCAAATCCAATGCGAAACCAACATGATGTACATCAAACTATACATGTAGACATCGTTAAAACATCTGTAAGAAATGCATCCCTAACATTTTCAAGTCGTTGTGCGATGCGCGTATCACCGTGCAGTGGCGGGCGTCTATTGTAGGAAAATATCTATATATATATACCCTTTGTTTAACATACACGTCCTGCCGGATTTTTTTTGAAAATCATTTAGAAGGGTTCCCTTTGTAAAAGTTTCGTGTCATCTCGGACACGTAGATAAATACTGAGACTATAGCTCCTTTTTGGAAATCCTTTCGGTAAGTATCAATGCATGAAAAAATATATTCAGGTACTGTCCTCGAACTAGTCCTGCTCAGCTACTATACCAAATAGTAAATATCATCAAACATACTGCTCCACAAGAAATCAATCTTAAAATGTGCATAAGAATGCCATGTGCGTCTGGTGCGCACGGAAATCGAAATCAATAAATGTGCCATACATGTGCACAGAAACAAAATCTAAGTGCAACGGGTGTGCACGAAACACCTGTCAAAGGCAACGGGTGTGCCTGACAGCAATATCAGGTGCATCTGATATGCACGAAGAATCTCGATTTAGTGCATATGGCGTGCACCAAAATCGCATCAAGCGCGTCAAGTATGCGCAAGAATCCAAATCAAGTGCACAAGGTGCACGAAAAAAATATCGAATATCACAATCGAAATCGACGGTATACAACATATTTCAATCCAAATCAGGTATACTGTGGTATATAATCTCACAACCATGTGCATCAGCGTACACAAAATCGAATCAAAAATACTAAAAGTTCATGAAAACTATACCGAAAGCATAAGTCAAATCACATGCATAACATAAGCATGAAATCAAAATCAACATCTCGAATGACATCAAATCGAAGTCAAGTGCAACTGTGGTGCACAAAATCTTAATCAAGCAAAAAAATTGCCCAAAAACACCAAAATCCAAAATAACAGACATGTGATAATCGAATCACCAAATCGCAAATCATAAACACTATCGTCGATATGTCCTTCCTTCGCAGTCAAGAAGGTGTCGGTGTATCCAAATCTATCAGAGCAAGATATCTTCTTGCCTCCTGTTCATGGTCTGGCGCCTGGTGCCCTTAGGCTCTCGTCTCTCACTGTGAATCTCCAGCTACATAACTCTTCGGTTCAACGGCTCAATATGGAAATGATGACAGGAGCAGTTCCGCTCTGGCACATCCTCTAAAGATCTCTGGTCAATTATCATGGTCGCTCATAACATATCTCGTCGACAATGCCGAACCTAGCCTGCCGGGTGTGCATAATATGAACGATCCTGGGTTCAAGTCTTCTCGTATAATATTCCAGAAAGGTTCTGTCGAAATCTCCCCAAATCTCATTTCTACCGAACTGCCCGGAAATTATCACTTTTTACTAATCTATTTCTTATTCCGGAACGGCTGCATACTCATCGCGACTCCTTCTCGAAGATATATCCATATACAATGCCTCTACATGTGTATCACATCTCTGATGTCGGCGGAGTGGAACGTCATCTCATCAAGATCTCGTACGAACCTCTTACTCCACTTTTCTCTAATGTCGACTGATTCGGACTCATCTCTTCGTGGCTGTATGGACTGCGCTCCAACGGCTATACTCGTATCTGGAGTCTCCCAAGCAATGTATCACATCACATATATCCAAATGACGTCGAACATTTCGATCGATTTGTCAAAGTTCCAAAATCCCACAAAAGCTCAACATCTTGGGTACAGTTTAATAGTATTCCAGTACATGCCATAGTACCTATGGACCAGCCGTAGAAGGGAAAACCCAAGCCTCATTAATGGCACCGCAGAACTGCCGCCAACCCTAAAGTTCAAAAGCGTTCCCATGGTCATTATGTCGAGTTAGGGTTTCATTCTTCTAGAGGGTCTGCAAAATTACTTGAATTTTTTTCCGAATACTTTAAACTTGGAAAATGGGTTTCTAACATTCGATCGTTTTCTTTGACTCCCAACGTATCTGCATGAAGTCTCCTCTAGCTGGAATCAATCAATATGATGACCTCGCATCGGAGTAGGAAACGAATCACATGTGCTAGTCATTCCTCCTTGGGTGACTAGCGATCTTCTATCATATCTCTAAGTACAACTCGTGCGGCGATAGCTTCAAACATCTGGGCGACATCTCGTCAGTCGCAGCAACAACTGAATTATTCGTCCGCACGCTGAACAGTGCCTTAATCATCAAGTATAATCGGTGCATTGATGGTCATCACAGTCTGGCTGGCCTCTAGGAGTGGCCCAATCCTCTGGTGCTGATCTGCATGTCTGAGAAATCTCGTAAAAGCGATCCATCAAACGATCATGGAGCAAAAACACAATAGGATGATACATCTATACAATCGTGTGTCCCTGGAATCACGCCCTGGTCAGTCCTCGTCCGTGACGAGCTCGTGTTGACCGCAACTCTAGCCGTAGCTCTCTCTGCCCGTGTAATCATGGCATCAAAACAACCGATATCGATGAGGATAGATCATATGAATGAATATAATGTTGTGAAAGGAAATGTACATCCTAAAGCTCCTTAAGAGGAGTAGCGTATCGTAAGTATGCCGTAGAACATACACACGGTACGTCACTCTCCTTAAGTCACCTACTCCATCAACCAAGGTCAACCTACGCGACGAAATTTCGAGTCTAATACTCCCTCGACCAATTCTAAGTTTTGTAAGGTCAAGCCTAGGTTCCGAATATATATAAACGCCTGAGACTCCGCATAGTCAAACATAAACTCGAACCAAGGTTAACCTGGCGCTCTGATACCAACTTTGTCACGTGCCATTTCGGGTCGTGACACTATCGATCTTGGATCGGTAATTCTCGTCCACCGTGGCCACGAATTTCTGGTGATGGCCACCCGTGCACAATGCGACATCAACCCCCAATACCGGGAGAGATGAATCCCCGACGATCCAATCACTGCCTCCATGTGGCTCAGGACTATACCCAACTAAAACCTATTTGCACGACTCCTTTGAGCCATGGTAGGTTAGTAATCAAAGCACAGTGGGAACTCGCACGAGACAAATGACGATCTCAGGTCGACAAACTAACCTGTATACATGTCACATGAGAACTGCTATCTGACAATAGGTATAATACCAACTAGCAGGTTCACGGCGAGTCCGTCCAGTATACTCATAACCCAATGAGCTCCTGTATACTATCTTAGGTGAACAAACTAACACCAATGGCTTGTAAGACCTGGACACTGCCCCTCGTCGGGGTCTCGATCAGTATACACTAGTCTACACTGGAGTATCGATGCCCAGTCTCGAAACTCCCACGAATAGGGACATTTAAGGATGTGCTTATAGACCACCAGCTACCACGTATATGATCGCCATCATAATGCTGGCAGTCAAGAAAGAATCCTATGGGCTCTATCAACATGTACATGATGATAAAGACAAACCAGATAGCATACTATCATCTCGAATAAGACTGTTTCACCGGTATAGGTCCTCCTTCAATCATCATAATCGCCTGTCAGCGATTACGATAATTGCCTTGAGGGCACTATAGCCAACACTATCTTCCTGAGTCAGAACCCCGAAAGTAATATCTAAAAATCTCCGTCGCCCCAAAAACGGTGACAATGGGCCGAGATGTCCCTAAACTAATAATGGACCGAGAAGTCCTTAAACTAACTATCCGCCTCAAATATGGAGACAACGCACCGAGATATCCCTAAATTAATAATGGACTGGGATGTCCCTAAACTAAAATTTCGCCTCAAATATAGCGATAATGGACCGAAATGTCCCTAAACTAGCACATCGCCCCCAAATACGGTGATATGCTCCCTTGAGATTCATATTGCAATCGAAGTCCTAACGGAGAGGGTTGCAACTCAAGTCCCACTGGCTACACAGCTAATCCAGCGATGAAGCCACCCCAAATCCCATCGACAAACAGATGGTTCACCTACGATGAAGCTACTTTCGAGAGTTTCGTCAATCAAAAAAAGGGTATGTCCACAAGCGAAATGGGCACGGATGAAAACCCGAAAGGGCGATGTGAGTAAAAACAGCAAGGCTACCGGTGAGCTTATGAAAACCCGGAAGGGCGCAATCTCATTAAAAAAACCTGCGTGAGATCCTTACGACTCACAAAGGAGCAGCACACTTAGGAATCCCTACGATTCCTAAGAAGAAACTACACTTGTGAGATCCTCACGACTCATAAGGAGAATTCCCCTTATAAGACCCTCATGGCTCATAAGATTCAAAAGTCTTAAGCTACAAGGATCTGAACATGTTCTTAAGCCCTCATATTCCCCTAATGTTGCCCTACAGACGGTCCCATATTGACCCTTGTATACAATCCACGGGCATAAATAAATATTCTCTCACCAAGTTCCACCAATGTCGAGAAATGTCCCCATATGGTGAACGACACTTGTAAGTCCTCTTGACTTATAAGGACAAAACACTCTTGTAAGATCCTTAAGACTTACAAGAGAAAACGCACTTAGGAATCCTCACGATTCCTAAGGAGAAAATACACATACGAGATCCTCTCAACTTGTAGAGAGAAATACCTTTATAAGACTCTTACGGCTCATAATATCAAAAAACCTTAGTCGACAGAATCCTAACTCTGTTTGCTAAGCCATCTTTGTTCAAATCGACAAAGGCAAATGATGATTCACTCCTAACAACATTCCAGTTGTAGCGATGCTGATGCCTAAACAGGTGTCAAACTCCAAGTCCTCTCATGGCAAATGATGATTCGCTCCTAGCAATAGTCCAGTCGCAATGATACTGATGCCAAGATTAGTATCAAATCTCAAGTTCCTAACTCGCAAAAAAAGGCAACGAGTAAAAATTAAAAAATAGCCGAAATGATTGGGCACCGCGATAAATAGCCGAAATGATTGGGAAATCGCGACTTTCGCGACATAAAAGCTGAAAAGATAGAGCATCGCTGGAAAAAAATGAAAATGAAACTTTTCTGCCCTGCAGATAGGTCCACAGCGACCCCTGTATACAATCCATGGGCATAAATGAAAGAAAAAGACCCATATTTTCCCACCAGGCTCCGTCAAAGGGAGAACCAAATCTCGACGGCAACATCTATAGCCTAGAGATTAGCTTGGCATTCCTTCTCATTCCAGCAGGATGCAAACGTAACGTCATCATCAAACAAGAAAGACCCAAGGGTCAAAAAAAATGGAGCCATGACAAAATCCTATCCCCAATTCTTGACGGTACATACACAACTTAGAGACTATCCCAGCGTTCCCCCCTCATTTTAGCAGGGTGCGGATACAACTATCAAATGAAATTGGAGCGATGGCATATTCCTAGCTCCGGACATCAGTTGCAATACAAACAACACGGAGGTCCTACAGATGTCTACCCTACTTCAACAAAGAATCAGCGCGACATCGTCAAAGAAAAAATAACAAAGTGACGGCATATTCTTAGCTTCGGGTCTTGGCTGCAACTTATATAAACCTAAAGACCGTTGGAGATCGTCCCACCCCAGAATGGTGTGGTTACAGCTCATCGGGGCTCCAAATTGAGCCTAACCTCAGGTAAAAAGCATCATGGAAAATTCCTAACGCTTGCTTTTCCGACAGTAATATGACCTAAGGAGATTACTTGAAAACGTCTTGTCCAGCCCCCGAAGAGATCAGAAACACGACAGTCGTGGGGCTACTCGAACAGTGGCTTAAAAACTGCATATCGAAGAATACATCAGCCAACGTGACAGTACCACGGACTAAAACCTTAGTACCAAAAATCTAACGGACCTCTGTCGTAAATAGAATGGGGGTTATCTCCATACAACGTTAGGACAAGTTTTCCTGTAAACCCAAGGGAGGTAAACTAAAAAGACTCCGAAATGAGTGAATAAACTACAAACTCCGAAATGAGTACATAAACTAGAGACTCCGAAATGAGTGAATAAACTACAAACTCCAAAATGAGTACGTAAACTAGAGACTCCGAAATGAGTGAATAAACTACAAACTCCGAAATGAGTACATAAACTACTTCGTGCAGAATCAACACAATTAAGAAAAGGAAAGTGCGGATATGAAAGAAAAAAAGGCTTATCATTCATACTTCAGAAAAGATTACACGGTGATGCACTACTACAATAGGGGGTTGCCCCTACGGATAATGAAATCCATAGGGGAAGAATTATTTTGGCCCTACGGACTAATCCGTAGGGCCCGACGGTTGTCCCTACGGTGCCCGACGTTTTAATTTAAAAATATTAAATCGTAATTTGTTGTTTGCCCCTACGGAGCCGCAAACCAATGACCTACGGACTAATCCGTAGGGGCATCTAAATGGGAATTTAATTAAAAAGGCACTGAAATGCCCTACGTCTCATCTCTCTCACGCGTTAACTCCCAAAATTCCCAAAATCTCCAAATTTCCCGTTCCCGCCGCGTTGTAGTTTTCTCGTCGTCGTTCTCGTCGTCGCCACCGCCCTCCGTTTCGTCGTCGCCACCGCCCTCGTTCTTCCTCGTCGCCGATCGCGCGCGTTGTCGACCACCGATCGAGCGTCTCCGTCGTCTCCTCCACCGCCTACAGGTTAGTAAATCTCCAATTAAACATAATTTTGATGATTTTAGGGCTAGGTTTCAGGGTTTGGGTACCGATGAGGGTTAGGGTTAGGCATCGGTTGGGGTTGGGGTTAGGGTTAGGGTTCGGTTGGGGTTTGGTGTTGGGGTTGGGGTTCGGCTGGGGTTGCGGTTGGGGTTGGGGTTAGAGTTAGGGTTGGGGTTCGGCTGGGGCTGGGGCTGGGGCTGGGGCTAGGGTCAGGGTTAGGGTTGGGGTTGGGGTTCGGCTGGGGCTAGGGCTGGGGCTAGGGTTGGGGATAATGAAAATTTTGTATAGAAAATTACAAAGGTTTATAGGCATATAATCGATGATGGAGCGACAGTTTTCCTTTTTGGGAATAAGACAAATGAGAGTAGAATTAACATCCTTGGGCACCTCTTTATGTTTGAAAAAATATTTCCCAACTTTAGGAAAAAGCTTTGCATAATGCATGTTGACCCTGTACATATCAATCCCTTTGTAAGTCTATATAGAGCATCATTTCTCTGGGCCCCCACTTTGTTTGTAGGCATGGGCCATGGATTGATGTATGACAGAAATATTGGCCATGGAGCGAGTAGCGAGATGCTATCGAAAAACTCTAACTAGAGCGAATGTCGACGTGTTGGCTGCTAACTTATTATTAAGTTGAAAAAAAGTGTGCTTATAGATGTGAGAGTGGAAGAGTCAAAATGGTGAGTGTGTAGTGCAAGTCTTGATTCAACAATTTTGCTCGGTTCTGCAATAAACTGGAGTGGATACTGGACTCTAACCCTAAACCGAAACATTTACCCAGGGGCAAGATTTGATGATATATGCAAATTACAATTTGAGAGGAAAATAAAAATATTACATGCACCCTCAAGATGGCCAGCAAACATGAAAACACGTGTGTGAAGATTATACAAACTTAATCATTCATATAGGCAGAATGCGCTGTTTCAAGTAAACTTACCCAAATTAACCTAATTAACCCTAACCAACACCCTAACCCTTTCAAATTATCAATAATTAACCAAAATTAACCCTAGCCTCTAATTAACCCAAATTAACCCTAGGCTCTAACCCTAAACCTGATATGTCTGAAATCATATTAGAAATGATATGTCTACAATCAAATTCTGCATTTATATTTTGTGAAGTAAAAGCTTTTTCAAAAGACGGGTTGTCTTCGGCTGATCATGAAGTTACGTGGGTTAGAAATGATATCGATGATGAAATCCAAGTAGATATGTCTAATGCGCCCACGAAACGAAAAAGGTTATCAGTAATGTTATATTATTACTTCACATTTTACGATCTATACATATATAGTCAATACTTGTAATGATTGTCTAATACGTCCATGAACCGTTTATCTAGATTTGATGACGATGACGGGAGCAGCGAGGGGCGGCAGGAGCTCCAGCCGCGGCACCGGCAGAGCCAGAGGCAGAGGAAAAGCGGTTCTGCCGCCCGGAGAGCTGCGTAGGGAGCTTCAGAGGGCCGGTTTTGCACCTCGATCGGAGACCCCTTCGGATGCCTCCTTCCGTGTGGACTTTGTCACACCTCCAGGTATATTGCATGCATATTCATTTTGAATGTAATATTATAGATATACATGCATGTTCATGTCAAAGTTACTTATATTGTCAATGTTTGATTGTCTAGCTGTTGGTGATGCGTCCACATCAGGGACATAGGCCACTCCCGCACCTCCAGGTATGTTTATATATTATATAGTGCATGTATATTGATTTAGAATGCTATATCATAAATATACATACATTCTTTTTGCTCTTACGTACTTACATCAGAGAAAGAGGCCACTCCCGCACCTCCAGGTATGTTTATATATCATATACCTGCGGGTATGTTTATATATCCTATAGTGTATACATGTTGATTTATAATGTTATATTATTGATATACACATTCTTTTTGCAATTACTTATATAGCTGATACTTGATTGTCTGATTATAGGTGGTGTGTCCTCGTCTGGTGCAGGGGCCACTTCCGTCACTTCCATTCCCTCCGCTCAGTCTGCAGGTTTGTATGAATAAATATAAAATATTTATTCATTTTACATATCCTTTAACAATAAACATGAACTCCATGTAATTTTATCGATGTTTATTTTCTAGTTGGAGATGCGTCCACGTCCGGGTCAGCGGTTGTTCCTCACCGGAGGAACTATCGTCCCGCTCGTGCTACTGTCCGGGCCCAGGCTCGTGCTTTATTCACCGGAGGTATATATCACACTTCAATTTTCTTTAAACCTTGATTTCTTAATACAACTTTGTCTTAATATTGATTGTCTTGATATTTCTTGCAGACGCAGGGCCTCTCCATCCCGAGAGGGGGACTTGAGGCCCGAATCAGTCCCACAGGCTAAGGCCCGACAGAGTTAGGGGGGAGGCAGCATTCCCCCTCTTTTCTATCCCTGATTATCACTATACCGGCGATCATGCCGAGAGGTTCGGCCGGTATATGGGGGATGAGAGCCGGCTCGTGAAGAACTATCCACTTCACATTGAGTGGGGCGACCAACACCGGTGCTCATTCGCCCTCTTCTGGGATCAGGCTCGGGTATTAATATATATTTTCATTTGATTTATCCAATATATTTATTATTAACACTTGCAATCTAATAACAATGTTTTTTTTTTGTATTTTCAGTTGGATTACGATTTTCAGCCTGTACCCGACCCTGATCACCCTGGGAGGGTGCTCGATCTTCACGCTCTGTACAATGGCCTGATGAAGAACATGCAGACGAAGGTCCGATACAACAGGAATGAGCTGAAGACCGACTACTATTCCCTTTGGATGGAAACCCCCGAGGCAGAGAAAGCGGCCCTCCTATCTACTCCGGCCTTTGCGAGAGTCGACGTAGATACATGGCCTCTATTGTGCGAACATTTCGACTCTCATCGCAAACAGGTATGTATTTTAAATGTAATTCATTGTTTAGTATATAATTTATTTTTTTGTGTTGCTTAATTAGAAAACTAAATGTGAATGTGTTGTGCAGAAACAGGCCGATCAAAATAAAGTGAATAGGAAGTCGGCGAAGAGGGGTCGCCCCACTTATACAGGTGGCTCGAGGAATATTACTCGTGCTATGGAGTTATCGGTAAATTACAATAGACCGGCCTTTGTGATATAATGTAATATTAAGAGTTATTTTCTAATATATCTAATATTAAGAGTTATTTTCTAATATTGCAGAGAGCTCAGACCCTGGCGCAGGGTGGTACACCGAGCGTGCTGTCCGTGTATCTTGCCGTCCACGGCACCTCGACAGATCCCGCCACGGGCGAACTTCGATACCCCGACGCCGCTACCCAGGAGTATTGCATAAGTGTTAATATTTATTCAACCCCTATTTGAAATTTTAGTTTTGAAAGGTTCAAATTTAAATGATATACTTATATTTTACTGGTTAATATGGGTGTAGGAGCGGGTAGTTAAGCAGGCCGAGGCATCGGGGATCGATTTTACTGGACAGAACGATCTGATGCTGCTGACCCCAGTCTTGGACGCCGCACACGGAGGGCACCACGGAGGTTGGGAGAGAGGCCGGGGACTAGGCCCTAGCAGGGCCCATATGAGGTTGGACTCCACTCCGGCGGTTACTTCCTCCGTCTCCAGTGAGCGATGTTTCCAGCAAGAACTGGACAGCTTGAAGGCCACCGTTCAGGAGTTGAAGGATATGTTGGTATGTATACTACTTAATAGTAAAATATTATGTCATATTATAGATATCAACATATCCAATATTAGTACGTAGCCTGAGCTTATTTGGTTGTAGACTTAGCTTTGATTAATCATACATACATATCTAATTAAAATAAACTACGGTTTTCCAAACTAGATATCCAAACGAGGCCTAAGTCTATAAGTATACATAGATTGGGGTTTCGCAATAACTTGATAATGATACGAATTCGACTAATACACAGTTCTTACTCGTTTACACGTAGGTCCAGATGCGACAGGGTACATCGGCCGAGCCTCTACATGCATCTCTTTCGGCTGCGGCTCCACAAGCCACTACCTCGGCTGCGGTTCCGCAGACAGCTCCTATAGCTCCACTGCCGCTCAGACTCCCGCAGCTGTGGCTCCGCAAGCCACTACCTCGACGGCGGTTGCGCAGACCACTCCTACAGCTCCACAGCTCGCTCAGACTCCCGCACACTACGCATTGCATGATTTATTGACTCGGGGTATATCCGAGGAGCAGGCGCGCCAAATTATGGCGTTTATCAGAGGTGGAGCTGGACCGAGCTAGGGTAGCTTTTTGATTCTTATATTTTAAACATGTATTTATTTATATGATACATATTGTATATATTTTGCACGATATTGATATTGGTGGTGTTTGCGTGTTTATATTGATATCATATTCTGCTTGTTGATTTCTTTTGTATATTATGCGTGAGATGTGATTATGAATACTGCGATATATATTCTGCGTGTTGATTAATTTTATATATGATGTATATATTATTGTGCACATGGCGAGAAAAAAATAGGCAGCCTTTTTTTTAAAAAAAACTGATAATATGTACCTACGGATTAATCCGTAGGGCCCAACATTGCCCCTACGGATTAATCCTTAGGGACATATTATCAGCCCCTACTGATTTATCCGTAGGGGCAAAATATCAGGATGCCAGATATTTTGCCCCTATGATCTCAGTAATAGGGGTTATACTTGTCCCTACGGAGTTGTCCGTAGGGGCAAACAAATGCCCCTACACAGATATCCGTAAGGACAAAATATCAGGATACCTGATATTTTGTCCCTACACGTCCGGACCTACGCACGTATCCGTAGGGGCAACTATTTGGCCCTACGGATACGTCCGTAGGGACACCTAATTTATTTTATAAACCGATAAATTAAATAAGTTTTTTGTCCCTACAGCCTAATCCGTAGGGACAACTAGACCTACACATTACGCCATAGGGGCAAGTTTTTGACCATAGGGGCATGTTCAAGGCTAAGACTTGCACCTACGGCGTTTGCACCTACAGGGTAATTTATTGCCCCTACGGATATATCCGTAGGGGCAGTGGTTTACTCCTACGGATAAATCCGTAGGGGCAACCCCTATTTGTAGTAGTGATGATAAGAACGACTAAAAAGGAAAAAACAAAAAAAACACTACTACATCATCTGAGGTCTACAACGGTAAGACGCTAAACTCCAGACACGGATTCTCAAACTCAAAAGCAAGTTTAAGCAGTGCGCCTTCAGCTTCATCGACCATCTTTTTGTGCATCTTCTCTCGGATGCAAGCATCATGGTCACCACTAATGTCCTCCACTCTCTGATATGCCGATACTATTGCTTTCTGCTGAAAGAAGCAGTGCAAGATGGTGACGGATTATCTCTCCGTCTCTTTAAGATCAACTCCATCAAGTACACTAAATGCACTTGATCCTCAGCATCATCAAGCGCTTGAAGTGGCATAACTTCAAGGCGCCCGGGTATAGCTTCCCAGATCGACCCAACGACGATCTTCAAAAGGGTAACGGCAAGGAAGCAATCAACCGTTGTAATCATCAAAACGATGCATCACTGCGTCGCATTGGGTTTCAGTAAACTTCTGGCCTTGGCAGCGGCCTTGTATGCGAATCTCTTCGTAAGAGATAATCTCTTCAAGATCGCACAGCTGACCAGCCATGGTACCTTAAAAAAAGGGGGAGAGTTAGCGATTGACATACTAAAGTCACTACAGTGGGCCCTACAAAATCAATGTGATGGCTCATCAATGATGAGACATGTGCCCGTTGTGAGAATCCGAAAGGATTCTCATTAAATAAATAGTGACCATGAAATGGTGGTGTTAAAAACTCTCAATATTCCCCAAAAGGTGGGCTCTTTTAAAACAAACAACAGATTAAAATCTGTGAAAAAGCAAAAAAAAGGATTAAAACCCTAAAAATAATAATAAAAAAAACATACAAGAATGGTAAAGCGAATAAAATTCCCAAATTTTTTATGATCCAAATCAGAGCCAAGCTCTGCAAAAAAAAGAGATAGAAAATCGAATTAAATTCCCCTAAACAGTGGGTGCAAGGTTACCTAGGGCGGCAACAAAGTTTCAGGAGGAATCGACCAAGCCGTTTTCAAATTTTTGCCGCACTAAAGAAGCCTAACCCTAGAATCTTAACTAGAGATTTAGACGAACTAGCAATGCAAACAACTTTACATCTAAGTGAATGAGGAATATAACCTTTGTAGACCGGTCCTTCACTTCTAAAGCTCCGTGTGGTAGTCCATTCGCTCCAAGTAGTGAACACCCGAACTCTAGTAAGGGTTCACATGAAGAAATGAACAAGCTTGCTCGAAGTCTTCGAGGCCGAAGATGATCTACATCGAGTAGACTCAAGCACATGCTATCTCTTCACTAATGGTAGATTAGTGAAGCAAACACCCTAAACTAAATGGCTAATATAGTAGAGGATGATGAAGTAGGAATTTTGCTCACTTTAGATTTATTTTTCTCACAATATTTCTTCATATCTCTAAACCCTAGAAAGCTTTTAGAGATGAGGAAGAAGATGAAGTGGAGATGAGAATGAAACTCATAAGATGAGAATAGCTACCATGGGTGAGTTAGTGTCATACACTAACTCATGTAGAGACTAAACTATGGCTAAGGATAATGGTTAGGTTAATAAATATCTTAAGCAAAACAAAACTAGTGGACTAAGTCAATGAGATAAGCTTCTCCAAGCTTCTAGCCATGACAAAATTCCATCCAATTTTTAATTACTTGATAAATATAAACCGTAGGATTATCATGAGCATGGTGTAAGTCTCAAACACCCATGTGGCATGTGGCATCAAGCATGACACAAATCAATGTACATTAATATATATCACATATATACTATATGCACACAAGTGAGAAAAAGAAATGTTTATGTGAGCAAATATTAGTTAATGTAAGTTAATATATTAAATACATAATTATACATTAAATTTTAAAATCGACACTTGATTTAATAATCCGGCTATATCACATACAACCGACTAATATTAAATATAACATCGTATCGAATCAACACTTAATCTTGCTCAAATATAGGATCAAGTTAATGCAGGTTTGAGCCTCCTCCGTGTTCCCTCGGGTGGATCGTCTTCGACAAATATTGTCAATTCTCAAGCGCGATCCCGGCGGCTACGAGCTTGGAGGGGTCTTCTACAATTGGGTGGACACGCGACAAAGGTTGTATTTCTCAAACCTTGCATGTTTTAGATTTCTAGTTTAGGGTGTTTGGATCGAATCCTCGGGTATGCGCGTCCGGTGCCCGCAAAATGTTTTTGTTTTCGCTTCCGTCTCGGCCGCGGCCTCCGCGGCGCGGGCGTCGGATCCCAATAGGTGGGCCCTCCTTAGGTCCCTCCGGGACATGCCCGGGGTCCCCGCACACTTCCCCGGGGAGTCTCGGTCCAAACCGAGATCCCGCAGGGAGTCAAAACATCAAAATAACATGAAATTCTTCACTGGTTTTTCGGCAGTTTTTGCGGGGCAAAAACCGGCGGGATTTGGGAGTCGTATCTATCTAGTTTAGGGTGTTTGGGTGGCTCTGATACTATTGAAATTTCCTAGTTCCCTCCCCGCTAACCCACGGCCAATGCAGATTCCAAAAACAAAAATTTCATGGCATTAGAAACTTAACACCCAAAAATCTACACCAAACACCTAAACTAGAAAAACAACAAGATAAAAATCACAACCATTGCAGCATCTTCATTTTCTCTAATTGGGTTGGATTCTAGCATGCTCTCAAGAGCTCCGAATCACACTTACAAGCCGGTCCTTCTTCATCAAAGATGATCAACCTGGGAGAACCGATCTAAACTCCAGCTTCACCTAGTGAAATAACCAACGCTCCAAACTCGCTTGGAATAGAGAGTGGGGATGTGTTGGATATAATTCCCTCAAAGTCAATTATTGGATCGCAGGCACGTGATTGCAATGATTGAGGGAGGACCTATGCCGGTGGGACAGTCTTACTCAAGATGATAATATGCTGTCTGGTTTATCTGTATCATCGTGTACATGCTTTAAGTGACCTTACAGATCACTATTACACGTTGATAGAGCCCTTAGGATTCTTGCTTGACTACCAGCAGTATGATGGCGATCATATATGTGAGAGTTGGATAGTCTATAAGCACATCCTTAAAGTGGTCCCTAGTCGTGGGAGTTTCGAGACTGGGCATCGACACTCCATTAGTAGACTAGTGTACATAGTCGAGACCCCGACGAGGGGCGGTGGCCGGTCTCACAAGCCATTGGTGTCAGTTGGATCACCTAAGATGTATACAGGTGCTCATTGGGTTATGAGTACACCGGACAGGACTCGCCGGGAAAATGCTAGTTGGTATTATACCTGACGTCAGATAGCAGTTCCCTGGTGACATGTGTACAGGTTAGTTCATCGACCTGAGATCGTCATTTGTCTCGTGTGAGTTCCCACTGTGCTTTGATTATGTAACGTTTCAGAAATCGTTTTGCGAATTTTTCCGTTTTAGGGCAAAATTGTCGGTTTTTCCCGTTTTAACCCGATTTCGATCAAACGTCCGTATAAGATTGCCGGCACCTAGTTTAGCTAAAATAAAGCTTGTGCTCAAACTTTAGGGGTATTTGGGAGGTTTTGGTCCAATTTGAATTTTTCCCAATTTTAATGTTATTTTAATGCGGTATCACATTTTGGGAAATTTCTCTTTAAGCGATCTTTTCTTCAATTATTCTTGTGTAAACCTAAACCACATAATATCTAGATTATTGTGTGGACAAGGATTTAAGAGTAAAAGAAAAGAAAAGAAAAGAAAAGAGAGATGCATGCATGTGTGTATGTGTAATGTGAATGCATTTAATGCATTATTTGTTAGGAAATTGCTAGGAAACCTCACCCATTCCATCCCCTCTTCCTTTGGCCGAGCTTTCCCTCTCTCTCTACTATCCTTAGCCAATTCTCTCTCTCTTTTCCTCACAAATCGTTCACAAATTCTCAATTCTTCACAAACTTCTTTAAAATCTTCATTTTTTTTCCTTTTGCTTGCTTTGGAGCTTGGATAGCTTGTATCCTTGGGTTCTTTTGGCTAGGTAATAATCCCTATCTGTTCTTTAGGTGTTTTTAGTATAGCTTAGCTATTTAGATTCAGTTTAGAATGTTTAAAGTTAGGGTTTGTGTGTAATATCGTATTTTAGTGTCGGTTTGTGTAGTTGTTCGTGTCTTGTAGCTGTTATTAATATATATATTTGGTTTAAAAAATTCATGTTAGGGTTAAATTTTGTTAAATGTTTAGTGTTCATTTGAAGTGTTAATTTGTGTTTTGGATATGATTAACCTAGTAGGAAATGTTAATTTTTGCTAATGAACACTTTGTTTAATTATGCAATTAGCTTACTAGGTTTTTGCTAAAACATAATTAGCGAGTGTTAAAAATATAGGAATGGTTTAGATAGCTTAGTTAAGCTATTTTAAGGTGTTTGTAATCGCTAGATATGCATTAGCTTGAAACTAGTGTGAAATATTGTGATAGGTTGCTTACTAGTTTTCGTGGTTTTTCCGACGTGCGTTCGATTGGTTGTTGCGAGGTTATATCTATTGTATTCCTCATAATTCTTGTGTTGTGTTGCGCGATTGGGACGATCGGGGCCTATACTTGGTGTTTTGTAGTTTAGCGACCCAAATTAGGGTTTTTGGCCGGTATCGTGCGCGATAGATGCGCTAAGCGCGCAGTGTAATTTTCCGGGCATTTTCTTCGCGTTTCGTTGTCTTTTCGTCATTGTAGGATTTTTTTTTCTTATGTGATGTGTTTGTGAAATTTTAGGTTCGCAAGCAGGGACTTCGGACGCTACGACAAGGGGAAAACAGGTGGAAGGCTTCACCTAGCTTGGAGTGTTGGTGAGTAGATTTAACATCTACAGGGGAATCGCCCGCATGGCGTTATGCGTCTGGGCTAGAGATTTTAACTTGTCGCATATTCTATGTCATGTTTAGAATTGCGCATTTACCCTATTAATTAGATGTAGTGTGGCTGGACTAGTAGTAGTAGGACACTGCACATATTATTGACGATTTATGTTGTACGAGCACTGTTGTATGCTACACACATCGTCAATAATTACCATGTCACACACAAACCACTTATAGATGTTATATTGCTTGGTTAGGGACATTATGACATTGATTCATATTTCTTATCGCATTTGACATATAGTTACCTGTATACCTATAGGGTATTGTACCATTAGTGATAGGTACATACACACCTAAGGACATAGCTACAGGTGTGCTTTACATTTCATACTTCACTTATACCTGATAGGTATATCACATCATTACAAATAGGTAGATACCTATATTTTCTGCTATACCTTCATGTGTTTACATATATCTGGTTATAGCTATGTATTTACCCTTATTGTTGTATTATTAAGAATTGGAGATATTAGGAACCGCATGATATTTATATTAACTGGTTGCAGTTAATTTGCGGCTTTTCCTTTATACGCTTACATTACAGTTTTTATGTTGCGTATACTTTATTCATGGATTTTCGCATTGTTATATGGATTTTTCATGATGTTTTCTGGATTCGGGAACCGTGGGAGTTCATGAAATTATGCATTATTTGAAAAACCCGGTTTCCTTGATATGATATTTTAGCAACCACCATGAGATTTGTCGTTTACGATGTGTATACCCCATGCGAGGAAAGGAGGGATCCGTGTGCGGGTACATGGTGGGGCCCGGAGGTACCCCGAAGCAAGAACAATGTCGTGGTGCTAGACGATGAGGCTTACGGGAACCATACTTTCCGGTGACAGGACCTATGACTCAGCGGCTATCATGTGGATACCGATGGGAGTCATGTATGTATGGATACGTCGAGAGGCGGGGGTCAGAGCTAGGCACTCGAGCTTTCCGGATAGCGTATGATACGTACCTATCAGGAGGCCAGTCATGGAGACAGCACCTGATGGATCAGTATTTCTGTGTCGATGCTTGGCGCATTGATTTCATGATATTTCTAATTACTCCTTTGTATATATAACAGGGGGTTGAGCCGCTGTTATATATACCCTTACACCAATATCAGTGGAATGGGACGCTAATATATGTGTATTGACCTCATCATATTTATTTATGTCATTATATTAGGATGTTAGAATTGATTCGGGATATAAGAGATTCATTTGAGATTGGATACTGGATATATATGTGAGATATACTTGATATTGTACATACGAGATATGTGAGTTCCACTTGATGTTGTACATTCGATATATGTGAGATATACTTGATATTGTACATACGTGATATGTGAGATCCACTTGATATTGTACATTCGATATATGTGAGATATACTTGATATTGTACATACAAGATATGTGAGATCTACTTGATGTTGTACATTCGATATATGTGAGATATACTCGATATTGTACATACGAGATATGTGAGATCTACTTGATGTTGTACATTTGATATATACGAGATATACTTGATTTTGTGCAACTGAGGAGATATGATACTTAGATGATATGAGAGTCAATTTGGGGGATGATTTGAGGAATTGGGATTTGAATGGTCTTGCTGGATTGTGATCCTACCATGATGTCAGGATTCCGTGGAAATGACATACTTCACTCCATACCTCACCTTTATCTATTTGTGCATTGCTTCATGTATTAGTAGTACCTGTTGAGTACCTTTCATAAGTGATGCACATTTACATTCTCATATCCCTATCGCATGATTATTGCTTTATATATATTGGTTGTACCTGCTAGTGTACTTTCCATTATTCTGCATTCATATGACATGTTATTACTGGTAATTGCATATCTTAGATTCACGCAGTACGTGCATACTTGCCATTACCTGCATATGTTATTTACTGTTCACGAGTTGGCAACTCACCCCGTTGTGCCACAGGTATTGCAGGTGTTTCCCCAGAGTAGTCGAGGCAGGCTATTCACATATCTATCATCTTTTGCTCCAGATACCGCATCGACTCACAGTGTGCCGTTTGCTTAGGTGGGTTTTGGTGGTTATCTATATTTTGTATTGTATATTCGTTGGATCTTGTACTCTCCATCTACTACTAGTATGTTGTGACTTAGAGACTTGGTGAGGACGATTTTGTATTGTGGATTTGTTGCTTTTTATGCAGTTTCCTTTCTTTTGCCTCTTATTTCTTCGCTACAGCGTCGTATATCTGTTGTGGTGTTTGTTTTTCCTCCGTTGGGCGTGGAATTTTGCTCCCGCTTGGGATGCTTTACTTTATATTCATGTTGTACCCATTTGGGGGTTAGTTTTTACAAAGGGGGTGCTGCCAAAATTTTAAAGAAAAAGTGGACACTTTTAAAGAATTTGGGTTGTGATTTCAAACGTTTCAAAAACTTTTATTATCTTTTCCGTATTTTCATGGTTTAGATTTCTGGGTTTGGATTTCTTTTACTGCGTTACGTCTGTAGGCGTTGCATAGTATTAGGGTCGTCACGTGCCAATTTCGGGTCGTGACAGATTACTACCCTACCACGGCTCAAAGGAGTCGTGCAAACAGGTTTTGTTATATCGATTTTTCATGATGTTTTCTGGATTCGGGAACCGTGGGAGTTCATGAAATTATGCATTATTTGAAAAACCCGGTTTCCTTGATATGATATTTTAGCAACCACCATGAGATTTGTCGTTTACGATGTGTATACCCCATGCGAGGAAAGGAGGGATCCGTGTGCGGGTACATGGTGGGGCCCGGAGGTACCCCGAAGCAAGAACAATGTCGTGGTGCTAGACGATGAGGCTTACGGGAACCATACTTTCCGGTGACAGGACCTATGACTCAGCGGCTATCATGTGGATACCGATGGGAGTCATGTATGTATGGATACGTCGAGAGGCGGGGGTCAGAGCTAGGCACTCGAGCTTTCCGGATAGCGTATGATACGTACCTATCAGGGGACCAGTCATGGAGACAACACCTGATGGATCAATATTTCTGTGTCGATACTTGGCACATTGGTTTCATGATATTTCTAATTACTCCTTTGTATATATAACAGGGGATTGAGCCGCTGTTATATATACCCTTTCACCGATATTAGTGGAATAGGACGCTAATATATGTGTATTGACCTCATCATATTTATTTATGTCATTATATTTAGAATGTTAGAATTTTTCTGGAGAATTGATTCGGGATATAAGAGATTCATTTGAGATTGGATACTGGATATATATGTGAGATATACTTGATATTGTACATACGAGATATGTGAGATCCACTTGATGTTGTACATTCGATATATGTGAGATATACTTGATATTGTACATACGAGATATATGAGATCCACTTGATATTGTACATTCGATATATGTGAGATATACTTGATATTGTACATACGAGATATGTGAGATCTACTTGATGTTGTACATTCAATATATGTGAGATATACTCGATATTGTACATACGAGATATGTGAGATCTACTTGATGTTGTACATTCGATATATACGAGATATACTTGATTTTGTGCAGCTGAGGAGATATGATACTTAGATGATATGAGAGCTAATTTGGGGGATGATTTGAGGAATTGGGATTTGAATGGTCTTGCTGGATTGTGATCCTACCACGATGTCAGGATTCCGTGGAAATGACATACTTCACTCCATACCTCACCTTTATCTATTTGTGCACTGCTTCATGTATTAGTTGTAGGGTTACTAGGCACACACAAGAGGTTCCACAAGGCATCAACCATGCCAAATTCAAATTTTCCGGTGCCGAGAAACCCTAAACTAGATCGTTAACTAGAGATTAGGCGAAACTACAAGCAAGCAAACTACTTTGCTACTAAGTGAATGGAAATACAACCTTTGTATATCCGGTCCTCCACTTCTAAAGCTCCGTGTTGACGTCCCTCCGCTGCGATCATCGGATCCCGGACTCTAGCGATGGTTTCGTCGGAGAAATGATCGGGCTAGGTCATTGACTTCGAGGCCGAAGATGATCTACATCGGGGAGACTCAAACTCAAGCTATTCCTTCACTTGGTCAAAAATTTTGTGAAGAGAACACCCTATACTACATAGCAAGTAGTAGAGGATGAAGAAATAGGAAGTTGGTTCACTTTAGAATTGGATTTCTCACTCTTTTTCTCATGGCACCATTGGAGCTAGCAAGCTTTTGTGAGCTTGATGAAGGAGAAGAAGAAGAAAAGAATTATATCTCCAAATGAAAACTTATCCAATAAATAATGGCACCATGGTTGAGTTAAGCCCTCATGCTTAACTCATGTAGAGAATTAACCAAAGTATTAGGTTAAGGGTTGGGTTAACTAATATCTTATACAAATGACAAAAGAGTTGACTTTGTCAATGTTTATCAAGCTTCATGAAGCTTGATAACTTTGACCAAAGTCACACTCTTTTGTGATATGCTAGGAAAATAGTAAACCCTAATTTAACCTTGATTTGGTTCAAGTCTCATACACTCAACTTGTTTGTATCATCAAGCATGATACAAACATGTACACTTGCATATATCACATATAAACAATGTGCGCATTCAAGTGAGAAAATCAATCTTAAGTGAACCAATAATAGTTAATGTAAAGTAATATATCAAATATATAATTATACATTAAATCATTAAATCAACACTTGATTTAACGGTCCGGTCATATTGCATATAACCGACTAATATCAATAGTAACAACTTATCGAATCAACACTTGATCCGATAACCCGGCTATATCGCATACAACCGATTAATGTCACAAATCGCGAGAATAGAATACAGTATCACATACTGCTATTATTCTCGGTCCCGCACATATCTCATATGCGCTCCTATTTCGTTTCGCTTGAGCCAGGAAACCCCTGTGTAGGACTCTAAAGACTCGTCAATACGCCGGCAGTAGGTGATGATCATATCAAACACCCACAAGCCGCAAGCGGTCTGCTAAACCTAACGGCCACCCGGGTATTGAGCGATCAGAAGATCAATGAGCAAGCCCGCTCACACTCCTGTGAATCCAACCAGTAACACTTACCATACAGTCCGGTCTGTTCGTCTGATATGTCGCATATCTCGCCTAGGGGTGGTAAACGTCAGACCCCAATAACTCGATAAGTCGTGTCGATATGAGGCTCATAACGGGTCGAGAAACTACTGGTAACACTTACCAGTAAATCCCTAAAGCAGCCTTGGCCAAGGACTTCCTGTTATTGCCAATCGAGCACAGCGCAACATCAACTCCCTATACCGGGAGAGACAAAACCCCTCCTATCGCTCATTGCCTCCATGTGATTCGGGACTGTACCCAAAAGCCACCTTTTTGCACGCCCTCTTGGACGTGGTATGATGGAAATCAAAGCACAGTGGGAATCACACAAGACTCTATGACGATCTCGGGTCTACAGACTAACCTGTACCAGTGTCACCAGAGAACTGTCATCTGACGTAAGGTATAATACCATATGGAAGTTCTCAGCAAGTCCGTCCAGTGTACCCAGTCTACACTAAGCACCCGTATATCATCTCTGATGTCAAACACCAATGGATATGGGATCATCCATCGCCCATCTGTATGGGTCGAGAAGGTATACGCTAGCCTACTCTGGTATATCGACGCCCTGTCTCGATACACCCACGACTAGGGACTTTAAAGGATGTACTTATAGACTATCATGTCCCAACTAGTATGATCCGCATCATAGTCCAGGTAGTCAAGTACACATCCTAAGGGCTTTACCAACATGTAACAGAGAGACAATCAGTGTACACGTTAAGGTAAAGAGTAACCAGATAGCACACAATCATATCAAGCAAGAAAGTCATCCCTATATATGTCCAAGCATCCACTACAATATACATCCTATGTATAGTAATGGCCTCTAGGGCATACATATAACTAACATTAGTAGTACCTGTTGAGTACCTTTCATGAGTGATGCACATTTACATTCTCATATCCCTATCGCATGATTATTGCTTTATATATATTGGTTGTACCTCCTAGTGTACTTTCCATTATTCTGCATTCATATGACATGTTATTACTGGTAATTGCATATCTTAGATTCACGCGGTATGTGCATACTTGCGATTACCTGCATATGTTATTTACTATTCACGAGTTGGCAACTCACCCCCGTTGTGCTACAGGTATTGCAGGTGTTTCCCCAGAGTAGTCGAGGCAGGCTATTCACCTATCTATCATCTTTTGCTCCAGATACCGCATCGACTCACAGTGTGCCGTTTGCTTAGGTGGGTTTTGGTGGTTATCTGTATTTTGTATTGTATATTCGTTGGATCTTATACTCTCCATCTATTACTAGTATGTTGTGACTTAGAGACTTGGTGAGGACGATTTTGTATTGTGGATTTGTTGCTTTTTATGCAGTTTCCTTTCTTTTGTCTCTTATTTCTTCGCTACGGCGTCGTATATCTGTTATGGTGTTTGTTTTTCCGCCGTTGGGCGTGGAATTTTGCTCCCGTTTGGGATGCTTTACTTTATATTCATGTTGTACCCATTTGGGGGTTAGTTTTTACAAAGGGGGTGCTGCCAAAATTTTAAAGAAAAAGTGGACTCTTTTAAAGAATTTGGGTTGTGATTTCAAACGTTTCAAAAAAATTTATTATCTTTTCCGTATTTTCATGGTTTAGATTTCTAGGTTTGGCTTTCTTTTACTGCGTTACGTCTGTAGGAGTTGCGTAGTATTAGGGCCATCACGTGCCAATTTTGGGTCGTGACAAAGTTGGTATCAGAGCGTTAGGTTTTACCTTTCGGAGTGTAGGATGACCTTGGTATGATGGAGTAGGTAGCTTAAGCAGAGTAACGTAGTATGTGTATGTCTGCAGCATGCTCATGATGCGGTACTTCGCCTAAAGTGCCTAAGTACAAATTGCTTGAAATTCCTTCTTTGATGATTCATATCCTAGTGATTCGATTTTCGTGTCCTTATCAAATCTCATCTCTATTTATAGCCTTGCCGCCGATGACTATGGGGACTCAGAGTGATGCGGCGAGGGCCGAGGTCAGAGTTAGCTCGGGTGAGACGAGCACTGACCAGGATGGCACTCTTGTTGCACAGGTACAGACGGATCAGCCTTCGACAGAGAAGCTCGCTAGGCATGTGGCAGAGATGCAGGACTTGCGCCAGACGATGAGATCATTGGTTGATGCCATTCGAGCGCAGCGACAGAAGGTTGACACCCCAGTTACTCAGTTGTTCCTTGGGATCAGCATGCAGCAGTCTGTCACCTACGTAGCACCAGTGGATACAGCCCCAGTCGACGAGACACGTCTTCCGGAGACTTTAGGAGTTTTGGATCAGAGGAGGGCTCATGCAGGTGTGCCAGCCCATAGACAGAGGTTCAGTCGTCGAGACAATTTTCGTGACCATCGTGGGAGTGGCAGAGGCTTAGGACGAGGTCAGTCGTTCATCTCTTATCCCCAGGAGGGCCAGCAGCCGTCGTATGGATGTTTTCGATGCGGGAGCCTTCATCACTTCATCAGGGATTGTTCCTTAGCGCCGTGTCAGAGTCGTGTTCTCAGAGGTCGTGGGCGCGGAAGGTTTGCTCAGAGGGGTCAGTCTGGCAGAGGAAGAGTTTTGACAGTTCCGGGTAGAAGGCAGACACGAGGGTTTGTTTCTACTCATCGGGACGCACAGGCGTCCAATGCAGGGTTTTCAGGTATCCTTAATTTACATGTTCTTTTGATGTACTAGTTGGTTTTTCACTCTTTGTGTCGTGGTTGGGACGAGGATCGTGTTGTCTAGATCAGCCGTTTTGTTGTGTTAACTTCTGTCAGCGATTCTTTTGTTGCGCGACACGTATTTCAGTCGTATGCCAAACGGTGAGGAGATTTTGCCGTCATTGGATCCTTCTAGAGATGTTGGATTTGACGTTCTCCTGGGCACGGACTGGTTAGTTACGTGCTAGGCGTCTGTGGACTACCGTGAGGAAACAGTCAGAAATTGTTTTCCCGGCGAGTCAGTTCTTGTTGTGCAGGTGGATAGTTGTGCCGCCTCTCACAGCTTGAATTCAGCCTTTTTCGCTAGTCAGCTTTGGAGGAGATGTCATGGATTCTTGGCGTTCATTCGTGATACCAGAGCCACAGTAGATTTGTTGAACCGGTTTTCTATCGTGCAAGAGTTTTCCGACGATGTTCCAAGGGAGCTAGTGAAGCTTAGGGAGCTTAAAGATCTGCTGCAGAGTTGTTGTTGGGGAGTTTTGTGTGTCTGAGTGTTTCTCCTTAAGGAGCTCCTATTTCTGTTCGTCAAGGAGAAGGACGGCAGTTGAGGTCGTGAATTGATAGATCGTCAATTGAACCGGCTTACGGTGCGATTAGGTATCATTTACCTCGCTTTGACGATTTCTTCGATCGGCTCATAAGTGCGAGACTTTTTCTAAGTTGTTGGGGATCAGGTCATCATCGTTGCGGGTTCGGAGTGATGGCATTCCGAATACTGTTTTTGTGCGTGCTACGAGCAGTTTGTGTCTTGGTGGTGTCGTTGGACTCGCCAATGCCCTAGTAGCATTCGTAGATATGATGAACCAGATTCTTCAGGCCGTTCCTTGACCAGCTATTGTTGTGTTATTGACGACATTCCGGTCTATACTTTGTGTCTTGAGGAACAGGAGCAGCACTTGAGGATTTGTTTTGCAGACATTGGGAGAGCCCCAGCTGTTTGCTAGATTCTTGGAGTGTTCCTTTAGGCTTGTTTGTGTTGACTCCTAGGTCTTGTAGTTACGGGAAACGGTTTCGTATGGTTCCGAGAAAGATCGAGACCGTAAAGCTTAGGCCCAGACTTGTGTACGGACAGAGGTCCTTTGATTTTGGGCTTAGCAGGTTTTTACCGCCGTTTCGTGCAGGATTACTAGCGTATTGCTGCACCGTTGACTGGACAGACCTGAATGGAGGTTCTTTTCTTTGGAATGTGGCATGTGTACGGAGTTTCGGTAGTTGGAGATTCGGTTAGCAACTGCATCAGTTCTTTGCTTTTGGTTCGGGCGACTTTGTGATTTAACTGTAATGTTTCACGTGAGCGGCTCGATTGTGTGCGGTTGTGACACTGCCCGCCGACGCTCGTTCGTTAGAGATACTTGAGCATACTCGGCTGGGTAATGATTCGGAGTCTTTGGTTGTGACAAGGGTGTGCTAAGTTAGGAATGCGTTGGTGTACCTGATGTTATCGGGTAGAGACGTGAAATCCTAGAGCAAGCACATCAGTCAACTCTATATGTTCATTCAAGTTCCGCCAACATTGACGTGACTTGTGAGATAGTTACGGGTGGACAGGAATGTAAAGAGAAATTTCAGGTTTCGTTTCAAAGTGTTTGTCTTGTTGTGCGTTTGTGTTAATTGTTGTTGGCAGTTGGGGGTCGTCACTCGTCATTGTTGGGATACTTCTTTGATAGCTGCTATCAGGAGACATTCCAATTGGCAACCTTTAGGTTTAGACAGGTCGTGTCGATCACCAGTCTGTTTTTCTGACTCTGCGTAGTAGGATTTTTGGATCTCAACTAGTCTAGAGACTTCGGAGATGATCCAGTTGGTTCAGGTCAGGATGAGAGTAGCCCAGTGCAGACAGAGGTTTTATGCCGACCATGTTGGTCGCAGACTTGAGTTCGCAGTGGGAGATCATGTATTCCTACGGATTTTCCGATGAATGACATGTTGAGTTTTGGGAAGCTTATCCCAGGATTATAGGTCCTTTTGAGATCTTTTAAGCGAGTTAGTTTTCGTTGTCTTTAATTTGGCACTTCCGCCCAGATTATCGATGATTCACCCCGTTTTCTTTGTGTTAATACTTTGCAATTACCTTCATGACTTTCTCACATGATTCAGGACAGACCATTAGTTAGGACTCGATCTTTTCGTTCACCAGGAGCCATGTGTGTTAGTGGCTCGGCAGGTGGAGAAACTTCGGTCAAGGGTCTTGCCATCTGTGGAGAGTTTTCTTGGACGTAGCCGTATAGTGAGGGGATCACTTGGGAGGCTGCGAGCATGAATTGGGAGTTTTGTACTCTTCTTTTTGAAGGTACGCTTAGTGAAAATTTTTAATTCGGGGACAAATTTTTATAAGGGGAGGAGATTGTAACGTTTCAGAAATCGTATTGCGAATTTTTCCGTTTTAGGGCAAACTTGTCGGTTTTTCCCGTTTTAACCCGATTTCGATCAAACGTCCGAATAAGCTTGTCGGAACCTAGTTTAGCTAAAATAAAGCTTGTGCGCAAACTTTAGGGGTATTTGGGAGGTTTTGGTCCAATTTGAATTTTTCCCAATTTTAATGTTATTTTAATGCGGTATTCACATTTTAGGAAATTTCTCTTTAAGCGATCTTTTCTTCAATTATTCTTGTGTAAACCTAAACCACATAATATCTAGATTATTGTGTGGACAAGGATTTAAGAGTAAAAGAAAAGAAAAGAAAAGAGAGATGCATGCATGTGTGTATGTGTAATGTGAATGCATTTAATGCATTATTTGTTAGGAAATTGCTAGGAAACCTCACCCATTCCCTCCCCTCTTCCTTTGGCCGAGCTCTCCCTCTCTCTCTACTGTCCTTAGCCAATTCTCTCTCTCTTTTCCTCACAAATCCTTCACAAATTCTCAATTCTTCACAAACTTCTTCAAAATCTTCATTTTTTTTCCTTTTGCTTGCTTTGGAGCTTGGATAGCTTGTATCCTTGGGTTCTTTTGGCTAGGTAATAATCCCTATCTGTTCTTTAGGTGTTTTTAGTGTAGCTTAGCTATTTAGATTCAGTTTAGAATGTTTAAAGTTAGGGTTTGTGTGTAATATCGTATTTTAGTGTCGGTTTGTGTAGTTGTTCGTGTCTTGTAGCTGTAATTAATATTTATATTTGGTTTAAGAAATTCATGTTAGGGTTAAATTTTGTTAAATGTTTAGTGTTCATTTGAAGTGTTAATTTGTGTTTTAGAGATGATTAACCTAGTAGGAATTGTTAATTTTTTCTAATGAACACTTTGTTTAATTATGCAATTAGCTTACTAGGTTTTTGCTAAAACATAATTAGCGAGTGTTAAAAATATAGGAATGGTTTAGATAGCTTAGTTAAGCTATTTTAAGGTGTTTGTAATCGCTAGATATGCATTAGCTTGAAACTAGTGCGAAATATTGCGATAGGTTGCTTACTAGTTTTCGTGGTTATTCCGACGTGCGTTCGATTGGTTGTTGCGAGGTTATATCTATTGTATTCCTCGTAATTCTTGTGTTGTGTTGCGCGATCGGGACGATCGGGGCCCAGACTTGGTGTTTTGTAGTTTAGCGACCCCAATTAGGGTTTTTGGCCGGTATCGTGCGCGATAGATGCGCTAAGCGCGCAGTGTAATTTTCCGGGTGTTTTCTTCGCGTTTCGTTGTCTTTTCGTCATTGTAGGATTTTTTCTTATGTGATGTGTTTGTGAAATTTTAGGTTCGCAAGCGGGGACTTCGGACGCTACGACAAGGGGAAAACAGGTGGTAGGCTTCACCTAGCTTGGAGTGTTGGTAAGTAGATTTAACATCTACAGGGGAATCGCCCGCATGGCGTTATGCGTCTGGGCTAGAGATTTTAACTTGTCGCATATTCTATGTCATGTTTAGAATTGCGCATTTACCCTATTAATTAGATGTAGTGTGCCTGGACTAGTAGTAGTAGGACAGTGCACATATTATTGACGATTTATGTTGCACGAGCACTGTTGTATGCTACACACACCGTCAATAATAACCATGTCACACACAAACCACTTATAGATGTTATATTGCTTGGTTAGGGATATTGTCACATTGATTCATATTTCTTATCGCATTTGACATATAGTTACCTGTATACCTATAGGGTATTATACCATTAGTGATAGGTACATACACACCTAAGGACATAGCTACAGGTGTGCTTTACATTTCATACTTCACTTATACCTGATAGGTATATCACATCATTGCGTATACTTTATTCATGGATTTTCGCATTGTTATATGGATTTTTCATGATGTTTTCTGGATTCGGGAACCGTGGGAGTTCATGAAATTATGCATTATTTGAAAAACCCGGTTTCCTTGATATGATATTTTAGCAACCACCATGAGATTTGTCGTTTACGATGTGTATACCCCATGCGAGGAAAGGAGGGATCCGTGTGCGGGTACATGGTGGGGCCCGGAGGTACCCCGAAGCAAGAACAATGTCGTGGTGCTAGACGATGAGGCTTACGGGAACCATACTTTCCGGTGACAGGACCTATGACTCAGCGGCTATCATGTGGATACCGATGGGAGTCATGTATGTATGGATACGTCGAGAGGCGGGGGTCAGAGCTAGGCACTCAAGCTTTCCGGATAGCGTATGATACGTACCTATCAGGAGGCCAGTCATGGAGACAGCACCTGATGGATCAGTATTTCTGTGTCGATGCTTGGCGCATTGATTTCATGATATTTCTAATTACTCCTTTGTATATATAACAGGGGGTTGAGCCGCTGTTATATATACCCTTACACCAATATCAGTGGAATGGGACGCTAATATATGTGTATTGACCTCATCATATTTATTTATGTCATTATATTAGGATGTTAGAATTGATTCGGGATATAAGAGATTCATTTGAGATTGGATACTGGATATATATGTGAGATATACTTGATATTGTACATACGAGATATGTGAGTTCCACTTGATGTTGTACATTCGATATATGTGAGATATACTTGATATTGTACATACGTGATATGTGAGATCCACTTGATATTGTACATTCGATATATGTGAGATATACTTGATATTGTACATACAAGATATGTGAGATCTACTTGATGTTGTACATTCGATATATGTGAGATATACTCGATATTGTACATACGAGATATGTGAGATCTACTTGATGTTGTACATTTGATATATACGAGATATACTTGATTTTGTGCAACTGAGGAGATATGATACTTAGATGATATGAGAGTCAATTTGGGGGATGATTTGAGGAATTGGGATTTGAATGGTCTTGCTGGATTGTGATCCTACCATGATGTCAGGATTCCGTGGAAATGACATACTTCACTCCATACCTCACCTTTATCTATTTGTGCATTGCTTCATGTATTAGTAGTACCTGTTGAGTACCTTTCATAAGTGATGCACATTTACATTCTCATATCCCTATCGCATGATTATTGCTTTATATATATTGGTTGTACCTGCTAGTGTACTTTCCATTATTCTGCATTCATATGACATGTTATTACTGGTAATTGCATATCTTAGATTCACGCAGTACGTGCATACTTGCCATTACCTGCATATGTTATTTACTGTTCACGAGTTGGCAACTCACCCCGTTGTGCCACAGGTATTGCAGGTGTTTCCCCAGAGTAGTCGAGGCAGGCTATTCACATATCTATCATCTTTTGCTCCAGATACCGCATCGACTCACAGTGTGCCGTTTGCTTAGGTGGGTTTTGGTGGTTATCTATATTTTGTATTGTATATTCGTTGGATCTTGTACTCTCCATCTACTACTAGTATGTTGTGACTTAGAGACTTGGTGAGGACGATTTTGTATTGTGGATTTGTTGCTTTTTATGCAGTTTCCTTTCTTTTGCCTCTTATTTCTTCGCTACAGCGTCGTATATCTGTTGTGGTGTTTGTTTTTCCTCCGTTGGGCGTGGAATTTTGCTCCCGCTTGGGATGCTTTACTTTATATTCATGTTGTACCCATTTGGGGGTTAGTTTTTACAAAGGGGGTGCTGCCAAAATTTTAAAGAAAAAGTGGACACTTTTAAAGAATTTGGGTTGTGATTTCAAACGTTTCAAAAACTCTTATTATCTTTTCCGTATTTTCATGGTTTAGATTTCTGGGTTTGGATTTCTTTTACTGCGTTACGTCTGTAGGCGTTGCATAGTATTAGGGTCGTCACGTGCCAATTTCGGGTCGTGACAGATTACTACCCTACCACGGCTCAAAGGAGTCGTGCAAACAGGTTTTAGTTGGGTACAGTCTCGAGTCATATGGAGGCAGTGAGCGGATCGGCAGGGGTTTCGTCTCTCCCGGTATTGGGGGTGAGATCGCGTTGTGTCTAGGAGAGCCATTACACGAAGACCTTGGCCAAGGCAAGTGAGATTTACTGGTAGGTATTCCAGTAGTATCTCAGGGTGTTCTGGGCTACACTCCGACACGACTTGTACCGCTTTTGGGGGTCTGACTTTTACCAACCCCCTAGACCCGACCTGCGATACTCATAGACGAACGGACCGGACTGTACGGATATTGTCACTGACAGGCTCAGTAGGGTGTCAGGATGAGTTCGCTCATCGGTCACCCTTTTGGTCAATACCTCATAGCCCGTTACATACGGCTAGTACCACTGACGTGCTAGTGGTTAAATCCACAGCCATTGTTTTGACGAGTCTTTAGAGTCCCCCACAGAAAGTTTCTCAAGTTTCGGGTGAAACGTTGTTGAGACCGTATGGTATTATGGCAGGGTTCGATCATATACGTGCAGTCGTGCACGGATCATGATCAGGCGGATCATACTAGTGGGCTTTGGTTTAAGTCGGATCCTAGTATTAGATTTGTTGGATTACTTTAGTCTCATCGCATTTGCATTCAGTCGGAATGCGGATGCAGGTATGTATATACAGGTGAGGGGTATCCTTATGATCTGTCACGAGTTTACTTTAGATGTTTCCGTTCTTTTTATTGGACTAAACATTTAGGTTAATGTTTACAAATGGTGGAAATTATCAGTGGAAGTCATCATGAAGAGGCACAATCAATTAGGTGACTCATGGTCTCTTTTTTGGTGCAAGTGTCATGTTCAGTTGATAAAACTGCACATTTGTTATTACATTCTTCCTACTATTTCTATACTAAAAAAGGTCTTTATTATAATATATCATACATATGAGGGTTTATCTGTAAAAATACTATTTTTCATGTGTTGATATATTATAATTAACATTTGGTAGGAAAATGTATGCAAAGATACCATTGACCAAGTCTTAAGAAAACAAACTCTACTAAATATCATTTGAGTTGTTGTGCAGAATTTTCAGGACTAAAATCAAGGAAATCAAGTTGTTAAAGCAGACCTGCCTAATTAAGAAAGCAAGACTTAGAAATCAAGTCTGGCAGCAACTACGAGAAGATTTCCAAGTTCCAAAGGTCCCAGAGATCGCCAAATGTCACACAGAAGAAGCCACAGAAAAATGATCAAGAGATCACAACCTTTGGCCGCGGATCCGCGGCCAAACCCCCCTTTTGGCCGCGGATCCGCCGCAGGAAAGAGGATTTAGAAGCTGAAATTTTTCTAGGTGAATCATAACTAGTTGCTTCCAAATTTAGAAGCTAGATTTCTGGCTTTGGGACTATAAATAAAGACCGAGAGCCTCTTGGAAAAATCATCAAGCCGATGAGATCACGAAGTCCAAGACGGCTCACGCATTCAGGCTGATCATCAACGGTTCATCTACCTCCTTAGAAGAGATCGAGAAGCAACTAGTCTTTGTAATCATTTTCTAAGGAATCAAAGTGTAATGAATATTGTTGATTAATAAAGGTAGCTTTCTTTTTCTTATTCTATTTATTCATAGTTTAATTATGCATTTTCTCACCATCTCTTTTTCTCCCAACATGCGCGAGTAATTCTCCGCTTGTTAGGGTTCGTAGGATTAGGGTAGGCTAATGGATGATGAAAATCCTTAAACTCTTTTTACGTCCTATAAAGTTTATAAACTTTATCAAAAGAATTATTAACATCCTAATCGGGCGCACTAACAATTCATTGTTAGTCTCGACCGCGATTAGAGATTAGATTAATGATTGTTTTGGTAAATGCTAGATATGAACAGAGTTCCGTGTCGAGATAGGGGTTAAGAGTGGGATTCCTTTTCCCTCCAGAAACCCTAATCTACATGCATCACTGTCCTTCTAGTTTTAAATCTATTAAAGGATAGAAAGAGTAATTTTTAATTAATCATCCATAACTACTAAATCCTAATGAACCCTACAAGCCCGCTTCTTATATAAACTTACATCCGTAGTTAATCTAAATCTATATTTTGCATTCTTGTTTAACGTAGATCTAGATCCTACAACCATTCTTTATTCTCCCTCCTCTCTTTCTCAACACATCTAAAGTAAGAATAAAAGATTCAACGTTTCCCAGAGGACGACCCGTACTCACCTCGACCTAGCTACACGCGACACCGTTCTGATTGCGGTTAACTACAAACACACTCTTTCGAACCAATCATGTCACATAATTGATTGATTGTTGTGATGAAATGAGAGGTGGAGAGAGATAGGGCAGCCATATAGCCTTGGGCTTGCTCTTGAGATGATAATGCTTGCTCTCATTTTTTATCTCATCACAATAATAGTAAAAAGCATCTTCTTCTTCTTCTTCCTTTAGCTCACAACATCCACCATGGCATCATCTTCTACCTCAACTCTAACCATCTCATGTGTTGAGAATCCTAGAGTGTCAAGAGACAAAGTTATCACACACATTCTCTACTTCACCTTGGACACGTCGGCTAGCAAACTTCGTGTCCGAGTTGCTTCGGTTCGAAGCGGGAGCCCGTAAAAGGATTCATAGATGTGGTGCCCTTTTCCGACGAGGAGACCGGAGATCGAGCGAGATCGGAGATGCCGCAAGGAGCTAAAGATGGTGGCTAAAGACCGAAGGACACGAATCGATCGGTATAGATTTTCTAACCCTCTTTAGATTGCTAGTTTAATGTTAATGGTTCGATCCGGGTAAAAGTCTGCGTTAGCGCCGGTTTCAAGTTTATGAAAAGTTTTTTGTTTCCGCATTTTGGCCTCGGATCGACGGCCGGGGCGCTACCTTAGACTTACATGGTATCAGAGACACTCCATTAACCTTTAGTAGCTTGTTCTAACATGTTTAAAACATCGATCGATCAAAATTTCCGAAACCGCATTTCAATTTTCTGAGTTTCTGTCGAAATTTTTTGTGGTCGAAAAATTATTTTGGATATGTCAGAAAATCAGGCAGGCTTTTGTAAGACCTATGTAGAAATTTGGCAGCGTGAGTCCACAGTAACGCCGCGGAACCGCGGCAATACCCACGTTTTGGCCGCGGTTCCGCCACAGTTATGTGGTTTCAATGCACCATTTTTCTTGTGCTGGTCTTTTGTGTGGAATTGCGGTTTCTGGATTATTTTGTTTGCGCCCAGATTTGTTACAGTACTGGATTTGTGCTTGGGGGCCACTTCGGGAAATTTTGTCGATCAAAATTTTAATAAGTTAGTTCGCAGTACTTACATTACTATTTGTGACCGTGAATGTCATTCGAGCGGTAAATCTTGTCTAATTGCTATAGCTCTTTTAGACGGATTTGCGAACGTGACATTCACGTTGATGTTCTGTGTTGTGCTGTGTTGTTGCGGATTTATCGTAGTGGATAGCTTGCGTGCAATAGTAGTGCAGTTTTGTTATATTTGTACATTTGATATTGCGGGGCGAGCGTCCAACATGTGGACTGCCGTTACTGTATGTTTGTATATTATTCTTTTGGGACACGACCGGGTTGAGGTCGAGCCGTTGTACATATTTTTATTTTCTGTACTAGGATTACCCCGCGGTGGAGTGCACGGATAGCCGGGTTCTAGAGGGCAACGAGCCCGCATCTCATGGCTTTGAGACGGAGGGGGTTTTACTCTAGAATTGGCGGGCTATTCGCCGCACTCGTAGGGGGTATAGGTTGACCTAAGGGGGGTGCTCAAGTTACTGTTAGTTATGTATATGCCCTAGAGGCCATTGTTGTACATATGATGTATATTATGATGGATGCTTGGATATATACAGAGAGGACTTTCTTGCTCGTCATGATAGTATGCTATTTGGTTTCACTTTATCTTAACATGTTGACTTGTATTGGTTTACTGTCTTTCTCTCACATGTTGATAAAGCCCTTAGGATATGTACTCGACTACTGGAATTATGATGAGATCATACCAGTGGGGCCACGGTAGTCGATGAGTACATCCTATAAATGTTCCTAGTCGAGGGTATATCGAGACAGGGCATCGATACACCACAGTAGACTAGCGTATACGCATCTTGACCCATATGATGGGCGATGGATGATCCCATATCCATCGGTATTTGACATCAAGGATGGTATACGGGTGCTCAGTGGAGACTGGGTACACTGGACGGACTCACCGAGAACTCCCGGTTGGTGATATACTACACGTCAGATGGCAGTTCTCCGCTGACACTGGTACAGGGTAGTCTGTAAACCCGAGATCGACATAGAGTCTTGTGTGATTCCCACTGTGCTTTGATTTCCACCTTACCACGTCCAAGAGGGCATGCAAAACGGTGGCTTTTGGGTACAGTCCCGAATCATATGGAGGCAATGAGCGATAGGAGGGGATTCGTCTCTCCCGGTATAGTGAGTCGATGTCGTGCAGTGTTCGATTGGCTATAACTGGAAGTCCCTGGCCAGGGCTGATATAGAGATATACTGGTAAGTGTTACCAGTAGTTTCTCGACCTGTTATGAGCCTCACATCGACACGACTTATCGGTTACTGGGGTCTGACGTATATCACCCCTAGACTTGATATGCGACATATCAGACGAACAGACCGGACTGTACGGGAGTGTTACTGATTGGATTCACAGGAGAACGGACAGGCTAGCTTGTTGATCTTCTGATCGCTCAATACCTGGGTGGCTGTTACGTTTAGCTGACCGCTTGCAGCTTGTGGGTGTTTGATATGATCATCACCTGCTACCGGCGTATTGACGATTCTTTAGTCCTAGACAGAGGTTTCTTGGCTCAGGCAAAACGGAGTAGAGCCACATATGTGATATGTGCAGGACCGAGGATAATGCGATATGAGATACCGTATTATATTCTCGCGATATTTAGATATGAATCGGGACATCGGATCAAGTGTTGATTCGATGAATCGGTACATCATATATATTAGTCGGTTATATTCGATATAGCCGGATCGTTGGATCAAGTGTTGATTCGATGATTTAATGTATAATGATATATATGATATATTGTATTACATTATCTAATATTGGCTCACTTTATTATTTCATTTTCTCACCGGATTAATACATTGATATATATGCGATATATGTTAATTGTATTATTTTCTTTTGTTGCAAATATATAATATATATGTGATATATATTATTGTGACATGATATGATTTATTTTGAAACATGATTAGGGATGATAAAAATGGATTAGGGTTTGATTAGGGTTAGCTCTTTCAAGTTCATTCTAGAAGGATTCTATTTTGTCTTGGTTAAGATATTATGGTTGATACTTATTCTTAACCTAACCAAACCCTAACTCTAGTTTATTCTCTACAAGTTTTATCCTATCATCCTTAACCATGGTTCTATAATCAATCATATACACTTGACTACTATTCATCACAAAAGGATGATTCTTTCATTCTTCATCTTCTTCTCTCTTTGGTTTTTGAAAGAGAGAGCTCACTAGAAATTCCTTATGTGATGATTTATTGTGAGAAAGTGAATTAAAAAGATAGCATAAGTACTACTCCATCATCATCATCTAATCTAGCCTATTAGATTAGGGTGTTCATCTCTTTATAGTGAGAAAGCTTGGGTTATAGAAACTTCGATGTAGATCATCGGAGAATCGGAACACTTCAAGCTAGAATTGATCGTTCGAGTTGTGAAGCCTCTCTTGAGTCCGGGAGATCGTGGATCGCGGCGAAGGGACTTCTACTCGGAGCTTGTGAAGCGAAGGAGCGGACTACAAAGGTTGTAATCCCTCACACTTAGTTTTAAAGATGTTATCTTGCATGCTAAACCCTAATAATCTAGCAAAGATCCCGTCTTTGGGTTTTTCGGCACATGTAAAATTTTATTCGGGCATGTTTGATGCTTTATGAACCTTCACAAGTGTGCCTTGGAACCCTAAAGTGGTATCATAGCCTAGCTAGAGCATTAGGCGACGTGTTTACGAAGTTAAAACTCCGATCGAACCCGAACCGATGAAAATGAACCCCTCTCTGGATATTTTTCAAAAATGCGATTTTTTCTGAATTAAAAATAACTGAAAAATTCAGCAGACAAAAATAAGAATAACTATGAAATTCGACGTTGTGATCCGTACATACTGCCGCGGAATCGCGGCCGTACCCTACTTGGACCGCGGTTCCGCGGCAATAATGCTTGATATGACTGTTTTGTTTTCACAGTAATTATTTTTAAATACTTATTTAGTTTCTGGTATTTTTATTTTGACTCAAGGGTTGAGTGTTCTGGGGCTTGTTTTGTAATCATAAATTCGATCGGAATGTTTAAATTCGTTTTTCTTTCCGGATATTTAGAAACTGTTAAAATGTTCGAACGGATATCATTAACTCACTTTTTCCTGGCACGGCAAAATTTTCAAGTGTTGAATTTTTATTGGGTTTAAATCTTTCGAAAAAATGTGCAAGTAACACGGTGGACCCTCTAGAAGACAACAAACCTTAAATCGATTATGTGACCGTCTTGAACTGCCTTTTGAACCTTCGAGTTTGGGGCAGTACGGCGTGCCAGATGTGAGGCGTTGGCTTGACCCTTCTACGGCTGGATCACTGGTACTGTGACATATTCTGGGATTATTTGAACTCCGCTCAAGTGTTGAGCACTTTAGGAAATTTTGGGTATTTGATTATCTGTTCGAAAAGTTTAATACTGTCTATTTATCTGGAATGTGATACAATATGTGGAATTCATTGTGTTAGGCATGAAATGCGAAGTATGTGATATTTCGGATTTACGATGTCTAAAGTGATTGTGGATTCCAAATATTGTAGTTTTGCAATTTCTTTTCTGTGACCGTAAGTGTAGTATGTAGTTGTATTGCCGGTTTTCGTTGCTATACATCGACGACGATCGGTGTATGCATACTTACTTACGTGCATGATATGAGATATTATGTGTTGCTGAGATATGATGTGCAGGATTGTCGCGATAGAATAGCCGGGGGTTTTATGTGAGATGAGAGTTTTATATTTTCATTCATGTAAATTCAAATGTAATGTAATATTCTTTTATTTGGGGCACTTCCAGGTTGAGGTTGATGCCACCAGTGTTGTATATTATTTACTTTTCCGCATTAGGATGGACCCAAGGAGGGGAGCACAGGTGACCAGGTTCTGGGGTTCAGTGGAAGGCCATCTCGAGGAGTCGAGACTGGGCCTCCTAAACTCCAGAATTGGTAGGGTCGCTTGCCGCTCTCGTAGGGGTCCAGGGTGTGGGCTTGGCTATTCATCGCGACTGTGGAATCTGTATTTTCTATTGTTAGTTAAATACTAAATACGGACGTCCTAGTATATCCCATATTATATCTATGTTTCTGCTGCGATATCTGTGATGTGATCATTTGATATGTTGTGATGGATACAGTATATAGTATATATGATATATTATATAGACGTTACTTATATTTTACACCCGCACTAGCCATGCCCTGCTCTGTCGTTAGTTACCTAACCTAACGGTGCACGAGGGGACATCGAGGCGAATGCGGATGGCATAAGTGTACATCGTATTTATCTGTGATGCTTAGGAAGCATAAGCTGATGGGATTTTTATTAATAAGATTAATAAAAAGAAAAGAAACCTAAAAGATATTGTAGAATCAAAACTTTATAAAAAGGGTAGCTACAGTTTAGCTTTGCATAGCGGTATATATGATATACCCTGCACCTTATTCGATAAGGAAAGAGCCGAGATCCCTTCACCGGGAGTGACCTCTTTAGCGAAACTGGTAGATGCTACAAAAACTCGGTTTGTCTTTTGATTGCTTTTAGAGTTTTGCTTTGCACAGTGATATATGATATGTCCCGCACCTTATTCGATGAGGAAAGAGCCGAGATCCCTTCACCGGGAGTGACCTCTTTAGCAAAACTAATGAAAGCCTCAAAAACACTCCATTTAAAAATTTCACTTGATTCTACGACGATATCAAGTTCATTACGCAATAAGTTTTCAGAAAAAACTGTCGTAGCCCTCCGTCATTTCAGATAAAGACTATTTAGTATTCGTGCTGCGTTTGTTGACCTCTGTCAAGGCGTAGTGTGCGGTAGCTAACTAGTAATTATCTGTAAAGCATGTGATGTGATTGGATTAAGGTAGTCGTACGACCTTGTTGACCTCTGTCAAGGGTCGTGCGAGTGGGTTTGATTCAATCAAGAAATGACGGGTTGAACTTGACTAGTGCATTATGGTTTGTTGACCTCTGTCAAGGTCATGGCATACTAGGGGAAAAATATTATCGGGAATTTCAAGTGTTGAAATTTGCAATGAGATTGCATACCTCCTATGAGATAGTTGGATCCCGATACCCACTGCGAGTAAGAGTTACTCCTGGGAGAGTTTTACACAGGACAATTAGTCGATCAAGTAGGTGTCTAGAAAAGTGTTAACGGGGTTACGCCTCTGGGAAAACGAGGTTTACTTTAATTAGGTCCGTGCGAAAGCACGGGGAACCTCCCTCAAAGTACCGACACTGATCTGGCTGAAAGATTGACGAAATTGTAGGGTGTAATTAATCCCGGCTAATCTTACCTTTTAGGGTTTGAAGGTAGATTTGATAAAAACAGTGGGAGACATCCTGATTAGATAAGATAATAACCAATCTAATCTTGCAAGAGCATACGCTAAAGTGTTTTCTTCTCTCTCTCTCCAGGTAGCGACCATGTCAGGCCATAATCAAGATAATAATATGGATGTATTGACTGAACCCGCTTATTATACTGAGCAGGGGAACGTTGGACCCGTTCTTTCTTATAAGAGTTATAAGACTGAACAGGAAACAGGAGAATATCTGGATTCTCACGCCGCCCAAAAGAACATGCATGTTGATGCATCTTCTTTAGGTGTGTTAATTATTGAGAACTGTTTCTCAGTTCACCCTACGTCCTGGGTATTGGATACCGGATCAGGATCCCACATATGTAAATTGTTACATGGGCTACGTAAAGGTAGAGAACTGGGAAAAGGTGATCATTCCGTTCAAGTAGGGAACGGTGCAAGTATTGCAGCCAAAGCAGTTGGCGAATATCACCTTGTATTGCCAAGTTGTAATATACTGATTCTAAATGAGTGCTATTATATACCGAACATGATGTGCAACATTATATCAGTTTCTTTATTAAGTAAAGAAGGATATAATTTTGTAGTAAAGGATAATGTTATGAACATATTCCTAGATCAAAAGTTGATTGCATCAGGCTCGTTACATAATGGAATATTCATTCTAAATCAGAATACAGTTCTCAATATACAAAACACACACAAGAGGAAAAGTTCAGAAATGAACGAATCCTTCTTGTGGCATTATAGACTTGGTCATATCAATGCGACACGACTGGCTAAGTTACATAAGGATGGTTATTTGAATTCGTTTGAATTATCATCTTATGATACTTGCCATTCATGTCTCAAAGGAAAAATGACCAAAGCTCCGTTTAGTGGACACGGAGAAAGAGTTACGGAACTCTTAGGACAGATACTTAGTGATGTATGCGGTCCCATGTCTACGCATGCTAGGAACGGTTCTTCCTACTTCATTACATTCACTGACGATCTCTCTAGATTCGGACATGTGTTCCTGATGAAACACAAGTCTGAAGCTTTTGAGAAATTCAGAGAATATAAGCACGAAGTAGAAAAACAAACGGGCAAAAGTATTAAGATCCTTCGATCTGATCGAGGAGGAGAATACTTAAGCAATGAGTTCCTAGATTATCTAAAAGAGAATGGGATTCTCTCTCAGCTTACTCCTCCTTATACACCACAGCACAACGGTGTATCGGAGCGGAGGAATCGCACCCTATTAGATATGGTGCGCTCTATGATGAGTACAGCTGAGTTACCTATTTCCTTCTGGGGGTATGCGCTTGAGACAGCAGCATACCTATTGAATCAAGTTCCAACTAAATCTGTACCTACCACACCATATGAGATATGGAGTGGGAAGAGACCATGTCTTAAACGAGTTAAGATATGGGGTTGTCTGGCCTATGTCAAAAGGAAAAATCCAGAAAAACTCGAGGCACGGTCAGTTCTATGTAAGTTTGTGGGATATCCTAAACATTCAAATGGATATTTTTTCTACCACAGTGAACAACAAAATGTGTTTATTGCTCAACATGCCACCTTTTTAGAAAAGGAATTTCTTGAAAAAGAGATTAGTGGCTCTGAGGTAGAACTGGAAGAAGTTCCAGAAACACAAACAGTAACTGAAGATTTAGTGGAACCAGAGGATTCAGTAGTACCCGACGAACCCCAGCCTCTCCGCCGATCTAGTAGGGTTTCTCATCCACCTGAGAGATACTACGGTTTTCTCATTGATGGTGGAAGCGAGGATTGCATCATGGAAGATGATGACCCAACTAGTTTCGAACAGGCCATCACGAGTGGTGACTCTGTGAAATGGCTGGATGCAATGCGATCTGAGATGGAATCCATGTACACCAATAAAGTATGGATTTTAGAAAATGCTCCTGAAGGGGTAAAACCCATTGGGAGCAAGTGGATTTTTAAAAAGAAAATTGGTGTAGATGGAAAAGTTGAGACTTTCAAAGCTAGACTTGTAGCAAAGGGATTTCATCAACGACCAGGTGTGGATTATAACGAAACCTTTTCTCCAGTGGCTATGCTTAAGTCCATCCGAATCTTACTTGCCATTGCTGCATACCATGACTACGAAATCTGGCAAATGGATGTTAAGACCGCCTTTCTAAATGGTGATTTAGAAGAGTGCATGTACATGACTCAGCCAGAGGGATTCGTAGATAGTGGAAACAGCGGAAAGGTGTGCAAACTACTTAAATCCATTTATGGGTTAAAGAAAGTATCGCGGAGTTGGAACATCTGTTTTGATGTAGTAGTCAAAGAGTTTGAATTCATCAAAAACATAGATGAACCTTGTATCTATAAGAAGGTAGCAGAGAGTAAGGTTGTCTTCCTCGTATTGTACGTGGATGACATACTCTTGATAGGAAATGATATTCCTATGCTGCAATCAGTCAAGCTCTTCTTATCACAAAGATTCTCAATGAAAGATCTAGGTGATGCCTCCTGCATATTGGGGATTAGGATCTATAGAGATAGATCCAAAAGGATACTGGGATTGTCCCAATCCAGGTACATTGACACCATACTAAAGAGCTTTAGTATGGAAGAATCCAAGCGTGGGAACCAACCCATGATCTCTGGACTCACTCTCTCCAAAGAGATGTCTCCCAAGACTGATTTGGAGAGAGCTCGCATACAAGGGATACCCTATGCTTCGGCAGTAGGCTCTATCATGTATGCGATGCTATGTACCAGACCCGATGTTGCATACTCATAAAGTGTAGTGAGTCGGTATCAAGCAGATCCTGGAGAGAGTCACTGGACGGCTGTGAAGAACATTCTCAAGTACTTACGAAGGACTAGAGATATGTTCTTGGTGTATGGTAACGGAGAACTCCGGGTGGAGTCCTTTACGGATTCCATCTTCCAAAGTGATAAGGATGACTCCAAGTCGCACTCGGGCTTTGTCTTTACCCTCAATGGAGGGGCGGTATGTTGGAAGAGTTCCAAACAGGATACCGTTGCAGACTCGACGATGGAGGCTGAATACATCGCTGCCAACGATGCTGCCAAAGAGGCTGTCTGGATGAAGAAGTTCATCACTGAGCTTGGTGTGGTTCCATCCATTGAACATCCAATACCTCTGTATTGCGATAACAATGGAGCTGTGGCTTTGGCCAAGGAACCCAGATCCCATCAGAAATCCAGACATATTCTGAGGCGGTATCACCTGATCAGGGAGATAGTTGATCGCCGGGAGATCGAGGTCAGGAGAGTAGATACGAAGGACAACACTGCGGATCCACTCACAAAGGCCATTCCCCAGATACAGTTTGAGAGATTATTCGGGATGCTAGGTATGAGATACTACAGCAGCTGGCCTTAGTGCAAGTGGGAGATTGTTAGTTATGTATATGCCCTAGAGGCCATTGTTGTACATATGATGTATATTATGATGGATGCTTAGATATATACAGAGAGGACTTTCTTGCTCGTCATGATAGTATGCTATTTGGTTTCACTTTATCTTAACATGTTGACTTGTATTGGTTTACTGTCTTTCTCTCACATGTTGATAAAGCCCTTAGGATATGTACTCGACTACTGGGATTATGATGAGATCATACCAGTGGGGACACGGTAGTCGATGAGTACATCCTATAAATGTTCCTAGTCAAGGGTATATCGAGACAGGGCATCGATACACCACAGTAGACTAGCGTATACGCATCTTGACCCATATGATGGGTGATGGATGACCCCATATCCATCGGTGTTTGACATCAAGGATAGTGTACGGGTGCTCAGTGGAGACTGGGTACACTGGACGGACTCACCGAGAACTCCCGGTTGGTGATATACCACACATCAGATGGCAGTTCTCCGGTGACACTGGTACAGGGTAGTCTGTAGACCCGAGATCGTCATAGAGTCTTGTGTGATTCCCACTGTGCTTTGATTTCCACCTTACCACGTCCAAGAGGGCGTGCAAAACGGTGACTTTTGGGTACAGTCCCGAATCACATGGAGGCAATGAGCGATAGGAGGGGATTCGTCTCTCCCGGTATAGGGAGTTGATGTCGTGCAGTGTTCGATTGGCTATAACTGGAAGTCCCTGGCCAGGGCTGATATAGAGATATACTGGTAAGTGTTACCAGTAGTTTCTCGACCTGTTATGAGCCTCACATCGACACGACTTATCGGTTACTGGGGTCTGACGTATACCACCCCTAGACTTGATATGCGACATATCAGACGAACAGACCGGACTGTACGGGAGTGTTACTGAATGGATTCACAGGAGAACGGACAGGCTAGCTTGTTGATCTTCTGATCGCTCAATACCTGGGTGGCTGTTACGTTTAGCTGACCGCTTGCAGCTTGTGGGTGTTTGATATGATCATCACCTGCTACCGACGTATTGACGATTCTTTAGTCCTAGACAGAGGTTTCTTGGCTCAGGCAAAACGGAGTAGAGCCACATATGTGATATGTGCAGGACCGAGGATAATGCGATATGAGATACCGTATTATATTCTCGCGATATTTAGATATGAATCGGGACATCGGATCAAGTGTTGATTCGATGAATCGGTACATCATATATATTAGTCGGTTATATTCGATATAGCCGGATCGTTGGATCAAGTGTTGATTCGATGATTTAATGTATAATGATATATATGATATATTGTATTACATTATCTAATATTGGCTCACTTTATTATTTCATTTTCTCACCGGATTAATACATTGATATATATGCGATATATGTTAATTGTATTATTTTCTTTTGTTGCAAATATATAATATATATGTGATATATATTATTGTGACATGATATGATTTATTTTGAAACATGATTAGGGATGATAAAAATGGATTAGGGTTTGATTAGGGTTAGCTCTTTCAAGTTCATTCTAGAAGGATTCTATTTTGTCTTGGTTAAGATATTATGGTTGATACTTATTCTTAACCTAACCAAACCCTAACTCTAGTTTATTCTCTACAAGTTTTATCCTATCATCCTTAACCATGGTTCTATAATCAATCATATACACTTGACTACTATTCATCACAAAAGGATGATTCTTTCATTCTTCATCTTCTTCTCTCTTTGGTTTTTGAAAGAGAGAGCTCACTAGAAATTCCTTATGTGATGATTTATTGTGAGAAAGTGAATTAAAAAGATAGCATAAATACTACTTCATCATCCTCATCTAATATAGCCCATTAGATTAGGGTGTTCATCTCTTTAGAGTGAGAAAGCTTGGGTTATAGAAACTTCGACGTAGATCATCGGAGAATCGGAACACTTCAAGCTAGAATGGATCGTTAGAGTTGTAAAGCCTCTCTTGAGTCCGGGAGATCGTGGATCGCGGCGAAGGGACTTCTACTCAGAGCTTGTGAAGCGAAGGAGCGGACTATAAAGGTTGTAATCCCTCACACTTAGTTTTAAAGATGTTATCTTGCATGCTAAACCCTAATAATATAGCAAAGATCCCGTCTTTGGGTTGTTCGGCACATATAAAATTTTATTCGGGCATGTTTGATGCTTTATGAACCTTCACAAGTGTGCCTAGGAACCCTAAAGTTACCGGATTCCGTGAAGTGCTGGGTGGTCCATTCACTTTGTTGAAGGGGGCTGCCTCGCTTCAGGTTCTGGCGGGTAACTTGCCGCGCCTGTAGGGGTCTAGGATTTCATTGCACAGGCTATCCACACGACCAGGGGAACGTCGGGTTTCACTTGCAGCTCAAAGGAAACCCGGGGATCCCAGATTATCTGTATTGTTCTGTGATGTTGCATTTATCATGCCATGAGCGATTATTATATATTGATATATATACTAGTAGATATTGTGTATGTTTTACATCCGCGCTAGTCCAGTCCCCGCTCTGTCGTTAGTTAAGTAACCTAACGGGTGATGACGGGACCCAGTGGCGAATGCTGATGGCATATACGTACATCATTTTTCGTTCTTTATTGGTGTGATCAATTGATGGGACTGCATTGATTCGGATCAATGCAAGCTAAACAAACCTGTTTGACGTTGTTGGAACAATTTTTCAAAAAGCTGTTATTACAAGGACGTTCTCTTTTTCTTTGCACAGTGGTATTCGGTTATGAATATCCAGCACCTCAGTCGACGAGGCAAGGGCCGAGATCTCTTCACCGGGAGTGACCCCTTGGGCAGAACTTTGTGTCAGGGTAATAACTTCACGATTACTTTTTGCTTTGCATCGTGGTATTCAGTTGGAATATCCTGCACCTCATTCTACGAGGAAATAGCCGAGATCCCTTCACCGGGAGTGACCTCTTTAGCAAAGGTTTTCGCCACTATATTTTTATAAAAAGCTATCCAGTTCCTTCAACGATTTCAAGTTCATCATGTTAAAGGTTTTTCGCCAAAAACCATTCGTAGCCCTCCGTCATTTCAGACGGGTAGCACTTAGTATTCATGCTATGTTTGTTGACCTTCGTCAAGGCATAGTGTATGGTAGCTGCTTGTTACCTTTCTGTTGCATAGATAGATGCGTTGGTTTGGGACAGTCGTACAGCCTTGTTGACCTTAGTCAAGGGCTTGTACGGGTGGGTTCAAATTAACCTGCACAATGACGGGTAGAACTTGGTATGTGACTTATGATTTGTTGACCTTCGTCAAGGTCATAAGAGCATGGGGTAAAAATCACATCGGGAGTTTATAAAGAAACTGAAACTTGCCAGGCATGCGCATACCTTCTAGAGTGTGATAACGTGAGTGGATTCCATCACGTTATCATGCGATGATAGTTGGATCCCGATTCCCACTGATGAGTTGGTTTACTCCTCGGATGATCCCGACTAATTCTTCTTTCAGGTTTGGAGGAGAATTTGAGGTTACAGTGGGAGGTTTCCTGATTAGATAAATTGATAACCATTCTGATCTAGGTTAGAGTGCACGCAGATTGTTTCTTTTCTCTCTCTCTCTCTTTGGCAGCGACCATGTCCTGACCCTAGACTATGACTCAGTGACCAAGATTAACCGAACCTTCTTAAAACACTGGCTTTTGGATTGTCTGAGTTGCATACCTCATTGCCACTCCTACTTTTACCCTTTTACTCCGGAACATTTCGTATCACTACGAACGTCCACTTCCATTGGATAAAACCATCGTATGGTTATATACGAACTCGAAGGAACTTGTTCCAGATTCGAGGATGGTTTCCGATTCTGGAGAAAATGAATAGGACTATTCGGTTGTCTTTTCCTTTTACCTTCTCTCAGGTTGGGAGTGCTCCTTGGATTAGGACGGTACACCTATTACGCTAATTGGATAGTCTTCATCCAAACCATAGGCAGGTGCCGAAAGGTATGGAATGAAGAAAACCGATTAGCCAAAGAGAGGTGTGCAGAAGGTAATAAGTAAAGACAAATAAAGGGATTAGAAAGATGGCAAAGTAAATTGCGACTGCTATTCACGACCAAACCAAGTATTTCATCGCCACTCCTACTTCACCTTTGTATTTCTCCAGAACACTCCGTATCACTACGAAGATCCACAGTTTATTGGATGATCCATCTTATGGTTATATACGAACTCGAAGGAACTTGTTCCAGTTCGGGGATGGATTCTGGTTCAGGAGAAATAGGAATAAGGTTTATTCAGTTGTCTTTTATCTCTACCTTCTCTCGCGTTGCGAGTGCTCCTAGGATTAGGAAACTACACCCATTATGCTTATTGGATAGTCTTTTTCCAAACCATAGGCTGGTGTCGAACGGTAGGGAAGGAAGAAAACCATTTGGCCTAAAGGTGGTGTACAGAAGGTAATGACTAAAAACATATAAAGGGATTTGGAGAGATGGCAAAGAAATATACGGTTACAGTTGTGAATCTGATAATGGAAGAGGCATTACTAGGATTACCCGGATACCCCTTCGAAACATTTACATGTTTCAGTTTCACTGTGTATTGTTAAAAGAAAACTGATTTCCCAATTAGCCCTTGCTCCAGGGTATGTATTTACTAGGTTGATTCTCACATCTGTATGGTTTTACAGATGATGAGTGGGAGTAAGTCATTGGGAATTAGGTGATCATCCTCATTATATCGGGACTTGTTGTAATTGGTGATATTTGAAAAAATCGCCTGGGTTATTGCCGGACGGCAAATATTTAGTTTTGAATATCCGTTGTTATGCACCAATTGCAAACAGATATATCTGTATGTTTATTTTTATAAAGTGAGATATAACCTTTTGAAATTATGTCCATGACATTTACCTATATCAGTTGATGGTTAGGTAAGGAGCATTTAACAGCGATGTAATTCTTCATAACCATAGTACAGTTTTCAACCTACGACGCACAGGGTATGATTTATTCAACTCAGAGGACTTATACAAAGTATTGTATATTGTCTAGTGTCCATTAGGACAGAGGGGTTGGTCCTCGTACTATATTCTGTTTACTTGTGACTTCTCAGTTATTAGACATGTGTTTCGTAGAAATACAATGTCTAGGCTTTGAGAAGTTATAGGTATGAGAATAAAGTGGAGAACCAGGTGTTGCAAGTATCAGGATTCTTCAAGATGATCGAAGATATAGATACTAGTGCATGGTATTCAGTTGATAGTAATAATTTTGAGAAACTTGTTTCTCTTTCAGGTTACTCATAATTGGATGCACTCCTAAGTTGAGTAATGATGATCGGCCTCTCTCCATTTAGTTGACATGCACTGGAGACAGTTGCATGATTTGAATCTGGTTCCAACTAAATCAGTTCCTCTGTTTCTATATTGTATATAGAATGGCTCATATCTTAACGATGTTAAGGTATATGGAGTTGTCCGGCTTATGCTTAAAATCAGACTCTGGATAACTCAAGGCACGTTTCTGTAATGGCAGTTTGTGGGTTAACCCGAGCTATGATGAGGGTTGACTTTCTACCATCTGGAAGATCAATAGTGATATTGTTCTTGACTCGCCACAGTTTTAGTAAAATGGGCTTTTTCAGAAAACAGTAGTGAGAGTATGGTAGAACTGGAAGTGATTCCAGAACCGCAAACGATTACTGAAAATTTAATAGGACCTAAAGATTCAATCAGATTTGACATTCCATTAGCCACTCCGTAGATATGGTGGGTAACCTCAGGCACCCGAGAGGTACTCCGATAGCCTCAAGGACGGTGACAGGGAGGTTCTTGTTTACCCAGACTTGCCATTGCTGTTATTCCAGGCTGTGAGACCCGGCAGGAGGATGAGTATAGCGTCGTTCTAAACTAGCTTTAGAAGTGCACGTGTATATATATATATATATATATATATATATATATATATATAATTCTGCCAGAGGGTTGTCGTAGTCAGTGGAAGCAGCGGAAGCATAGTGGACAAGTAGCTTGTGTCTATTTATAGACTAAAGCAGACATAGCGGAGATAGATCATCTATTTCTGATGTGACAGTCATAGGTTTGACTTCATCAGAATAGGGGATGGATCTGTTAAGAATGTAGTAGGGTGTGATTTCCTAGTATTTTGATGACATACACAGAGTAGGAAGTGAAATTCCTATACTACAATCGGTTATACTTTGGTTGTCACACAGTGGTTTCTCCACATAGGATATAGATATAATATTAGACATTCTGGTTACTAGATCTATGGTTTTAGATCTAGATTTGGGTAGTTTCCCAATCTGGGTACTTAGACAGCATTCTACAGGTGTTCTACAATGGACGACTTCTGGCATGGTAGTGTACCTACAGGTGATGGAGTTACCCTCTCTAAAGATGTCTTACAGACTAAAGGGGAGAGGGATGTGCATGATTGACGTATCACTTGCTTAGGCAATTGAGTCAATCATGAGATGTCAAGTACCACACCAGGTGTTGTTTTTGCACAAGCTGCAATAAGTTGATATTGATCCAATCCTGCAGAAACGTTCGGAAGTAGTTTTAGAACATAAGTGGATGTTCTAGGGATATGATAACGACAGCCTCCTTCGGGAGACGGTTATCATTCCAGGCTTCCAGGGTGACTTGGATGACAGAGTGACTGTCAGAGTTATAGTTTTCCCTCTGACGAGGGGAAGTAGTTTGGACAGGAGATCCAAGCGGATACTGAGGGAGGCATGGCGCAGAATACTGATTAGATTCAGTTGATGATACAATCTAAGAAGTTTGGATTTGGAGTTTATTTATGAACTAAGTCCTATCAGATATCCAGACATATTCTAAGACACGTATTGCTCATTTCGAGAGATGGCTTTCTCCGCGGACTTGAAATAAAGAGAGACATAGAAAGAAACATCAGGGTAGATCCACTCACTGAGGATATTCCTCGAACGCAATAGTTTCACAAACGGGCTTTGTGAGATTGATCAGTAGAGGAGTTGGGTGTTCGGTATCACACGGGCTGTGAGTATGCGACATCGCAATAATTAGCCTTGAGTGCAAGTGGGGAGATTGTTGGATATAGTTCCCTCAAAGTCAATTATTGGATCGCAGGCACGTGATTGCAATGATTGAGGGATGACCTATGCCGGTGGGACAGTCTTACTCAAGATGATAGTATGCTATCTGGTTTATCTGTATCATCGTGTACATGCTTTAGGTGACCTTACAGATCACTATTACATGTTGATAGAGCCCTTAGGATTCTTGCTTGACTACCAGTAGTATGATGGCGATCATATACGTAAGAGTTGGGTAGTCTATAAGCACATCCTTAAAGTGGTCCCTAGTCGTAGGAGTTTCGAGACTGGGCATCGACACTCCATTAGTAGACTAGTGTATACAGTCGAGACCCCGATGAGGGGCGGTGGCCGGTCTTACAAGCCATTGGTGTCAGTTGGATCACCTAAGATGTATACAGGTGTTCATTGGGTTATGAGTACACCGGACAGGACTCGTCGGGAACATGCTAGTTTGTATTATACCTGACGTCAGATAGCAGTTCCGTGGTGACATGTGTACATGTTAGTTCATTTACCTGAGATCGTCATTTATCTCGTGTGAGTTCCCACTGTGCTTTGATTACTATCCTACCACGGCTCAAAGGAGTCGTGCAAACAGGTTTTAGTTGGGTACAGTCCCGAGCCACATGGAGGCAGTGAGCGGATCGGCAGGGGTTTCGTCTCTCCCGGTATTAGGGGTGAGATCGCGCTGTGTCTAGGAAAGTCATTACACAAAGACCTTGGCCAAGGCAAGTGAGATTTACTGGTAGGTATTCCAGTAGCATCTCAGGATGTTCTGGGCTACACTCCGACACGACTTGTACCGCTTTTGGGGGTCTGACTTTTACCAACCCCCTGGGCCCGACATGCGATACTCATAAACGAACGGACCGGACTGTACGGATATTGTCACTGACAGGCTCGGTAGGGTGTCAGGATGAGTTCGCTCATCGGTCTCCCTTTTGGTCAATACCTGGTAGCCCGTTACGTACGGCTAGTACCACTGACGTGCTAGTGGTTAAATCCACAGCCAGTGTATTGACGAGTCTTTAAAGTCCCCCACAGACAGTTTCTCAAGTTTCGGGAGAAACGTTGTAGAGGCCGTATGGTATTATGGCAGGGTTCGATCATATACATGCAGTCGTGCACGGGTCATGATCGGGCGGATCATACTAGTGGGTTTTGGTTTAAGCCGGATCTTAGTATTAGATTTGTTGGATTACTTTAGTCTCATCACATTTGCATTCAGTCGGAATGCGGATGCAGGTATGTATATACAGGTGAGGGGTATCCTTGTGATCTGTCACGAGTTTACTTTAGATGTTGTCGTTCTTTTTATTGGACTAAACATTTAGGTTAATATTTACAAATGGTGAAAATTGTGAGTGGAAGTCATCATGAAGAGGCACAATCAATTAGGTGACTCATGGTCACTTTTTTGGTGCAAGTGTCACATAATTGATTGATTGTTGTGATCAAATAAGAGGTGGAGAGAGAGAGGGCAGCCATATAGCCTTGGGCTTGCTCTTGAGATGATAATGCTTGCTCTCATCTTTTATCTCATCACAATAATAGCAAAAAGCTTCTTCTTCTTCTTCTTCCTCTAGCTCACAACATCCACCATGGCATCATCTTCTACATCCACTCTAACTATCTCATGTGTTGAGAATCCTAGAGTGTCAAGAGACAAAGTTATCACACACATTCTCTACTTCACCTTGGACACGTCGGCTAGCAAACTTCGTGTCCGAGTTGCTTCGGTTCGAAGCGGGAGCCCGTAAAAGGATTCATAGATGTGGTGCCCTTTCCGACGAGGAGTCCGGATATCGAGCGAGATCGGAGATGCCGCAAGGAGCTAAAGATGGTGGCTAAAGACCGAAGGAAACGGATCGATCGGTATAGCTTTTCTAACCCTCTTTAGATTGCTAGTTTAATGTTAATGGTTCGATCCGGGTAAAAGTCTGCGTTAGCGCCAGTTTCAAGTTTATGAAAAGTTTTTTGTTTCCGCATTTTGGCCTCGGATCGACGGCCGGGGCGCTACCGTAGACTTACAGGATCTAGGAATTTTCCACTGTAATTTTCTCTCAAATTTAAAACTCAAGAGAGCAAATAAAGAAGGAGGAGAAGGTGAGAAAACTTAGCCATGAGCAAGTGTAGAAAAGCATGAGAGAGTAAAATCAAGAATAATTGAATGGCTTCATATTTTTCACAACCATACAAATAAGAAATCTCACAATATTTTATAATAAACTAATGAAGCATATTCCTCTCTACATATCTTCAACCATGCTCAATGACACCTCACCCTCGACCTCATTTTATGAATATTCATAAATGAATATTCACGAATGAGATGTCCATTTTCTAGAACAAATTCCGTATAAATACGGAATACAACCCGGTATACGTATCGAAATACATATAGGCGTATCCGTATAAAAATAGGAATAGACAAGAGAGAAAATGAATAGTGAACAATAATACTAGAATACATATTATATATATATATATATATAATTAAATCTTGATTTAATAATTCAGCTTAATCCTAAGCCGCTAGTATTATCAACCGTCTGATTAAAGTCCGTGTAGTTTGCACATATTTAATCGGACACATGTATGTACCAACATACGTCATCTACATCATATCGCCTGAACTGGGAAAATTCTCTGTGTGGGACTCTAAAGACTCGTCAATACGCTGGCAGTGGGTTTAACCACAAGCGCGTCAGTGGTACTAACTGTATATAATGGCTATCCAGGTATTGAACGAAAGGAAGGCCGATGAGCAAACTCATTCGTACTCCTATTGAGCCTGTCAGTAACAATCTTCATACAATCCGGTTTGTTCGTCTAAAAGTTGTTGCCTCCAAACCCTTGTAGTGGTGCTGTGGGAAACCCTTCATGATATCAGAGCTAAGCTAGAACCTTAGGTGACGCTTAGGCGAAGTTAAAGCTCCGATCGAACCCCGAAATACGCATTTTAACCCTTCTCTGGACAATTTTTTAAAACTGTGTTTTTTCAGAATTAAAAATACTTAAAAAATTCAGTAGGGAAATCTAAGCGATGCTGTAAAAAATGAAGCAATAAGTCGTACATATCGCCGCGGAACTGCGACCAGACCTTGCTTGGGCCGCGGATCCGCGGCCGTACAGAAGAGATATAGCTTCGTTTTTATACAGTAATGTTACTATCTGCTTGTACATATTTTTGGGTATTTTTAATCTGACTCAAGTGTTGAGTGTTCTAGGGATTATTTTGGATTCGTTGATTCGATCGGAATATTTAATTTCGTGCTGTTTTCGGGTAATTTAGAAAGTATTAAAAAGTTCGAACGGATATCATTAACTCACTTTTTCCCGGCACGAAAAACATTCAAGTGTTGAATTTTTTTCTCGAGTTTAAATCTTTCGGAAATACGTGCAAGTAATGTGGTGGACCCTCTAGAAAAAAACAAACCTTAACTCGATTATGTGACCGTCTGAACTGCCTCTAAACCTTAGGGTTTGGGGCAGTACGGCGTGCCATATATGAGGCGTTGGCTTGACCCTTCTACGGCTGGACCGCTGCTACTGTGACATGTTCCGGGATTTTTGAACTCCGCTCAAATGTTGAGCTATTATAGAAATCTTGGGTATTTGATTATTTGATCGGAAAGTTTAACACTATATATTTATCTGGAATGTGATACAATATGTGGAATTCATATAGTTAGGCATGAAATGCTAAGTATGAGATATTTCGGATTTACGATGTCTAAGGTGATTGTGGATTCCAAATGTTGTAGTTTTACACTTTCTTTTCTGTGACCGTAAGTGTAGTATGTCGCATATCGCCGGTTTCGTTGCTATACATCAACGACAATCGGGGTACGCATACTTACTTACGTTGATGATATATGATATTATGTGTTGCTGAGATATGATGTGCAGGATTGTCGCGGTTGAATAGCCGGGGGTTTTTATGTGAGATGAGAGTTTTCTTTTCATTCATGTAAAATTCAAATGTAATGTAATATTCTTTTATTTGGGGCACTTCCGGGTTGAGGTTGATGTCACCAGTGTTGTATATTATTTACTTTTCCGCATTAGGATAGACCCAAGGAGGGGAGCACAAGTGACCGGGTTCTGGGGTTCAGTGGGAGGCCATCTCGAGGAGTCGAGACCGGGTCTCCTAAACTCCAGAATTGGTAGGGTCGCTTACCGCTCTCGTAGGGGTCTTGGGGTGTGGGCTTGGCTATTCATCGCGACTATGGAATCCGTATTTTCTATTGTTGGCTAAATACTAAATACGGACGTCCTAGTATATCCCACATTATATCTGTGTTTCTGTTGCCTGTATACTGGGATGTGATATCTGAGACGAATGATATATTATATATGAGATATATAGTAGACGTTGCTTATGTTTTACACCCGCGCTAGTCCCGTCCCGGTATACCGTTAGTTAAGTAACCTAACGGTGCATAACGGAATATTGCGGCGAATGCGGATGGCATAAGCGTACGTTGTATTTTCGTTTCTTTTCTGTGATTGGCTTAAGGACTTAAATGATGGGGCTACATTAATATGATTAATGTAAAGAAAATAAACCTAAAAAGATGTTGTAGAATCAGATTTGAAAACCACCCGGCTCTTTATGAAAAAGCTACATTTCAAAACTGCGGAGCTCAAGCCACTCCTTTTGAAAACCATTTGATTCTACGACGATATCAAGTTCAAAGCGTTAAAGATGTTCTTAAAAATCATCCGCAACCCTCCGTCATTTTAGGAAATAGAGTACTTAGTATTCGTGCTACGTTTGTTGACATTAGCCAAGGCGTAGTGTACGGTAGCTAAGTGATGTCTTCCTACAATGCATATGATGCAGATTAATTGGGACGGGCATGTGACTTTGTTGACCTTAGCCAAGGGTCAAGTGAACGGGTCTAATTAATCAAGAAATGACGGGTTGAACTTGACTAGTGCTTGTGATTTGTTGACCATAGCCAAGGTCATGAGTGCTAGGGGTAAAAACCACATCGGGAATTTCAATAGTTGAAATTTGCAATGAGATTGCATACCTACCATATGATGGTTGGATCCCGATCCCACTGTGAGCAATAGTTGCTCCCAGGAGAGTTTTGCAGTTTACAATTAGCTAACCCATTAGGTGTCTAAAAAGGTGTTAACGGGGCTACGTCTCTGGGAAGACGAGGTTTACTTTAATTAGTTCCGTGCGAAAGCACGGGGAACCTCCCTCAAGTACCGACACTGGCCTGGCTGAACGGTTAGCGAAGTTGTAGACTGTAATTAATCCTGGCTAGTTTTCTTTTTAAGGTTTGAAAGAAAAACTTGATTAAAGTAGTGGGAGACATCGATTAGATAAAATAATAACCAATCTGATCTTTGCAAGAGCTTTCGCTGAGTGTATTCTTTTCTCTCTCTTAATGGCAGATACCAATGACGGGACTCAAGCTTCTACTAGATAAAAATAAACTGAATAGGACCAATTATAAAGACTGGCTGAGGAATCTGAACATTGCCTTGACTTATGATAAAGTATCATATGTCCTCACGGCTTCAGCCCCGCCCGTCCCAGGTCCAAAATCTTCAGTTGCGGATATTGAAGTCCGCAAGACATGGGACGCTGACTGTGCCACGGCCAAATGCCTCGCGCTTGCATCGATGGATAACACACATCAAAAGCAGCACGAGAATATGGACATTCACGCCATATTCCTCCATACAAAGGAGTTGTATGGAGAGCAATCCCGCGTATTACGATACGAAGCATCAAAGAAATTGTTTCAGATGCGAATGGCCCCTGGTACACCAGTAGGAGACCATGTTCTGAAGATGATAGCTCTCATAGAAGAGCTTGAGGACCTTGGATGGACGATGGACAATGAATAATATACAGATATTATTCTGCAGTCCCTCCCCTCCACCTTTGCTCAATTTATAGTTAACTTCAACATGCACAACATGGAGAAGGAACTACCTGAACTCCTTAATATGTTAAGGAGTGCAGAGAGCACACTGAAATCAGTGAAAACTCCCGTTTTAAGTGTTGGGCAATCTTCCTCTTCTCGCCCAAAAGCTAAGGCTAAGGGAAAGATGAAGAAGAAGCCCGCCAAGCCTAGGGGTGGAGTTAAAAAGGTTAAAGGGAAGGAAAAGTCCAAAGCTGGAGAATCGGGGAAAGGGGAATGTTATCACTGCCACAAAACAGGACATTGGAAGCGCAACTGCACGGAGTACTTAAATCTCAAGAAGAAGCATGGGGATGCTTCCGCTTCAGGTGTGTTTGTGACAGAAAACTGTTTTTCAATAAACTCTGCTTCCTGGGTATTAGATACCGGTTCAGGTTCTCACATTTGCAATTCTATGCAGGGACTGAGAAATAGCAAGGTTTTGAAGACATGTGACCATACTCTCCGCGTTGGAAATGGTTCCAATGTACATACAGTCGCAGTGGGAGAGTATCATTTGGGGTTGCCGTCTGGATGTATATTGGTTTTGAACCAGTGTTATTTTGTACCTAGTATGCTTTGTAATATAATATCCATTTCTTTGTTAGACAATGAAGGATATAATTTTGTATTGCAGAACAATGTTATGAACATTCACCTGAATCAAATATTGGTTGGGTATGGTACGCTTAATAACGGGATATACGTCCTAAATCAACACACGGTTTTCAGCATACAACACACTAATAAAAGAAAACTTTCAGAAATAAATGAAGCTTTTCTTTGGCACTGTAGACTTGGTCATATTAACGAAACAAGACTAAACAAGTTATACAAAGATGGATATTTAAACCCTTTTGAATATAAATCTTATGCGACTTGCCAGTCTTGTATCAAGGGTAAAATGACCAAAACTCCGTTTACCGGACACGGAGAAAGAGCTACTGAGCTCCTAGGCCTCATACATAGTGATGTATGTGGGCCAATGTCTACACAGGCTAGAGGCGGTTTTTCATACTTCATTACTTTCACTGACGATTTCTCAAGATTCGATCATGTATTTTTATTAAAGCACAAATCCGAAACTTTCGAGAAATTCACTGAATATAAACTCGAAGTAGAAAAACAAACCGGCTTGAGTATTAAAATGCTTCGATCAGATCGAGATGGAGAGTATCTCAGTACAGAATTTGCAAACTTCCTAAAAAAGAATGGGATTCTCTCTCAGCTCACTCCTCCTTACACACCACAGCACAACGGTGTGTCTGAACAACGGAATCGGACCCTATTAGATATGGTCCGATCCATGATGAGTAATACTAAGTTACCCGTCTTATTTTGGGGGCATGCATTGGAGACTGCAGCGTTTCTACTGAACAGGGTTTCAACCAAAACCGTGTCTACCACGCCATATGAGATATGGCATGGGAAGAGACCATCTCTTAAGAGATTTAAGATTTGGGGTTTCCCGGCCTATGTTAAAAAGCAGAATCCGGACAAACTCGAGACACGGTCGGTCATGTGTAATTTTGTGGGATATCCAAAGAACTCTTATAGATATCTTTTCTACCACAAGGAGGAACAAAAGGTGTTTGTTTCTCAGCATGCCACATTCTTGGAAAAAGAGTTTTTCACAAATGAAACTGATGGCAATGTGGTAGATCTAGAAGTGGTTCTAGAGACACAAACTACAAATGAAGACTTGGTTGAAATGGCTGTTGCAATAGAAACTGAGGAACCTCGGCCACTCCGTAGGTCTGGTAGGACTTCTCTCCCACCGGAGAGGTACTACGGTTTCCCCATTGATGGTGACAGAGAAGACTGCATCATGGAGGATGATGATCCTACCAGTTTTCAGCAAGCTATCACGAGTGGAGACTCTGTGAAGTGGCTGGATGCCATGAGATCCGAAATGGAGTCTATGTACACCAACAAAGTATGGAATTTGGACGTTGTACCCCCTGGGGTGCAAATGGATCTTTAAAAGAAAGATTGGTGTAGATGGGCAAGTAGAGACTTATAAGGCAAGACTTACGGCGAAAGGTTTTCGTCAAAGACCAGGTTTGGACTATGACGAGACTTTTTCTCCCGTAGCCATGCTTAAATCCATTCGGATCCTACTTGCTATTGCTGCTCACTACAACTATGAAATCTGGCAAATGGACGTTAAAACGGTATTTCTAAATGGAGATTTAGAAGAATGCGTTTATATGGATCAGCCAGAGGGCTTCATTGACAGTGGGAGCGGCGGGAAAGCATGTAGATTGCTTAAATCCATATATGGGTTAAAGCAGGCATCACGGAGTTGGAACATCTGTTTCGATGATGTTATCAAAGAGTTTGATTTCATCAAAAATCCAGATGAACCTTGTGTTTATAAGAAGGTTGTAGGGAGAGCTGTCACATTCCTCGTATTGTACGTGGATGACATTCTTCTGATAGGAAATGATATTCCTATGCTACAGTCGGTCAAATATTTCTTATCACTAAGGTTCTCCATGAAGGACCTGGGTGATGCCACATACATTCTGGGCATTAGGATCTATAGGGATAGATCCAAGAGGTTATTGGGATTGTCCCAAACCAGGTACATCAACACCATCCTAAAAAGGTTTAGTATGGAAGACTCCAAGCGGGGTGACTTACCCGCTTGCCATGGGGTCACTCTCTCTAAGGACTCTTGCCCAAAGACCGATGAAGAGAGAGCTCGCATGAGCATTATACCCTATGCTTCGGCAGCAGGATCTATAATGTATGCGATGTTATGTACACGCCCAGATGTAGCTTATGCACTTAGTGTTGTAAGCAGGTATCAATCCAACCCAGGGGAGAATCACTGGATAGCTGTGAAGAACATTCTTAAGTACTTGCGATGGACTAAAGAATTGTTCTTGGTGTATAGTAATGGAGATCTCCAAATGGAGGCCTTTACCGATTCGAGCTTCCAGAGCGATAAGGACGACATTAAATCTATCTCTGGGTTTGTATTTACCCTCAATGGAGGGGCGGTAAGTTGGAAGAGTTCCAAACAGGATACCGTTGCAGACTCTACGATGGAGGCTGAGTACATTGCTGCGAATGATGCCGCCAAGGAAGCCGTCTGGATGAGGAAGTTCGTCTCGGAGCTAGGAGTAGTTCCAACCATTATTGATCCAATACCATTGTATTGTGATAATAATGGGGCTATGGCGTTAGCCAAGGAGCCCGGGTCCCATCAGCAGTCCAGACACATCCTGAGGCGCTTTCATTTGATCCGGGAGATTGTAGATCGCCGCGAGATCGAGATTAGGAGAGTAGACACAAAGAATAACGTCGCGGATCCACTCACCAAGGCCCTCCCTCAGCCGCAGCATGAGCGAATTTTTGAGATGTTGGGTATGAGATACGCCAATAACTGGCCTTAGTGCAAGTGGGAGATTGTTGGATATATGTATGCCCTGGAGGCCATTATATGATAGTGGATGTATTTATACATGTATGTATATATATATATATATATATATATATATATATATATATATATATATATATATATATATATTCTCAGTGTACATTCTTGCTCGACATGATAGTATGCTATCTGGTTCTTCTTTATCTGACATGTTGATTTGATCATGCTTTTATTCATTCACACATGTTGATAAAGCCCTGAGGATATAGGCTTGACTACTGTGATTATGATGGAGATCATACTAGTGGGACATCCGTAGTTTATAAGCATATCCTGAAATGTCCCTAGTCGTAGGTGTATCGAGACGGGGTATCGATATACCAGAGTAGACTAACGTATATGATACTAGACCTATATGATGGGCGATGGATGTTCCCACATTCATCGATGTTTGACATCGAGATCGTATACGGGTGCTCAGTGGTGACTGGGTACACTGGACGGACTCACCGAGAACTCCTATATGGAATTATATCTATCGTCGGATAGCAGTTCTCAGGTGACACTGGTGCAGATTTGTCTGTAGACCCGAGATCGTCATAGAGTCTTGTGTGTTCTCCTACTGTACTTTGATTACCATCCTACCACGACTCTATTGAGTCGTGCAAACAGGTGGCCGTTGGGTACATTCCCGAGACACACGAAGGCGATGAGCGATAGGAGGGGTTTCGTCTCTCCCGGTATTGGGAGTTGATGTTGTGCTGTGCTCGACTGGCTATATCAGTAAGTCCCTGGCCAGGGCTGTTGAGAGTTACTGATAAGTGTTATCAGTAGTTTCTCGATCTGTTATAGACCATTCATCGGCACGACTTATTGAGTTATTGGGGTCGACGTTACCATCCCTAGACTTGATATGCAGCATATCTGACGAAGAGACCAGACTGTACGGTAGTGTTGCCGGTTGGCTCGACGGGAGTTGTAACAGGTTCGCTTGTTTTCTTCTGATCGCTCAATACCCGGGTGGCCGTTACGTTTAGCTGACCGCTTGCGGCTTTGGGGTGCTTGATATGATCATCACCCACTACCGGCGTATTGACGAGTCTTAGAGTTCCGCAATGGAGTTGCCTAGTCCAGGCAAAACGATGTGGTGCGCATATGAGATATGCGCGTGGACCCGGTTAAAATGCGTGTATGAGATACCGTATATTAATCGGGCGGTTTGCTTTTGGTCGGGTCGTATGTGACATGACCGGGTTGCTAAATCAAGTGTTGATTTATCATTGACCATTAGTTTCTCACTTGAAATCCTTTCTTGTCTTTTGTTGTATGCATGCATGTATGCATGCATGTATGCATTCATTCTTATTCATGCACATATGGATGTGCATGCACATATACACGCATACATCATCCTATCATGGTTGTTGATATAGTGGATGGTGGCAATATAAGACTCACACCCTTTATAAAATATATGGATATTATTTTTGGAAAAGGAAAATGGAAATGGAAATTGTTTCATGGTTTAATATTTTATTCTTGCACTAACCCCTTGGATTAACCATGATTCATTTTCCATGGTCATTTTTGTTCCAAACTAAAATATCTAGATATTTTATAACCATGGTTGAGAATGAGAGAATGAAAATATATATATTTTCATTTTCTCATTTTATTCACAAGCTTATCATTATCTTGAGTTTTATAAGCCATCATCTTCTTCCTCCTTTCTCTCTTGCTCTCTAGTTTTCTCAAGTGAGCAAAAGAGTTACCAAGTTAGGATTTTGAAGTGAGAAAACCAAGCACAACACCATTCTACACTAGTCTTGCCCATTAGTGTAGAGTGTTAGCTTCCATTTCTTCTCTTGATCTTGTGAAGTTTCAAGCTTGGACAAAGAGGACTCCGGGTGGATCGTCGTAGACCTAGAGGATCTCAAGCGGACCTTTTTCCAACCCTCAAGTAGCCAAGGAGTCTAGCGTAGGGAGCTACAAAGGTTGTACTCTCAAAACCCTAGCTTTTACTACTTGTGTTTGTGTTAAAGTTTAGTTGCCCTAATTTTTCTAGCATGATCCTTATGATTGTTTCTTTAGCACCATCTAAATTTTAAATATGGCATGTGTGTTGCCTCCAAACCCTTATAGTGGTGCTGTAGGAAACCCTTCAAAAGTATCACATATCGGGTCTAGAGGTGGATAAAGTCAAACCCCTAATAACGTAATAAGTCGTGTCGGTGTAAAGCCCATCACCAACTAAGAAACTACCGATCCAAATCAATAAATCCCGTCCACCTTGGACAAGGGTTTTTGGTGATGGTCACCCGTGCACAGTACGATATCAACCCCAATACTGGGAGAGATGAATCCCTGACGATCCGCTCGTTGCCTCCATATGGTTCGGGACTGTACCCAACTAAAAGTTGTTTGCACGACTCTTTTGAGCCGTGGTATGGTAGTAATCAAAGCACAGTGAGAACTCATACGAGACAAATGACGATCTCAAGTCGACAGACTAATTTGTACTCATGTCATCTGAGAACTGCTATCTGACAATAGGTATAATACCATCTAGCATGTTCCCGACAAGTTCGTCCAGTGTAACTCATAACCCAATGAGCACATGTATATTATCTTTCGTGACTAAATGACACCAATGGCTGTGAGACCGGCCATCGCCCCTCGTCGAGGTCAAGAAACGTATACACTAGTCTACTCTGGAATATCGATACTCAGTCTCGATATTTCCACGACTAGGGACATTTAATGATTTTCTTATAGACTACCCAGTTCTCACAAGTGTGATCACCACAGTAATCTTGGTAGCCAAGCAAGAATTCTATGGGCTCTATTAATATGTAATAGTGATCCGTAATACCACATAATACATGTACATGATGACAGAGATAAACCAGATAGTATAATATCACCTCGAGTAAGACTATTATACCCATATAGCTCCTCCCTCAATCATCATAATCGCTTGCCTGAGATTACAATAATTGACTTGAAGGCATTATAGCCAACAAAAATTTTCTCTAAATCAAATTTGATCTCGAGAGGATGGACAGGTAACACTTCCTGTGATTCACCGCTTGAAGATGCTATGCATATCATGTTTGAATGCCCTTTTTCTCAATCGGTATGGATTCGTCTTATCGACCACTTCGATATTTCTTGCATGCCCACATCTTTGGACAAATTTTTTAGCCACCGGATTCGAGAGGCGAATCCTGCACATGTGCAGTTATGGCATATTCTATTCTTTGCTACTCTTTAGGCTTTATGGATCGAGCGAAACAACAGAATTTTTAATGAGATAAAATACTTATATAGATTTTTTCACTTGTGACTTTATGGATTGGCGGTGGCTGGGCAGAAAAAGAGAAGCTTCATCATAGAGCTTGGGATTGACAGATTCAATGTTGTTGGCTTGGCAACATTCTTGCTTTAATTGTTGCCGGGATTTGTGGTATGACAAGGACAAATCTTTTGAAGGGATTGTGTATTGCCTAATGTGTGGCAGCAACCTTATAAATATAAAGGCCCTTTTTGATTTCACGCATCTACACTCAGCAAATTCTGAAACTAAAGACTAGTTAAGCACGTATTTTATTTCTTTTTGAGTTGTATGATGTTTGTCTCTAGACCAATTTTCTTATGTTTGACTTGACTTCTTATATTATGTTTTTGGGTTCAGATTATTGTTAAATGTCGCAAGGAGTTTAAACTTAATTGGTGCATTGATAAGTTGCCTATGACGGCTTGGACCCGCTCCTCGCTCTTTTTTCATCAACGCTTGTGTTTAACCACAATCCCACATATTTGTTATCTTAACCATCAGCTTCTGTATATGTTTAGTGTACATTTGTATATTTTATATATATTTTTTTAATTTTTTTTTTTTTTTGAGCAGGAGATTTTCCCCTGTTTCTTCCCTCAAAAAAATAAAATAAAATAAAGGTTGCTCGGCATTTATAAATCTATAATAAAACAAGTTTTCCTTTCTCTTGGAAAAAAATCAACCACAATGTGTTGGTGAAAACCCCAGTTGCGCTCTCTCTCTCTCTCTATTCAGGACTTTTCACAACGTGAAATGAGAACACGATTAGGTGGAAGTTGAAATAAGATGGGAACCACAATGAGTGTTTCCCTCTCTCTCTCTCTCTCTCTCTCTTCAAGACTTCAAAATGAGTCCAAACCAAACTCAATTCACTTGAGTTATATCCGTTGCACCTAACAAGTAAAGGCCCAAAGTGATCAAGTCCACTCATAAGAATGGCTCCTAACCCAACATGATCGTAATTAAAAGAATACATATATAGACAATCACAAAAGCAATGTGTCTGTTCTTTTTTAAAAAAAACTGCAACCAGCAAAAGTTGGTCCCTAGACTAAAAATATTGAATAATACAAATTTCGCTGCAAATTTCGAATTTGAATTTTTAAAACAATGGATATGGAATGGGGAGAACCTTTAGGCCCATTTGAATAATCAAGTTCGACGCATGACTTCATTTCTTCGTAACTCATCTCCTCAATATTGTGGAAACCACTACGAACGAACTCTGAGTGCCTCAGCAAACAAAATCTGGGTTAAGAAATTTTAAATCCTGGGCAATAGACTTTAATATGGATGACTCTCGAAATTATCCGTACATGCGATGGAGTAAATTTTTTTTTTTGGCAGTGAAACTTCAACAAACAAAGAAGTAAGAAATTTCTTTACATGTCATTTATATACTGCAACCTACAGAACCAATCAGCTCATATAGAGATTTCTCTGCTAGTTGCTTAATCCGAGTCAGCAACAGCTTTTCCCTTGACATCAACATTGGAGACAGCTGCGTCATCTGCCTTTCCATTGGTCAGCTTTAAGAGGTCGTCGGTTTGCTTTTGTAAAGCTTGCAACTCGTCTATTAGCATCTGTTACAGAAAGACGTGAAATAAATCAATCTTTGATGATTGAATGCGATATAAGAATGCAAGAGTTCACACAGATTTTCTTCAGGTTCATTTGTTAGCGAATCATCTAATTGTTAGCTGCCTAACGCAACCCTTCTCTTTTGACACACAGCCCTTTCTCATTTATCTCGCAATTTAAGAATAGTTATATAAATATTATATTTAAAGGCACTTGGGACAAAGTGATGATATTTTTAGGAATAATTGATGACAGGAATATCAAATAGGAGAGATTATGCAAGGTCCATGCCCAAAATGAAAAATTGTTGAAGTTGTGGCATCATAGAAAGTTAGCAATTTCAATCTATTTTTCCTAATTATTTTCTTGAAGAAAGGAGAAACATGAAGCTTCTTGTAGACCTTGTGAGCTGAAATCAATTGCAGACCAACAAAAAAGGTTGCATATAATAGTAGTGGATAGCCACCGGATTATAATAAAAATAAACTTTTGGTTGAACCTTAAATTTGTAGTGAGACTAGAACCATCCACCACACTGTACAAACAAGGAAACAAGAAGGTTGAAATTGAGAAGAAAATGTTTTGCTGTTACCTTCGATTTTGAATTCCCAGGCTTTTTGGAGAGATGAATACAGTGGTGTAAAAAAGGATGATCATTAAATTAAAGGCCCCAGATTAATTTAGTGAAGTAGATCATTATAGGTCATCAATAAAGAAAACTAAAGATAACTGTGGTAAGGTTTCAATTTGTCAAAGTTTAAAGTTTATTTAAACTTGAGGGAGCTTTTTATAGGTATACATGGACCTTTGATATAAGTGGGTTCCACCAATAAAACTCAAGCCTTGTTGAGGTTTGAACAATTTTATATTTTATATCCATGCGTTTCTTTTGTTGTTTCCAACGTGGGGTTATCTTTAAAGTCCCGTCAGTTGGTTTTTTACTTTCAACACGATTCGATTACTTTCACACGAGATTCAATGTATTGCAAGATGCTCGGTAAGCCATTTTTCCCCCTATGCTTAATGAGATTGGATATCTAGCTGCATAAGCACCTGTTAAAGAAAAGATATACCCCTAATCTGTGCATTATTGTAATTTGTCAAAAAAAACAAAACAATAAAAGCACATAAATAACCAAGATCCCTTCTGGTATTTTAAAAAGCCGTCAGGCTCAATCCAAAACCAAAATAAATAGCATGTGCAAACTGTATTACCGCAATCTGGCACTCGATAATAGCTTCACGTTCTTTAATCACAGATACCCTGGGGTCTGGCGATTGCGGCTGCTTCGGTAATCCAGAAGAAGATGGTCCTTCAATTGATCCATCACTTGCAGGTCTAACAATGTTACTTGTCTCTAGTACATTTTCCTGACTTGTGAAAGAATATCCTGGAGACCTGGCGATGTGATAAATAATGAGATTAGTCTAGATTTTTTTATCAATTTTCAGAGTACATTATAATTACAAAGTACACATACCCGAAGTGTGTGCTAGCTGGAGGATAAACAAAAGACCTCCCATATAATGAAGCAGCCGATGTTGCAGCTTCAAGTCTAGCCTGATGAGGGCTCAAGTTACAATTTTCCAAGCCCTGTGTAGATGTGCTTGTAACTGTCGGTCCTGCTCAAACAACAAAATACAAACATACTTTGTGTACTCAGCTTTCTGCTTAAGTTTAGACAAGTATCATGATAAATTTAAAATATTTTTTAAAAAACCTCTTCATCAGTACAATATATAGGTTCAACAATGGGCGAACATGAGATCATATTTAGACATGAACACAAAAATGTAGTGCATGTCAATTCTCCAGGGAGCATGGAAACTTTAATTTTGATTGTAGTTATATTTTAACACCTTGCAACATGATATGGGCAAATTGATGTGGTAATCTTGAGAAATCAAACAAAACAAAATAGGAGATACAGATATGATTAAATATGTTGTTTTCTTCTTCGTGCTTATTTTAATTTAGGGTTTTTTACTTCACACACACACACACACCGCCCAGCCCCAAAAAAACTGAGCTAATTACTAACCCCCCCCCCCCCCCCACACCCCACAAAAAAAACTTGGTAATTACTTATTCCCCCCCCCCCCCAAAAAAAATGTTGAAATTGCTCTTAACCCCCCCCCCCCCCACTACCCCGGCTCCTTAACTCTGTTAGTTAGATAACGGAAAATCGGGTTGGGGGCATAAAAACCCCCTCAACCCTTCTAATCCTTGGCCCCCGGACGGCGGACCCTGCTCCTAGCCCCATGTCACCGACGGCCGTGTCTTCGCCATCCAGCTCACCAACCTGTCCCTCACCGGCTCCATCCCCTCCTCCGTCTCCAACCTCACCTCCCTCTCCCGCCTCAAGCTCCAATACAACCTCCTCTCCGGACACCTCCACTCCTCCCTCTCCTCCCTTTGCTCCCTCCTCCTTCACCACAACTACTTAACCTTCCTCTCTTCCAATTTCTTCAATGGCCTCTCCTCTCTCGAATCTGCTTACCTCGACCACAACCCATTCGAGGCGTGGCCAATCCCTTCCTCTCTTCAGTCCCTGCACCTCGTTGGTCAATTTCTCCGCCATTTCCGCCAACGTTGTCGGTAAAGCCCCCGTCATTTTTGGCACCGCCTTCCCCAGTTTGCAAAGCTTGCACCTTTCCTCGACCTTTCCTACCGCACAAACCCTAACTTTTTAAATCCTAACCCTAACCCTTTTGCCCTCATTCTCAAATCTTGCCCCGGCTCCCCTCTCCATCAATCTCCGCGTCTCCTCAGACCCTAACCTAGCCTCTTCATCCCCCTCAGCCCCTGCCTCAGCCGCTTCTCCTTCACCAAATCCTTCTATATTATAACTTTTTTCTAACGGCTGCGTTATTTTTGGACGGAAAATCGGGAGGGGGTGTTAATATGATGCAACTTAAACTTTGTGGGGGGGGGGGGTGTTAAAGTAATTACCATGTTTTGGGTTTTTTTAGTAATTAGCTCAGTTTTGGGAGGGCTTTAAGTAAAAAAAACTTTTAATTTATACGTTTTTGCAAGTTTAAACTACATTGCAGGTTTACAAGTATGGACCTTGCTTTCAAACCTTAACATTTGATATATCAATATGACAGGTGACAGAAATAAATAGCAAAGACAGATAAATAATAACTCAGAAATAATTTATAACTCTGGCACTTTAGATCATTTAAAGCCAGGATGACATATACATAGCTATTGGCTTTGCATTATTATAATTGTTGAATTTCGTCCAATTTCCAGAATCTATCTTTCAGAAATTTAAATCTTGATTAGAAAAAATGGATTAGATAGCTGTAACATATTTTCCATCCCTTAACTAATACTGTGTCTATCCTCCTACCAATTTCAAGATGGTGGAAGTGAAGACTATCCTTTCCCTGTGGTTCATGTGAAACGCTTTTCCTCTCCCGAGGGTTCATGCTCATAGTTAAGTACATCATCAATGAATTTCAATAATAGCTCCAACAATACAGAATTAATGGCAAACAAGAATAGATCAGCAGTTCTCATTGCTGTTGGCCTTCAAAAAGAATGAATAAATCAAGGTATATTTCAAATGTATCCGATTTCAACTCGAAGTTTAGGTATGTGAATCAGAAAGAAAATGTTTCGACCAAGTTGGCTATATTATGAAACTGTAAATCTCAGCCCACCAAAACACACACTTGAACATACATAGAGAAATCTATAACAGTACAAGCAAGATTGGTAGCCAAATATTTCAGGAAGCTTACTGGCTTGCTCACCAGATCCAGCAGGCCTGTTTTCCGGAGGAATAACCAAAGCTCTACAAGTAGGGCAATTATTATGTCGCTCTAACCATGATCGCAAACATTGCACATGAAAAAAGTGGCCACAATGCAATTTTTTGGCTGTTACCATCTCTTCACGGCAAATAATGCATGTTGCATCACTTCTGCAATTGCAAACAGTTGCAGCAATATGGCTACCATAATAGTCAAAGAAAAGCCAAATACAAGGAGCAAATAACAGATTGAGACTTACGCATTAAGCTCCTCAGGTGTTGCACTTGGAAACCGTTCGTCCACATTTGATGCAACTTTTCGGTAACGAATATAATCAGCGATGCGTATTCTAAAGCTGCGAAATGTCTCGTAGAGCTCACGGATCAAATGCAATGGCAAACCATAGTGCCTGAATCAGGAACCCAAAACCAGCATAAATATTATGTTACAGGAGATACAAGGGTAACTATTGAGTATTGATACTAGCACACAGAAATGAACAGAAACAATGATACAACGAGTACCTGTGAACAGTAGAACAATCAAAGATGAACATTTATTTGAACATGAAATCTACAGCCTACACTAGGGTCTATTATTCCTACCATCACTTTTCAAGACGTATATGTACACAAAGTTTGCTGCTTCCAACTTTTTTGTGCAAGGATACTGCTTTTGTCATGTACCAACTTCAAGATCCGATCACTAAAATAATTCCCTTCAGAAACATGAATTGACCAATTTAACCAATCCATCTAAATATAGATTTAGCAAAGTAGCCCAGAGAATCATTCCAGCTTTAGCCCATGTATCCAAGCAGTCAAACAATATCATCACTCACAATAACTTTCATGTAATTGACTATTGATATCAACAATCACTTTTTTCTCCTTGCAGTCATGCATTGACACGGAACACATAGGCCTTTATATCAATGCAGTAAAAAAACTTAAAGCCATGTAATCGACTATTGACATCAACAATCACTTTTTTCTCCTTGCAGTCATGCATTGACACGGAACACATAGGCCTTTATATCAATGCAGTAAAAATACTTAAAGCCATGTAATCGACTATTGATATCAACAATCACTTTTTTCGCCTTGCAGTCATACATTGACACGGAACACATTGAAGGCCTTTATATCAATGTAGTAAAAAATTAAGGCCATGTTATATGTAAGAAAAAATATCCATGATATGTTGTGCTCATGTTGAGCGACTGGATCCCTTCATAAAGCTACTGATATATAAGAAGAAAAGAGGCTAAGGAAGGATATTAAGATAACAGAGAACCGGTTTGGGTTCATGCCTGGACAATCGACGACAGAGGCTATTCATTTGCTTCGTCAACTTGTCGAGCGTTTTCGAGAGAGGAGAAGAGATTTGCATATGATATTTATTGATTTAGAAAAAGCGTACGACAAGGTTCCTAGAGAGGTATTATGGGGGACAATGATGAAGAAGGGGGTCCCCGTCAAGTATATTGACATAATCAAGGATATGTACGATGGAGTAGTGGCAAATGTCAGAACTTGCGGCGGCTTAACGAGTGATTTTCCGATTACTATTGGTTTACATGAAGGATCTGCATTAAGTCCATTCCTGTTTACCATCGTGATGTATGAGCTTACTAGAACTATCCAAGATGAGGTACCTTGGTGTATGCTATTCGCTGATGATATTGTTCTAGTAAATGAGACGAAAGCAGGGGTTAATGCCAAATTGGAATTATGGAGGCAAACTTTGGAATCTCGAGGATTCAGATTGAGCAGGTCCAAGACAGCATATATGCACTGCAAATTTAGTAGCCAGAGAAGTCAAAACCATATTGGTATAACATTGGAAGGGCAAGAGATATCACCGAACAACCAGTTTAGATATCTAGGTTCCATCATCCAAAAGAATGAGGAGATCGATAGTGATGTCAATCAAAGGATCCAAACTGATTGGTTGAAATGGAGGAGTGCAACAGGAATTTTGTGTGATCGTAACTTTCCGTTATAATTGAAAGGGAAGTTTTATCGGAGCGCTATTCGGCCTGCCTTATTATATGGTACAGAATGCTGGGCTCCTAAGAAGCATCATACACAGAAGATGCACGTAGCGGAGATGCGCATGCTTCGTTGGATGTACGGTAACACTAGAAAAGATTAGGTGCGGAATGAGGATATTCGTGCAAAAGTTGGTGTAGCACCTGTGGAGGAGAAGATGCGGGAAAACCGGCTAAGATGGTTTGGTCATGTGCGACGCAGACCTATGGAAGCACCGGTTCGACGAATAGATACTCTCGATATGGGCAATGGCAAAAGGGCAAAAGGGAGACCGAAGAAAACATGGATGGAGGTGATACGAAACGATATGGTTGCCAAAGGACTCAATGAAAGTATATTGTTCGATAGAAGTGAGTGGAGACAGAGGATTCATGTGCTGGACCCGGCGTGATTCTCATATTGGTTCATGTAGCCTACCTCATATGCTTGGGATAAAAGGCTCAGTTGTTGTATATAAGAAGAAAGAGGGCATGCTGTATGTAGAGCATATCAATAATTTAACATAGAGAACAGAACATTCAGATAATTACACAAAAAATGAAAAGAAAGGGGGGGTTGCGCACAACCCCCTACGCAATACTATAAAAGAAGTGGGTGGGGTCCACAAATTAAATGGTGGAGCCCACCCCCATACCCTATTATTATTGGATAAATTGCTTAATAATACCACAATGTTTCACACTTTCTGCAGAATAATACCACTATTTTTTTCCAGCACCCGAATACCATAATGTTCTAATTGCATAATGCTACCATAACGGTGTTAACAGCAGCCACAAAATGACCAAACTATCCCAGTTATATTTGGATTTAAAGAAGAAAAATTAACCCTAACCCTAATTAGCGAACCCTAACCAACCCACGACCACCATCTCCACCACATGGCTACCTCTATCGCGACCACCCCCTCCGCCGCATCACCACCCCTTCCTCCTTCTCATGGCACCTTAGCTTCCACCTTTCCCCATGGCCACTATCGCTCCATCGAGTCCATCCTTTGGCCACCATCCACCTCCACCTCACCGCCCCCATGGCCACCATCGCTTCCATCTCGCCGCCCAAATGGCCTAGACCCCATGGCCACCATCACTTCCCCCTTGTCATCCATCTCTACCTCACCCCCATGACCACCATCACCTCCATCTTGTCCCATGGCCTCAAATCCCATGGCCACCATCTGTTGGATATAGTGTCATCAAGGCAATTATTATGATAGGTAGGCAATTATTATATTTGCATGCAGGAGATTATGATGATTGAAGGAGGACCTATACAGGTAGAACAATCTTACTCGAGATGATAGTATATTATCTGGTTTGATTTTATCATCATATATGTCTTGTGTGGTATATCATATCACTATTACATATTGATAGAGCCCATAAGATTTATGCTTGACTATCAGGATTGTGATGGCAATCATAATAGTGAGTTCTGTGTAGTCTATAAGCACATCCTTAAATGTCCCTAGTCGTGGAAATATCAAGACTAGACATCGATATTCCAAATAGACATGTGTATACGTTTCTTGACCCCGACGAGAGGCGATGGCCGATCTCACAACCATTGGTGTTAGTCAGTCACTAAAGATTGTATACATGTGCTCATTGGGTTATGAGTTATACACTGGACGGACTCGCTGGGAACATACTAGTTGGTATTATACCTAACGTCAGATAGCAGTTCTTTGTTGCATTAGTGCAGGTAGTTCGCTGACCTGATATCATCATTTTTCTCAAGTGTGTTCCAACTATACTTTGATTTCTACCTTACCACGACTTTAAATAGTCGTGCAAAAAGGTAGTTTTTGGATGCAGTCCCGAAACTAAAAGGGATTCGTCTCTTCCGGTATAGGAAGTCGATGTCGCACAGTGTTCAGTGGCCAATACCATAAGTCCATGGCCATGACAGATGAGATTTACTGACAGGTAGGTCATGTAAGTCTACGCTAGCGCCCCGGCCGTCTACATACGCCAAATGCGGAACAAAAAACTTTTAACTGGCGCTATCGTATACTTTAACCCGGATCTGCCATTATTGCTAAACTAACAAACTGTAAAGAGTGTAGAAAGATTGTACCGAACGATCCGAGTCATTCGTTCTTCAACCATCATCCCACGCTCCGTTGCGGCTGCTCCGATCTCGTCGATCTCCGATCTCCTCCGTCGAGGTGGCACCACATGATCGGTTCTTTAAACGGGCTCCCGCCTCTGACTCGAGGCAACTCGATCGTCAAGTTTGCTAAAAGAGACGACCAAGAATGATGTAGAGAATGAGTAGATGACTTTGTCTCACTTCGTCCAAATCCGTGGACGATCGGTTAATGAAGTTGCCGTGGAAATCGGGTGATGGAATCAACTGTAAAATTCCAAGCACCCCAAATACTATCATATCTTTTCTACAAATGAAATCAACAACCATGAGAGAGAGAGGAGGGGGCCGGCCTCTTATAAAGAGAGGGAGGTGACCGTAGGAGAGGGGGGTGACCATAGGATAAATATCATATGTGAACACAAACTAAATATCTTGCATAAAGATCTTAAGCAAAACAAGAAAGTAATGAAATCAAAGCATGAGTCACTTAGCCTTGTCACAAATTCTAGAACCTTCTAGAAGCACGACTCACTCTCATCCAAGAAAAGATAAATCCGCCTTTAACCAAATGTTAAAAGACGGCTGATAGAAAACTGGAAACTGGCAACTTCCAAAAGTGATCCTGAAACGACTTTCAGGACAACCCCGAAACTGTAAAATATACACGCATTTGTATTACGACCGAATACAAATGCAACTGAGACAAAGATATTATACCTACTCAATATAATACTCGGATCCGGCTTAAACCAAAGCCGACCAGTATTATCTGCCCGAAAAATAACACGTGCGTAAACGCACGTGCATTTTCCGAACCCTGCCATAAAACCATACGGCCTCTACAACGTTTCGCCCGAACTTGGGAAACTATCTGTGGGGGACTCTAATGACTCGTCAGCACCCTGGCAGTGGGTTTAACCACAAACCGTCAGCGGCACTAGCTATACGTAACGGCTCCCCATGGACTGACCTCAAGGGTGGCCGAGGAGCGAACTCAAGGGAGACCGATGAGCGAACTCCTCCGAAAACCCTACTGAGCCTAACAGTGACAATGTATATACAGTCCGGTCCGTTCGTCAATGAGTATCGCATATCTGCCTAGGGGGCTAGCAACGTCAGACCCCCAATAGCAGTATAAGTCGTGTCGGAGTGAAGCCTCAATACACCCTGAGATACTACTGGAGTACCTACCAGTAAATCTCCTACCATGGCCATGGATTTGTGTAATGGCTCTCCTAGACACAGCACGACCTCGCCCCCAATACCGGGAGAGACGAATCCCCTGCCGATCCGCTCACGTGCCTCCATATGGCTCGGGACTGTACCCAAAAGCTACCTGTTTGCACGACTCCTTTGAGCCGTGGTAGGGTAGAAATCAAAGCACAGTGGGAACTCACACGAGACAAATGACGACCTCAGGTCGATGAACTAACCTGTACACATGTCACCAGGGAACTGCTATCTGACGGTAGATATAATACTAACTAGCAGATTCCCGGCGAGTCCTGTCCGGTGTACTCATAACCCAATGAGCACCTGTATACATCTTAGGTGATCCAACTGACACCAGTGGCTTGTGAGACCGGCCACCGCCCCTCGTCGGGGTCTCGACTGTACACACTAGTCTACTCCGGAGTATCGATGCCCTGTCTCGAAACTCCCACGACTAGGGACCACAATTAAGGATATGCGTATAAACCACCCAACTCTCACTTATATGATCGCCATCATACTGTTGGTGGTAAAGCAAGATCCTAAGGGCTCTATCAAAGTGTAACATGCAATCAGTCACCTGAACATGTACACGACTGATAAAGGCAAACCAGATAGCATACTATCATCTTGAGTAAGACTGTCCTACCGGTATAGGTCCTCCGCAATCATTGCAATCACGTACCTGCGATCCAATAATTGACTATGAGGGCACTATCTCCAACAATCTCCCACTTGCACTCAAGGCTAATATTGCGATGTCGACTACTCACAGCCCGTGTGAAACCGAACATCCAACTCCTCTACTAATCAGTTTCACAAAGCCCGTCTGTAAAACTATTGTGTTCGAGAAATAGCCTCAGTGAGTGGATCCGCCTAGAAGTTTCTTCCTATATCTCTCTTAATCTCAAGTTCGCGGAGAAAGCTATCTCTCGAAACGAGTAATACCTGTCTTAGAATATGTCTGGATATCTGATGGGACCTGGTTCATAAATGAACTCCAAATCCAAACATCTTAGACTGTATCGATCACTGAACCTAATCAGTATCGGGCACCATGCCACCCACAGTATCCTCTTGGACCACTTGTCCATAATACTGTCCCTCTTCGTCAGAGGGAAAAACTATAACTCTGACAATCACTCTGTCATCCATGTCACCTTTGAAGCCTGGAATGATAATCGTCTCCCGAAGGAGGCTGCCGTCATCAAATCCGTAGAACATGTACTTATGTTCTAAAACTGCTTCCTTATGTTTCTCCAGGATTGGATTAATACAAACTTATTGCATCTAGTGCAAAACCAACATTTGGTGTGGTACTTGACATCTCATGATTGACTCAATTGCCTAAGCAAGTGATCTGCCAATCATGCACTTCCCTCTCCCCTTTAGTCTGTAAGACACCTTTAGAGAGGGTGACTCCATCACCTGCAGGTACACCACCATGCTAGGAGTCAACTATTCCAAAAACCATTAGAATATCTGTCAAAGTACCCACATTAGGAAACTACCCAAATCCAGATCTAAAACCATATATCTAGAAACCAGAATGTCAAATATTATATCCATATCCTGTCTGGAGAAACAACTGTGTGACAACCACAGTACAACCGATCGTAGTATAGGAATTTTACTTCCTACTCTGTGTATGTCATCCAGATACCATGACATCACACCCTACTACCTTCTTAACTGATCCATTCTCTATTCTGATTGAAGTCAAACCCATGACTGTCACATCAAAAATAGATGATCTATCTCCGCTATAACTGCTCAAGTCTATAAATAGATATAAGCATCTTGCCCATTATGCTTCCGTTGCTCCCACTGACTACGACAACCCTCCTACCGGGGCTCATATCCTGGAACAACAGTAGTGTCAAGTCTGGGTAGATAATAACCTCCCTGTCACCGTCATTGAGGCTACCGAAGTACCTCTCGGGCGTCTGAGGTTACCTACCATACCTGCGGAGTGGCTATTGGAATGTCAAACCTGATTGAATGTATAGGTCCTATTAAATTTTCCGTAATCGTTCGCGGTTCTGGAATCACTTCCAGTTCTACTATACTCCCACTACTGTTTTCTGAAAAAGATCCATTTTTACTAAAACTGTGGCGAGTCAAGAACAATATCACTATTGATCTTCCAAATGGTAGAATATCAACTCTCGTCATAGCCAGGGTCAACCCACAAACAGCCATTACAGAAACGTGCCCTGAGTTATCCAGAGTCTGGTTTTGAGCATAAGCTGGACAACTCCCCGTACCTTAATTTCTTTTAAGGTACGATCCATTCTATATCCAATACAGAAACTTTGGCACTTATTTAATTGGAACCATATTCAAATCATGCAGCTGTCTCCAGTGCATATCATCTTAATGGAAAGAGGCTAATCAGCATTACTCAACTTAGGAATCCATCCAATTATGAGTAACCTGAAAGAGAAACACATTTCTCAAAACCATCACTATCATCTGAATACCAATCACAAGAATCTACATCTTCGATCTCTTTGAAGAATCCCGATACTTGTGATACCTGGTTTTCTACTTTATTCTTATACCCACAACTTCTCAAAACTTAGACCATGTATTTCTACGAAACACTTGTCTAAATACTAGAGAAGTTATAAGTAAATAAAACATAGTACGAGGACCTACCCCTTTGTCCTGATGGACACTGGACAACATACAATACTCTGTATAAGTCCGCTGAGTTTAAACAACTCAAAACCTGTGCGTCGTAGGTTGAAAACTGTACCCTGGCGATTTCCTCAAATATCACCAATTACAACGAATTCCGATATAATGAGGATGATCACCTAATTCCCAATATCTTACTCTCACTCATCATCTGTAAAACCATACAGATATGAGAATGAAACCTGGTAAATACATACCCTTGGAGTAAGTGTCTAATCGGGAAAAACAGTTTTTCTTTTAACAATGCACTGAAACATGAAAATGTTTCGTAGGGGTATCCTGGTATTCATAGCAATGCCTCTTCCATAATCCAATTCATGACTTCAACCGTATATTTTATTGCCGTCTTTCCAAATCCCTTTATTTGTCTTTAGTCGTTACCTTCTGTACACCATCGTTAGGCTAAATGGTTTTCTTCCTTCCCTACCGTTCGGCACCAGCCTATGATTTGGAAGAAGACTATCCAGTAAGCATAATAGGTGTACCCTCCTAAACCAAGGAGTACTCGCATCTCGAGAGAAGGTGACGATAAAAGACAACTGAATAATACCTTATTCTTTTTAAAGGTGAAATAGGAGCGGCGATGAAGTACGCGGTTTTGGTCGTGAATGATATCAGTCGCAATTTAATTTGCCCTCTTTCTAATCCCTTTATTTTGTCTTGACATATTACCTTCTGCACACCCTACTTAGGCTAATTGGTTTTCTTCATTCCCTACCTTTCGGCACCAGCCTATGGTTTGGAATAAGACTATCCAATAGGCGTAATAGGTGTACTCTCCTAAACCAAGGAGCTCTCGCAACCTGAGAGAAGGTGATAATAAAAGACAACTAAATAAACCAATTCTATTTCTCCTGAACCTGGATCCATCCCCGAAGAAGTCCCTTCGAGTTCGTATATAACCATACGATGGATCTATCCAATGGAAGTGGATATCCGTAGTAATACGGGTGTTCTGAGAAATTCAAAGGGTAAAAGAAGGAGTGGCAATGACTTATGCAACTCAAACAATCCAAAAGCCAGTATTTTAAGAAGGTTCGGTCAACCTGGTCACTGAGTCATAGTCTAGGGTCGGTCAAAGGTCGCTGCCAAAGAGAGAGAGAGAAAAGAAACACTCTGCGTGCACTCTATCCTAGATCAGAATGGTCATCACTTTATCTAATCCGGAAACCTCCCACTGTCCTGTCAAATTCTCCTCCAAACCTAAAGAAGAATCAATCGGGATCACCCGAAGAAGAGTAAACCAACTCATCAGTGGGAATCGGGATCCAACTCTCATCGCATGATAACGTGATGGAATGCATCCACGTTACTCATACTCCAGATGGTATGCGCATACTTGGCAAATTTCAGTTTCTTTAGAAACTCCCGATATGATTTTTGCCCCATGCTCTTATAACCTTGGCTTTGGTCAAAATGTCATAAGTCACATGCCAAGTTCTACCCGTCACTATCTTGTCAATTTGAACCCACCCGCACATGCCCCTGACTTTGGCCAATCGGCAGAACGACTGTCCCAAACTAACTCATCTATTTATGCAACAATTGAATACCCAGCAGCTACCAAACACTATGCCTTAACTTTGGCTAAAATACATAGCTTGAATACTACTGAATACCCAAAAGAAGTGACGGAGGGCTACGGCTGGTTTTTGGCGAAAAACCTTTAGCGTAGTGAACTTGATATCGCTGAAGGAACCTGATAGCTTTTTAAAATATAGTGGCGAAAACCTTTTGCTAAAGAGATCACTCCCGGTAAAGGGATCTCGGCTCTTTCCTCGTGGAATGAGGTGCAGGATATTCCACTGAATACCGCTATGCAAAGCAACTTGTAATCGACTATAGTAAAGTTATTACTCTGACGCAAATTTCTGTCCAAGGGGTCAGTCCCGGTGAAGGGATATCGGCCCTTGCCCCGTCGAATGAGGTGCAGGATATTCCACTGAATACCGCTATGCATAACAAAAGGAAACGTCTTTGTAACAACACTTTTTAAATTTGTTCCAACAACTGTAAACAGGTTTGTTTTAACTTTGCATTGATCAGAATCAACGCAGTCCCATCATTTAATCACCAGAAAAGAACGAAAATAAAATTTACGTATATGCCATCCGCATTCGTCACTGGGTCCCGTCATTACTCGTTAGGTTACTTAACTAACGACAGAGCGGGGACTGGACTAGCGCGGGTGTAAAACATATACAACATCTAATAGTATATAAGCCAATATACAATAATCGCTCCAGGCGTGATAATATGCAACATTACAGAAAAGTAATAAGCATCACAGAACAATACAGATAATCTGGGATCCCCGGGTTTCACAGAGCCGCTGCTGAAACCCGACGTTCCCCTGTCGTGTGGATAGCCTGTGCAATGAAACCTAGACCCCTACGGGTGCGGCAAGTTACCCGCCAAAACCTGAAGCGAGGTAGTCCCCACAGCATAGTGAATGGAACACCCGGCACTTCACGGAATCCGGTAAATTGAGCACCCCTCCTTGGGTCAACTTGTACCCCCTACGAGTGCGGCGAATAGTCTGCCAATTCTAGAGTGGGACCCCTCTGCCTCCCAAAGCCATGAGATGCGGACCCGTTGCCCTCCAGAACCCGGCTATCCGTGCACTCCGTCTCGGGGCAAAACCTAGTACAGTAATGAAAAATAGTACAATAGGTACATCGACCGCAACCTGGTCGTGCCCCAAAAGAATATTATACAACAGGCAGTGACGGCTGTCCACAAGTTGGACGCTCGCCCCGCAATATCAAATGTACAAATAAACTCAAACTGTACTACCATTGCTCACTGCTATCCACCACGACAAATCCGCAACATCACAGCACAACACAGAACATCAACGCGAATGTCACGTTCGCAAACCCGTCTAAAAGAACTATAGCAATCGGACGCGGTTTACCGATCAAATGACATTCCCGGTCGGAGATATAATGTAAGCACTGTAAACTAACGTGTTTAAATTTCGATCGACCAAATATCAAAAAATGGGCCCCACGACTTACTGGTGAACAGTAACAAAACCTGGGCCAAAACGATATTTACCAAAAAGCCCAATTTCCAACAGAGAAACTACTGTAGAATTTTGACCAACTGATTCGACTTTACTGCGGCTGATCCGCGGCCAAACCCACGCTTGGGCCGCGGATCCGCGGCTGAACAGTCGATTCACTTCGACGAATTTCTCCAGTATTCCTAAAAAACCCTGCACAGATTTTTAAGACATGTAGAATTCATTTTTGACACCGTTTAAAAACAACAGAAACTGTCGGGCAGGAAAATTGTGTTTTTCGAATTTCGATTCGATCGATGTTTTAAACGCGTTAGCACAAGTTAGCATAGCAAAATGGTGAGGCTCTGATACCACTGTAAGTCTACGCTAGCGCCCCGGCAGTCTACAGACGCCAAATGCGGAACAAAAAACTTTTAACTGGCGCTATCGTATACTTTAACCCGGATCTGCCATTATTGCTAAACTAACAAACTGTAAAGAGTGTAGAAAGATTGTACCGAACGATCCGAGTCCTTCGTTCTTCAACCATCATCCCACGCTCCGTTGCGGCTGCTCCGATCTCGTCGATCTCCGATCTCCTCCGTCGAGGTGGCACCACATGATCGGTTCTTTAAACGGGCTCCCGCCTCTGACTCGAGGCAACTCGATCGTCAAGTTTGCTAAAAGAGACGACCAAGAATGATGTAGAGAATGAGTAGATGACTTTGTCTCACTTCGTCCAAATCCGTGGACGATCGGTTAATGAAGTTGCCGTGGAAATCGGGTGATGGAATGAACTGTAAAATTCCATGCACCCCAAATACTATCATATCTTTTCTACAAATGAAATCAACAACCATGAGAGAGAGAGGAGGGGGCCGGCCTCTTATAAAGAGAGGGAGGTGACCGTAGGAGAGGGGGGTGACCATAGGATAAATATCATATGTGAACACAAACTAAATATCTTGCATAAAGATCTTAAGCAAAACAAGAAAGTAATGAAATCAAAGCATGAGTCACTTAGCCTTGTCACAAATTCTAGAACCTTCTAGAACCTTCTAGAAGCACGACTCACTCTCATCCAAGAAAAGATAAATCCGCCTTTAACCAAATGTTAAAAGACAGCTGATAAAAAACTGGAAACTGGCAACTTCCAAAAGTGATCCTGAAACGACTTTCAGGACAACCCCGAAACTGTAAAATATACCCGCATTTGTATTACGACCGAATACAAATGCAACTGAGACAAAGATATTATACCTACTCAATATAATACTCGGATCCGGCTTAAACCAAAGCCGACCAGTATTATCTGCCCGAAAAATAACACGTGCGTAAACGCACGTGCATTTTCCGAATCCTGCCATAAAACCATACGGCCTCTACAACGTTTCGCCCGAACTTGGGAAACTGTCTGTGGGGGACTCTAATGACTCGTCAGCACCCTGGCAGTGGGTTTAACCACAAACCGTCAGCGGCACTAGCTATGCGTAACGGCTGCCCATGGACTGACCTCAAGGGTGGCCGAGGAGCGAACTCAAGGGAGACCGATGAGCGAACTCCTCCGAAAACCCTACTGAGCCTAACAGTGACAATGTATATACAGTCCGGTCCGTTCGTCAATGAGTATCGCATATCTGCCTAGGGGGCTAGCAACGTCAGACCCCCAATAGCAGTATAAGTCGTGTCGGAGTGAAGCCTCAATACACCCTGAGATACTACTGGAGTACCTACCAGTAAATCTCCTACCATGGCCATGGATTTGTGTAATGGCTCTCCTAGACACAGCACGACCTCGCCCCCAATACCGGGAGAGACGAATCCCCTGCCGATCCGCTCACGTGCCTCCATATGGCTCGGGACTGTACCCAAAAGCTACCTGTTTGCACGACTCCTTTGAGCCGTGGTAGGGTAGAAATCAAAGCACAGTGGGAACTCACACGAGACAAATGACGACCTCAGGTCGATGAACTAACCTGTACACATGTCACCAGGGAACTGCTATCTGACGGTAGATATAATACTAACTAGCAGATTCCCGGCGAGTCCTGTCCGGTGTACTCATAACCCAATGAGCACCTGTATACATCTTAGGTGATCCAACTGACACCAGTGGCTTGTGAGACCGGCCACCGCCCCTCGTCGGGGTCTCGACTGTACACACTAGTCTACTCCGGAGTATCGATGCCCTGTCTCGAAACTCCCACGACTAGGGACCACAATTAAGGATATGCGTATAAACCACCCAACTCTCACTTATATGATCGCCATCATACTGTTGGTGGTAAAGCAAGATCCTAAGGGCTCTATCAAAGTGTAACATGCAATCAGTCACCTGAACATGTACACGACTGATAAAGGCAAACCAGATAGCATACTATCATCTTGAGTAAGACTGTCCTACCGGTATAGGTCCTCCGCAATCATTGCAATCACGTACCTGCGATCCAATAATTGACTATGAGGGCACTATCTCCAACAATCTCCCACTTGCACTCAAGGCTAATATTGCGATGTCGACTACTCACAGCCCGTGTGAAACCGAACATCCAACTCCTCTACTAATCAGTTTCACAAAGCCCGTCTGTAAAACTATTGTGTTCGAGAAATAGCCTCAGTGAGTGGATCCGCCTAGAAGTTTCTTCCTATATCTCTCTTAATCTCAAGTTCGCGGAGAAAGCTATCTCCCGAAACGAGTAATACCTGTCTTAGAATATGTCTGGATATCTGATGGGACCTGGTTTATAAATGAACTCCAAATCCAAACATCTTAGACTGTATCGATCACTGAACCTAATCAGTATCGGGCACCATGCCACCCACAGTATCCTCTTGGACCACTTGTCCATAATACTGTCCCTCTTCGTCAGAGGGAAAAACTATAACTCTGACAATCACTCTGTCATCCATGTCACCTTTGAAGCCTGGAATGATAATCGTCTCCCGAAGGAGGCTGCCGTCATCAAATCCGTAGAACATGTACTTATGTTCTAAAACTGCTTCCTTATGTTTCTCCAGGATTGGATTAATACAAACTTATTGCATCTAGTGCAAAACCAACATTTGGTGTGGTACTTGACATCTCATGATTGACTCAATTGCCTAAGCAAGTGATCTGCCAATCATGCACTTCCCTCTCCCCTTTAGTCTGTAAGACACCTTTAGAGAGGGTGACTCCATCACCTGCAGGTACACCACCATGCTAGGAGTCAACTATTCCAAAAACCATTAGAATATCTGTCAAAGTACCCACATTAGGAAACTACCCAAATCCAGATCTAAAACCATAGATCTAGAAACCAGAATGTCAAATATTATATCCATATCCTGTCTGGAGAAACAACTGTGTGACAACCACAGTACAACCGATCGTAGTATAGGAATTTTACTTCCTACTCTGTGTATGTCATCCAGATACCATGACATCACACCCTACTACCTTCTTAACTGATCCATCCTCTATTCTGATTGAAGTCAAACCCATGACTGTCACATCAAAAATAGATGATCTATCTCCGCTATAACTGCTCAAGTCTATAAATAGATATAAGCATCTTGCCCACTATGCTTCCGTTGCTCCCACTGACTACGACAACCCTCCTACCGGGTCTCATATCCTGGAACAACAGTAGTGTCAAGTCTGGGTAGATAATAACCTCCCTGTCACCGTCATTGAGGCTACCGAAGTACCTCTCGGGCGTCTGAGGTTACCTACCATACCTGCGGAGTGGCTATTGGAATGTCAAACCTGATTGAATGTATAGGTCCTATTAAATTTTCCGTAATCGTTCGCGGTTCTGGAATCACTTCCAGTTCTACTATACTCCCACTACTGTTTTCTGAAAAAGATCCATTTTTACTAAAACTGTGGCGAGTCAAGAACAATATCACTATTGATCTTCCAAATGGTAGAATATCAACCCTCGTCATAGCCAGGGTCAACCCACAAACAGCCATTACAGAAACGTGCCCTGAGTTATCCAGAGTCTGGTTTTGAGCATAAGCTGGACAACTCCCCGTACCTTAATTTCTTTTAAGGTACGATCCATTCTATATCCAATACAGAAACTTTGGCACTTATTTAATTGGAACCATATTCAAATCATGCAGCTGTCTCCAGTGCATATCATCTTAATGGAAAGAGGCTAATCAGCATTACTCAACTTAGGAATCCATCCAATTATGAGTAACCTGAAAGAGAAACACATTTCTCAAAACCATCACTATCATCTGAATACCAATCACAAGAATCTACATCTTCGATCTCTTTGAAGAATCCCGATACTTGTGATACCTGGTTTTCTACTTTATTCTTATACCCACAACTTCTCAAAACTTAGACCATGTATTTCTACGAAACACTTGTCTAAATACTAGAGAAGTTATAAGTAAATAAAACATAGTACGAGGACCTACCCCTTTGTCCTGATGGACACTGGACAACATACAATACTCTGTATAAGTCCGCTGAGTTTAAACAACTCAAAACCTGTGCGTCGTAGGTTGAAAACTGTACCCTGGCGATTTCCTCAAATATCACCAATTACAACGAATTCCGATATAATGAGGATGATCACCTAATTCCCAATATCTTACTCTCACTCATCATCTGTAAAACCATACAGATATGAGAATGAAACCTGGTAAATACATACCCTTGGAGTAAGTGTCTAATCGGGAAAAACAGTTTTTCTTTTAACAATGCACTGAAACATGAAAATGTTTCGTAGGGGTATCCTGGTATTCATAGCAATGCCTCTTCCATAATCCAATTCATGACTTCAACCGTATATTTTATTGCCGTCTTTCCAAATCCCTTTATTTGTCTTTAGTCGTTACCTTCTGTACACCATCGTTAGGCTAAATGGTTTTCTTCCTTCCCTACCGTTCGGCACCAGCCTATGGTTTGGAAGAAGACTATCCAGTAAGCATAATAGGTGTACCCTCCTAAACCAAGGAGTACTCGCATCTCGAGAGAAGGTGACGATAAAAGACAACTGAATAATACCTTATTCTTTTTAAAGGTGAAATAGGAGCGGCGATAAAGTACGCGGTTTTGGTCGTGAATGATATCAGTCGCAATTTAATTTGCCCTCTTTCTAATCCCTTTATTTTGTCTTTACATATTACCTTCTGCACACCCTACTTAGGCTAATTGGTTTTCTTCATTCCCTACCTTTCGGCACCAGCCTATGGTTTGGAATAAGACTATCCAATAGACGTAATAGGTGTACTCTCCTAAACCAAGGAGCTCTCGCAACCTGAGAGAATGTGATAATAAAAGACAACTGAATAAACCAATTCTATTTCTCCTGAACCTGGATCCATCCCCGAAGAAGTCCCTTCGAGTTCGTATATAACCATACGATGGATCTATCCAATGGAAGTGGATATCCGTAGTAATACGGGTGTTCTGAGAAATTCAAAGGGTAAAAGAAGGAGTGGCAATGACTTATGCAACTCAGACAATCCAAAAGCCAGTATTTTAAGAAGGTTCGGTCAACCTGGTCACTGAGTCATAGTCTAGGGTCGGTCAAAGGTCGCTGCCAAAGAGAGAGAGAGAAAAGAAACACTCTGCGTGCACTCTATCCTAGATCAGAATGGTCATCACTTTATCTAATCCGGAAACCTCCCACTGTCCTGTCAAATTCTCCTCCAAACCTAAAGAAGAATCAATCGGGATCACCCGAAGAAGAGTAAACCAACTCATCAGTGGGAATCGGGATCCAACTCTTATCGCATGATAACGTGATGGAATGCATCCACGTTACTCATACTCCAGATGGTATGCGCATACTTGGCAAGTTTCAGTTTCTTTAGAAACTCCCGATATGATTTTTGCCCCATGCTCTTATAACCTTGGCTTTGGTCAAAATGTCATAAGTCACATGCCAAGTTCTACCCGTCACTATCTTGTCAATTTGAACCCACCCGCACATGCCCCTGACTTTGGCCAATCGGCAGAACGACTGTCCCAAACTAACTCATCTATTTATGCAACAATTGAATACCCAGCAGCTACCAAACACTATGCCTTAACTTTGGCTAAAATACATAGCTTGAATACTACTGAATACCCAAAAGAAATGACGGAGGGCTACGGCTGGTTTTTGGCGAAAAACCTTTAGCGTAGTGAACTTGATATCGCTGAAGGAACCTGATAGCTTTTTAAAATATAGTGGCGAAAACCTTTTGCTAAAGAGGTCACTCCCGGTAAAGGGATCTCGGCTCTTTCCTCGTGGAATGAGGTGCAGGATATTCCACTGAATACCGCTATGCAAAGCAACTTGTAATCGACTATAGTAAAGTTATTACTCTGACGCAAACTTCTGTCCAAGGGGTCAGTCCCGGTGAAGGGATATCGGCCCTTGCCCCGTCGAATGAGGTGCAGGATATTCCACTGAATACCGCTATGCATAACAAAAGGAAACGTCTTTGTAACAACACTTTTTAAATTTGTTCCAACAACTGTAAACAGGTTTGTTTTAACTTTGCATTGATCAGAATCAACGCAGTCCCATCATTTAATCACCAGAAAAGAACGAAAATAAAATGTACGTATATGCCATCCGCATTCGTCACTGGGTCCCGTCATTACTCGTTAGGTTACTTAACTAACGACAGAGCGGGGACTGGACTAGCGCGGGTGTAAAACATATACAACATCTAATAGTATATAAGCCAATATACAATAATCGCTCCAGGCGTGATAATATGCAACATTACAGAAAAGTAATAAGCATCACAGAACAATACAGATAATCTGGGATCCCCGGGTTTCACAGAGCCGCTGCTGAAACCCGACGTTCCCCTGTCGTGTGGATAGCCTGTGCAATGAAACCTAGACCCCTACGGGTGCGGCAAGTTACCCGCCAAAACCTGAAGCGAGGTAGTCCCCACAGAATAGTGAATGGAACACCCGGCACTTCACGGAATCCGGTAAATTGAGCACCCCTCCTTGGGTCAACTTGTACCCCCTACGAGTGCGGCGAATAGTCTGTCAATTCTAGAGTGGGACCCCTCTGCCTCCCAAAGCCATGAGATGCGGACCCGTTGCCCTCCAGAACCCGGCTATCCGTGCACTCCGTCTCGGGGCAAAACCTAGTACAGTAATGAAAAATAGTACAATAGGTACATCGACCGCAACCTGGTCGTGCCCCAAAAGAATATTATACAACAGGCAGTGACGGCTGTCCACAAGTTGGACGCTCGCCCCGCAATATCAAATGTACAAATAAACTCAAACTGTACTACCATTGCTCACTGCTATCCACCACGACAAATCCGCAACATCACAGCACAACACAGAACATCAACGCGAATGTCACGTTCGCAAACCCGTCTAAAAGAACTATAGCAATCGGACGCGGTTTACCGATCAAATGACATTCCCGGTCGGAGATATAATGTAAGCACTGTAAACTAACGTGTTTAAATTTCGATCGACCAAATATCAAAAAAATGGGCCCCACGACTTACTGGTGAACAGTAACAAAACCTGGGCCAAAACGATATTTACCAAAAAGCCCAATTTCCAACAGAGAAACTACTGTAGAATTTTGACCAACCGATTCGACTTTACTGCGGCTGATCCGCGGCCAAACCCACGCTTGGGCCGCGGATCCGCGGCTGAACAGTCGATTCACTTCGACGAATTTCTCCAGTATTCCTAAAAAACCCTGCACAGATTTTTAAGACATGTAGAATTCATTTTTGACACCGTTTAAAAACAACAGAAACTGTCGGGCAAGAAAATTGTGTTTTTCGATTTTCGATTCGATCGATGTTTTAAACGCGTTAGCACAAGTTAGCATAGCAAAATGGTGAGGCTCTGATACCACTGTAAGTCTACGCTAGCGCCCCGGCCGTCTACAGACGCCAAATGCGGAACAAAAAACTTTTAACTGGCGCTATCGTATACTTTAACCCGGATCTGCCATTATTGCTAAACTAACAAACTGTAAAGAATGTAGAAAGATTGTACCGAACGATCCGAGTCCTTCGTTCTTCAACCATCATCCCACGCTCCGTTGCGGCTGCTCCGATCTCCTCCGTCGAGGTGGCACCACATGATCGGTTCTTTAAACGGGCTCCCGCCTCTGACTCGAGGCAACTCGATCGTCAAGTTTGCTAAAAGAGACGACCAAGAATGATGTAGAGAATGAGTAGATGACTTTGTCTCACTTCGTCCAAATCCGTGGACGATCGGTTAATGAAGTTGCCGTGGAAATCGGGTGATGGAATGAACTGTAAAATTCCATGCACCCCAAATACTATCATATCTTTTCTACAAATGAAATCAACAACCATGAGAGAGAGAGGAGGGGGCCGGCCTCTTATAAAGAGAGGGAGGTGACCGTAGGAGAGGGGGGTGACCATAGGATAAATATCATATGTGAACACAAACTAAATATCTTGCATAAAGATCTTAAGCAAAACAAGAAAGTAATGAAATCAAAGCATGAGTCACTTAGCCTTGTCACAAATTCTAGAACCTTCTAGAACCTTCTAGAAGCACGACTCACTCTCATCCAAGAAAAGATAAATCCGCCTTTAACCAAATGTTAAAAGACGGCTGATAGAAAACTGGAAACTGGCAACTTCCAAAAGTGATCCTGAAACGACTTTCAGGACAACCCCGAAACTGTAAAATATACCCGCATTTGTATTACGACCGAATACAAATGCAACTGAGACAAAGATATTATACCTACTCAATATAATACTCGGATCCGGCTTAAACCAAAGCCGACCAGTATTATCTGCCCGAAAAATAACACGTGCGTAAACGCACGTGCATTTTCCGAACCCTGCCATAAAACCATACGGCCTCTACAACGTTTCGCCCGAACTTGGGAAACTGTCTGTGGGGGACTCTAATGACTCGTCAGCACCCTGGCAGTGGGTTTAACCACAAACCGTCAGCGGCACTAGCTATGCGTAACGGCTGCCCATGGACTGACCTCAAGGGTGGCCGAGGAGCGAACTCAAGAGAGACCGATGAGCGAACTCCTCCGAAAACCCTACTGAGCCTAACAGTGACAATGTATATACAGTCCGGTCCGTTCGTCAATGAGTATCGCATATCTGCCTAGAGGGCTAGCAACGTCAGACCCCCAATAGCAGTATAAGTCGTGTCGGAGTGAAGCCTCAATACACCCTGAGATACTACTGGAGTACCTACCAGTAAATCTCCTACCATGGCCATGGATTTGTGTAATGGCTCTCCTAGACACAGCACGACCTCGCCCCCAATACCGGGAGAGACGAATCCCCTGCCGATCCGCTCACGTGCCTCCATATGGCTCGGGACTGTACCCAAAAGCTACCTGTTTGCACGACTCCTTTGAGCCGTGGTAGGGTAGAAATCAAAGCACAGTGGGAACTCACACGAGACAAATGACGACCTCAGGTCGATGAACTAACCTGTACACATGTCACCAGGGAACTGCTATCTGACGGTAGATATAATACTAACTAGCAGATTCCCGACGAGTCCTGTCCGGTGTACTCATAACCCAATAAGCACCTGTATACATCTTAGGTGATCCAACTGACACCAATGGCTTGTGAGACCGGCCACCGCCCCTCGTCGGGGTCTCGACTGTACACACTAGTCTACTCCGGAGTATCGATGCCCTGTCTCGAAACTCCCACGACTAGGGACCACAATTAAGGATATGCGTATAAACCACCCAACTCTCACTTATATGATCGCCATCATACTGTTGGTGGTAAAGCAAGATCCTAAGGGCTCTATCAAAGTGTAACATGCAATCAGTCATCTGAACATGTACACGACTGATAAAGGCAAACCAGATAGCATACTATCATCTTGAGTAAGACTGTCCTACCGGTATAGGTCCTCCGCAATCATTGCAATCACGTACCTGCGATCCAATAATTGACTATGAGGGCACTATCTCCAACAGGTCAGTAGTATCTCAGATGGTATTGAGCTAGATACCGGCACGATGTATCATGTTATTAGGAGTCTGACTTTAACCACCCACCTAGACCCGAGATGCGATACTCTCAGACGAACGGACCGGACGGTATGGTAGATGTCACTTGCATACTTAGTAAGGGTTCGGACGGGTTTGCTTGTCGATCCTCCTTTCATTCAATACCTGAGTAGCAGTTACGTACAGCTAGTGTCGCGGACATACTTGTGGTTAAACCCACTGCCAGCGTATTGTCGAATTTTAAAGTCACACACAGAGGATTTCCCGTTTTGGCAATATGATGTAGCTGCGGTACATTTGTACGCGCTCGAGTCCGATTAAAACTAGTGTACTTAATACACTGACGGTAATCGGACGGTTGAAATACTAGCCGGTTTTTTTTGAAAGTCGGATATTAAATTTTGTTCGGATTTAATATATTAATACATATTTGTATTTACTAGTATTTTGTCGCTATTCATATTTCTCTTTGATGTATTTTTAAATCATAGGAAATCAGTTACAAACATATGTATTTAGTATGTTATGGACCATATAAATATATATTTAGTAATTGATTTATTTCTTTTTCTTTTTGGTTATCTTTAGTTGAGTTATGCTTAAGGTATAGCTTATGCACATCCATCTTCATTAAGGTGACACGTGAAGGGAAGAGAACAGGGTGGACACATGGATCCTTGATCTAATTCTATGGCTAGGATTGTGTAGAGAATTGATAAAAGATTCATAACCATTTTTGAAAGTGGTTAAGAATTTATCTCTCTTCTCTTTTAGCAAACAAGCTCTCTTCATCTCCTCAAATATTATAAGAACCATTTAGAAATTAGATGAAAAATTGAGAGATCAAAATAGTGAAGATTCTACATCTCTTGTGAGCTTACCAAGCAAACAAGTTCACTAGGTTTTTTCATTTGATGAGAATCAAGCCAAAGATTTGGAGCTCTCAAGATGGATCATATACGATTGGGAGGGTCTTCACCAAGCTTGTTCAACCGACTAGGTGAAGATTCTACATCTCTTGTGAGCTTACCAAGCAAACAAGTTCACTAGGTATTTTCATTTGATGAGAATCAAGCCAAAGATTTGGAGCTCTCAAGGTGGATCATATACGATTGGGAGGGTCTTCACCAAGCTTGTTCAACTGACTAGGAGTCTACAAGGAGTCCAACACAAGTGTGGAGCATATGAAAATGCTACAAGGATAGCTTGAATTCCAAACATGTAGTTTGGTGCTACTTTAGTTCTATGGTTTTGATTCTATGTTGAGTTTTGCTCTCTACTAAAATTTTAAAACCCATTTACCTCTTCTATAAATCATCTAGTAGAGTGCATTGAACTCCTTCATGGTATCAGAGCCAAGCCATAGCCTAATCTAGCTAGTTATGTCTGAATTCCGTGTTTTTGCGACAGAATTTTCGGCCACAAAAATCTGTCCAAAATTCCTAATTTTTTTATTTTTTCGATGCCCGCGGATTTACGGTTTGAACCGAGAATCCGCATGAGGCATCGTGGGTACCCGAGGTGGTCCCGGGAGGCCGAGAGAGGAGACCCACCATCCAAGACCACGACAAAGTGGTCTTGGGGGCTGCCAAAACCGAGGGCACCTTTATGGTGCTCTCGGGTTTGGCAAGGCCCCCGAGACCACTTCGTCGTGATCCTGAGGGAGGGGTCCCCTCCCTAAACCTCCCAAGCGCCCCATGGTATTTTGTCGGGTGTCCCCTCGTACAGTCATGCAAGTTTCGAGTCAATTTAAGCTCTTGGTGTGACCAAACAGTTGGTATTTTTGGGGATATTTAGCACACTTGATTTTTCGGTGTTCAAAATTTGAAGTGTTGGCTAATCGGTTGTGGGATTAGAATATCTTAGTCTTCATGTGTGTTCTTGCGACTGTGAGTATCATAACGTTTGGTAAAACGTCGTCTAATTGTTATAGGTATTAATTAGACGGAGTTACGAAATTGATACTCGCATTGTTTCTTTGTGATATTCTGTAATGTTTATCTGTGTAATTATGGATAGTTGGATTGTCGTGACGGATAGTTCGGAGTATGGTATTTAGATATTATGTGATGTAATGTATATTCATATTGAGGGACGAGCTCCAACATATGGCCGCCGTTTCCGTTTCATGTATATTATTCTTTGGGACGCGTACTGTTTGCGGACGCAGCCACCATTATATATTCAGGTTTTCATTACATTCACTAGGATTACCCCACGGCAGAGTGCTCGAGTAGCCGGATTTTAGAAAGCATGGTGTTGAGACCGGAATGCCTTCTTCTAGATTGGTCTACTTTCTAAACTTCTAATGATAGATTCTCTATTTATAGAATTATCTAAAGTTGTTGTTAAGATAAGTTAGCTTCTGACGACGTTTCGCTCGTAAAACTAATGGAATTTCGCGCTTTGTTGCCGTGCCCCTAGAATTTCGTTAAGCAGACGGATAGAATCCGAAGCTCTCCGCACTCGTAAGGATATAGGATTGACCCGCGGAGGGATGCCCAAGTCACCGGATTTTGGAAGTGTTGGATGGCCCACTCACTTCGTTGAGGCTTCTGGAATTGACGGATGGCTTGCCGCACTCATATAGGGGTCTAGAGTCTGATACTACGAACTATCCACATGACCGGAGAACGTTGCAGCTTCATTTGGGGCTCAAATGAAACGTAATGTTCCTAGATTATCCGCTTTTCCATATTGTTTGTTGCTTCTGCTGCTTTGTTATTGCTATCATGCCTGAGACGGATGCCTATATATATTATTATATATTAGACGCTATATATGTTTTACATCCGCGCTAATCATGTTCCCGCCTTACCATAAGTTAAGTAACCTTACGGTGAAGACCCGGGAACCTGTGACGAATGCGGATGGCATATATATGTGATTATTTTCGCTTATTTCTGGCATGATATGATTAATTGATAGGACTGCGTTAATTGATTGATGCAAGATAAACAAACCTAATTTTACTTTGTTAGAACAATTTGAAAACTAATAGCCGTAATCTTTTGCTTTGCAAAGCGGTATTTGGTTAGGAATATCATGCACCTCATTCGATGAGACAAGAGCCAAAATCTCTTCACAGGGAGTGAACTCTTGGGCAAAAGTTTGTGTTACTATTACCCACTCGGGTTTTTTTAAAATCAAATTTTTAAATGCAGAGCCTAAACCACCCCTCTTTCAACGATATCAAATTCATTACGTTCAAGAGTTTTGCCAAAACCAGCCGTAGCCCTCCGTCATTTCAGATGGGTATCATCTAGTATTTAAGGTATGTATTTTGATCTTCTCCAAGGCATAGTGTTTAGTAGCTGGGTGATATTCATATGTGATATAGATAGATGCATTAATCTAGGACAGGCATACAGCTATTTTGGCCTTCGTTAAGGATTTGTACGATGGGTCTAGATTAATCAGGAAAATGACAGGTTGAACTTAACTTACGTCTTATGATATTTTGGCCTTCATCAAAATCATAAACGCTTAGAGCAAAAATCATATTTGGAGTTTCAAACATAGGGAAAACTTGCCAAGTATGCGCATACCTTCTGGAGTGTGGTGATTTTGAGTGGCTTCCATCAAAGTTATCACGCGATGATAGTTGAATCCCGATTCCTACTGATGAATAGCTATTACTCATCGAGTTATCCAAAATAGTTCTCCTTTTAGGGTTTGAGGAATTTGAGGAAACAGTGGAAGCCAACCAGATTAAACAAACTAAAAACCAATCTAATCTAGGTAAAGTGCACGCCGAGCATTTCTTCTCTTTGGCAACGACCATGACCGACCTTAAACTATAACGCAAAACCAAGTTAAACCAAACTTTTTACCTCTGTCTTTTGTTTTGTCTCGAATCATGACAAAGTCGCAAATATCCCCTGCCACTCCTATTTCCTTTTTTGCATTTTCCCTGAACATACTGTATCACTACGAAGATCCATTTTTTTTGGATTAAACCGTCTCATATAGTTACATATGAACTCAAACTAAGTTGATTCAATTCGAGGCTGGATTCCAGTTCTGGAGAAATTGAATAGGATTATTCAGTTGCCTTTTCCATTTACTTTCTCTCAGGTTGCGAGAGCTCCTTGAATTAGAAGAGTACACCTATTATGCTAATTGGATAGTCTTCTTCCAAACCTTAGACGGGTGTCGAAAGATAGGAAAGGATGAAAACCAATTAGCCTAAATACGGTGTATTGAAGGTACGAAGTAAACATATAAAGGGATTGGAGTGTGGGCAATGGAAATTGCAACTACTGTCATGAGTCCGGTATTGGAAGGGGCATTACTAGGAATACCCGGCCACCCCCTCGAAACATTTTCATGTTTCAGTTTTCCTATGCGTTAATTGAAAACTGCTTTCCCAATTAAATTCTGGCTCCAGCGCATGTATTTACTGGACTTGATTCTCATGTCTGTATGGCGTTACATATGCTGAGTGGGGATAGAATATTAGAAATTGAGTGATTAGATCCATCAATATCATAATTCTTTATAATTGATAATTTTTTAGAAGATCACCTGGGTTTTTGTCTAACGGCAAATATTTAGTTTTTGAATGTTCGTTGTTATGCACTAATTTCAAACTTATATATCTATACGTTTATTTTATAAAGTGAGATACCTTTTTGAGATTATATTTATAACATTTCTTTATCAGTTGATGATTAGGTAAGATATATTCAATAACGGTGTAATTCTTCTTAATCATAATACAGTTTTCAACCTACGACGCACGGGATTTGAGTTATTAAACTCAAAGGACTTATACAAAATATTATATGTTGTCCGATGTCAGTAAGGACAAAAGGGTTGGTGCTCGTACTATATTCCGTTTGCTTATGACTTCTCTGATTTTAAACATATATTTCGTTGAAATGCAAGGTTCAAATATTTTGATAAGTTCATAAGTACAAGAATAAAATAGAGAACTATGCATTGGAAGTATCAGGATTCTTTGAGGTGATCGAAAATGCAGACACTTATGCTAGGTATTCCATCATAAAGATTTTGAGAATTGGATTCTCTCTTATATTACTCATCCGTGGATGCGCTCCTTGATGAGTAATGTTGCATGACCTTCTTCCATTCAGGTGATGTGCACTGGAAACAACTGAATACTATTTGAATCTAGTTTCATCTAAATCAGTACTTTTGTTTCTATATTTGTTATAGAATAGATACATATCTTAACGATGTTAAGATATATGGAGTTGTCCAGCTTATACTTAAAACCAGAATCTAGATAAAACTCAAAGCATGTTTCAGTAATGGCAGTTTGTGGGTTATCCCAGACATAGACGAGAGTTTAACTTCTACCATTTGCGAGATCTAGTTATATTGTTCTTGACTCGTCGCTTTTTTGTAAAATGGATTCTTTTCAAAAGACATCAGTGGGAGTATGGTAGAACTGGAAGTTATTCCAGAACCACAAACAGTTACTGAAAATTTTGTAGAACCTGAAGATTCAATTGAACAGACAATCCATTAGCCGCTCCGCAGATTTTAGTAGGCAGCCTCAGCCATCCGAGAGATACTTCGGTTTCCTCGTAGACAGTAACAGGAAGAATGGCATCATGGTTATGATGGCCCTACTAGTTATCAGCAGGTCATGAGAAGTGGTAACTTCCAGATGACCAAATGCTTGATATCCTAGTTGGACTCCACGCACTTCAGCAGATTATGGAATTTGCTGGGTACTTCTAAAGGGGTAAACCCTATTAGGAGTAGGTAGATCTTTCGAGATCTGTTCAGGTGGAAAGGTATTAACCTAATAAGGCTACACTTGTCGTAAGGGTTTTCGTCAAATTCCATGTGTGGATTGTGATGAGACTTTTACTTCAAAATCTACGCTGAAGTCCATAGGATATAGATTGCCATTGCTGCTGTTCGTGACTACAAGATCTAGCAGGTGGATGACTATAACATCCTTCTAGATTGGAATTTAGAAGTACACATGTATATGACTCTGCCAGAGCATTGTTGTAGTCAGTGGGAGCAGCAGAAGCGTGATGGGAAAGTTGCTAATGTCTATTTATAGACTAAAGCAACTATAGCGGAAATGGATCATCTGTTTTTGATATGACAATCATAGTGTTTGACTTCATTAGAACAAAAGATGGACCTGGTAAAAAGGTAGTAGAGAGTATTGTCCTATGATTTGGATGATATACTCCAGATAGGAAATGATATTCTTATACTACAATCGGTTAAACTTTGGTTGTCACAAGAGTTCATCCACATAGGATCTGGATAATGTTGCTTTTATATTGAATGTAGTCAACAAGTATAATCCAATTCTGAAGAAACAAAGAGAAGCAGTTATGAACATAAGAGAATGTTCTTGGTATATGGTAACGCGGCCTCCTGCAGAAGACGGTTATTGTTTCAGGCTTCCAAGATGACCTGGATAACAGCGTGGCTGTCAGATTTATAAGTTTACCCTCTTCTGAGGGGCGGTATGTTGGATAGAGATCCAAGAGGATACTGAGGTAGGCATGGCGCGGTATCCTGATTAAATTCAGTGGAAAATACAGTCTAAGAAGTTTGTTGGATTTAGTGTTCATATTGTGAATATAGTCCCATCAGACATCCAGACAAATTCTAAGACAGGTATCACTCATTTTCGGAAGAGAATCGTTCTCCGCGAATTTAAGATATAGAGAGATAAAGATAAAAAACATTGGAACGGATCCACTCACTGAGGCTATTTCTCGAACACAAATATCTCACAAACGATTTGTGAAACCGATTAGTAGAGAAATTTGGTATTCGGTAGCACACGGACCGTGGATACGCGATACCACAATAAATAGCCTTAAGTGCAAGTGGGAGATTGTTGGATATGGTACCCTCAAGACAATTATTATGATTGCAGACAAGCAATTATTATGATTGCATACATGCAATTATGCTGATTGAGGGAGGACCTATACGGGTAGAACAATCTTACTCAAGATGATAGTATGCTTTCTGGTTTGACTTTATCATGTACATGTCTCGTGTGGTATAGCATATCACTATTACATATTGATTGGGCTCATAGGATTTATACTTGACTACCAGAATTATGATGACGATCATAATTGTGAGTTCTGGGTAGTCTATAGGTACATCCTTAAATATTCCTAGTCGTGGGAATATCGAGACTGGGTATCAATATTCAAGAGTACACTAGTGTATACGTTTCTTGACCCCGACGAGGGGCGATGGCCGATCTCACGGCCATTGGTGTTAGTCAGTCAACAAAGATTGTATATAAGTGCTCATTATATTATGAGTTACACTGGACGGACTCGTCGGGAATATACTAGTTGGTATTATACCTAACGTCAGATAGCAGTTCTCTGGTAGCATTGGTGCAGGTAGTCCGCTGACCTGACATCATCTATTGTCTCAAGTGTGTTCCCGCTGTACTTTGATTTCTATTCTATCACGGCTTTAAAAAGTCGTGCAAACAGATAGCTTTTGGATGCAGTGCCGAAGCACTTGGAGGCAGTGAGTGATAGAAAGGATTCATCTCTCCCGATATAAGGAGTCGATGTCGCACAGTGTTCGGTGGCCAATACCATAAGTCTATGGCCATGGCAGATGAGATTTACTGACAGGTAGGTCAGTAGTTTCTCAGATGGTATTGAGCTAGATACCGGCACGATATATCGAGTTATTAGGGGTCTGAATTTAACCACCCTCTAGAACCGATATGTAATACTCTCAGACGAACGGAACGAACTTATTGGTAGATGTCACTTACAGGCTCAGTGGGGGTTCGGACGGGCTTGCTTATCGATCCCCCTTTCGTTCAATACCTGAGTAGCCGTTACGTACAGCTAATGCCGCTGACGTGCTTGTGGTTAAACTCACTGCCAGCGTATTATCGAGTTATTAGAATCCCACACAGAGGGTTTCCCGCTTTGGCAATATGATGTAGCAATGTTACATTTGTACGCGCTCGAGTCCGATTAAAACTAGTGTACTTAATACACTGACGGTTGAAATACTAGTAGCGCGTCACCTGCATCAACTTCAACTTGGTCTCCTTGCTTCCCTGACAGTAAGCAATAGAGCTGCTTTCTTTGAACAATCTAAGTAAAAAGAATGGATTGGATCGTTTCTGCTTCTGCCAACGAAATGAAGGCGTCGCCCGTTCCGAATGCTTCTCCAATCCGGGCGTTCTCGCGAAGAGAATAAGATGCTCCCTCTGTCTTTTTCCGCTTTGCAAATCTTCCGGTTTTTTTTAAAGTCGGATATTAAATCTTGTTCGGATTTAAAATATTAATACATATTTGTATTTACTAGTATTTTGTCGCTATTCATATTTCTCTTTGATGTATTTTTGAATACATAGGAAATCAATTACAAACATATGTATTTAGTATGTTATGGAATATATAAATATATATTTAGTAATTGATTTATTTCTTTTTCTTTTTGGTTCTCTTCAGTTGAGTTATGCTTAAGGTATAGCTTATGCACATCCACCTTCATTAAGGTGACATGTGAAGGGGAGAGGAGAGAAGAGAGTGGACATATGGATCCTTGATCTAATCCTATGGCTAAGATTGTGTAGAGAATTGATAAAAGATTCATAACCATTTTTGAAAATGGTTAAGGATTTTTCTCTCATCTCTTCTTCTCTTTTAGCAAACAAGCTCTCATCTTCTCAAATATTATGAGAACCATTTAGAAATTAGAAGAAAAATGGAGAGATCAAAATAGTGAAAATTCTACATCTCTAATGAGCTTACCTAGCAAACAAGTTCACTAGGTTTTTCATTTGATGAGAATGAAGCCAAAGATTTGTAGCACTCAAGGTGGATCTATGATGGAAAGGGTCTTCACTAAGTATGTTCAAGCCACTAGGAGTCTACAAAAAGTCCAACACAAGTGTGGAGTGTAGGAATGCTTGGCACGACAGCAAAGTTTCGGAAGGCATCGTCCATACCATTTTCAAAAATTTATCGTACAAAACAATCCTAACCTTAGAATCTTAACTAAAGATTTAGACAATACAATGTGTAAACTACTTTACATCTAAGTGAGTAAGGATTACAACCTTTGTAGTCCGGTCCTTCACTTCTTTAGCTCCTTGTAGTAATCCCTTCGCTCCAAGTAGTGATCTTACGGACTCTTGAACGGCTCCACAAGAAGAAAGCAACGAGCTTGCATGAAGTCTTCGAGGCCGAAAATGATCTACGTCGAGGAGCCACTAACCCAAGCTACCTCTTCACTAATGTGGGATTAATGAAGCTAACACCCTATACTAAAGTGTTAATCTGGTAGAGGATGATGAAGTAGGATTTTTGCTCACTTTAGAATTAATTTTCTCACTAATTTTAAGCTCCTCTCAAAAACCCAGAGAGCTCTCTCTTGAGCTTGAGAAAGAAGCAAATAATGGATGAAAGAGTGAATGGCAACCATGGGTGAGAAAACATCTAATATATGTCATGTAGAGACTTAACCATGAGTTTAGATAATGGTTGGGTTAACAAATATCTAGTATAAGACAAAACTAGTTGACTAGTCAATGGGTCTCCAAGCTTCTACAAGCTTCATGCCATGTGACCATTATCCAACTAATAATTGATTTACACTAAATAAATAAACCCTTCATTATCATTATCATGGTGTAAGACTTATACACCCATGTTGCATGTATCATCAACCATGACACATAAACAAAACACAATTAATATATATCACATATATATTAAGTGTACACATGTGAGAAAAAGAAATACTTAAGTGAGCTAATATTAGTTAATGTAAATTAATATATCAAATATATATAATTATACATTAAATCATTAAATTAACACTTGATTTAATAATCCGGTTATATCTCATATGACCGACTAATATTATTTGTATCAATTTATAACACGGCTATCTCATATAACCGATCGATACAGTATCGACTTATCGAATCAACATTTGATTCGATACCCGGCTATATCTCATATAACTGATCGATACCTTATATCGCGAGAATAGAATACGGTATCATATACTCGTATTAATCTCGGTCCCGCACATATCACATATGTGCTCCTACTTCGTTTTACCTGAGCCAGTGAAACCTTTGTGTAGGACTCTAAATACTCGTCAATACGCCGGCAGTAGGTGATGATCACATCAAGCACCCACAAGCCGTCAGCGGTACTAGCTGGACGTAACGGTTACCCGGATATTGAACGATCAGAAGATCAGCAAGCAAGCCCGCTCTAACTCCTGCAAAACCCTGTCAGTAACACTACCGTACAGTCTGGTCTCTTCGTCTGAGATGTCGCATATCTAGTTTAGGGGTGGTAAATGTCAGACCCCAATAACCGATAAGTCGTGCCGATGTGAGGCTCATAACGGGTCGAGAAACTACTGATAACACTTATCAGTAAATCTTCGTAGCAGCCCTAGCAAGGGACTTATCGTTGTGGTCAATCGAGCACAGCGCAACATCAACCCCCAATACCGGAAGAGACAAATCCCCTCCTATCGCTCATTGCCTCCATGTGATTCGGGACTGTACCCAAAAGCAACCGTTTTACACGTTCTTTTGAACGTGGTAAGATGGAAATCAAAGCACGATGAGAATCACACAAGACTCTATGACGATCTCGGGTCTACAGACTAATCTATACCAGTGTCACCAGAGAACTGCTATCTGACGATAGGTATAATACCAGCTAGGAGTTCTCGACGAGTCCGTTCAGTGTACCCAGTCTCCACTGAGCACCTGTATACCATCTTTGATGTTAAACACCAATGGATGTGGGATCATCCATCGCCCGTCATATGGGTCAAGATGCGTATACGCTAGTCTACTCTGGAATATCGATGCCCTGTCTCGACACACCCTCGACTAGGAACAATTTTTAGGGTGTACTTGCGAACTACCCTTGGCCCCACTACTATGATCTCCATCATAGTTCTGGTAGTCAAGTACACAACCTAAGGGTTTTATCAACATGTGAGAGCAAGACAGCATCACATATACAAGTCAACATGTTAAGATAAAGAGCAACCAGATAGCATACTATCATGTCGAGCAAGAAAGTCCTCTCTATATATATCAAAGTATCCATTATAATATACATCACATGTACAATAATGGCCTCTAGGGCATACATATAACTAACAATCTCCCACTTGCACTAAGGCCAGTTGTTGTAGTATCTCATACCGAACATCCCGAATAGTCTCTTAAATTGTACCTGGGGTATGGCCTTTGTGAGTGGATCCGCTGTGTTGTCCTTCGTGTCAACTCTCCTGACCTCGATCTCTCGGCGATCAACTATCTCCCGGATCAGGTGATACCGCCTCAGAATATGCCTGGATCGCTGATGGGACCTGGGTTCCTTGGTCAAAGCCACTGCTCCATTGTTATCGCAATACAAAAGTATTGGACGCTCAATGGATGGAACCACACCAAGTTCAGTTATGAACTTCTTCATCCAGACAGCCTCTTTGGCAGCATCGTTAGCAGCGATGTATTCAGCCTCCATCGTCGAGTCTGCCACGGTTTCCTGTTTGGAACTCTTCCAACAAACCGTCCCTCCATTAAGGGTAAAGACAAATCCTGAGACCGACTTAGAGTCGTCATTATCACTCTGGAAGCTTGAATCGGTAAAGGACTCCACTTGGAGTTCTCCGTTACCATACACCAAGAACATCTCTTTAGTCCTTCCCAAGTACTTGATAATGTTTTTCAAAGCTGTCCAGTGACTCTCTCCTGGATCTGCTTGATACCTACTCACTACACTTAGTGAGTATGCTACATCGGGTCTGGTACATAACATCGCATACATGATAGAGCCTACTGTCGAAGCATAAGGTATCCCTTGCATGCGAGCTCTCTCCAAATCAGTCTTGGGAGACATCTCTTTGGAGAGAGAGTTCTGTGATCATAGGTAAATTCCGACGCTTGGATTCTTCCATACTAAACCTCTTTAGTATGGTGTCAATGCACCTGGATTGGGAAAATCCCAGTATCCGTTTAGATCTATCTGTTAGTTATGTATATGCCCTAGAGGCCATTGTTGTACATATGATGTATATTATGATAGATGCTTGGATATATATAGATAGGACTTTCTTGCTCGTCATGATAGTATGCTATTTGGTTTCACTTTATCTTAACATGTTGACTTGTACTGGTTTACTGTCTTACTCTCACATGTTGATAAAGCCCTTAGGATCTGTACTCGACTACTGGGACTATGATGAGATCATACTAGTGGGGCCATGATAGTCGATGAGTACATCCTATAACTGTTCCTAGTCAAGGGTATATCGAGACAGGGCATCGATACACCAGAGTAGACTAGCGTATACGCATCTTGACCCATATGATGGGCGATGGATGATCCCATATCCATCGGTGTTTGACATCAGAGATGGTGTACGGGTGCTCAGTGGAGACTGGGTACACTGGACGGACTCGCCGAGAACTCCCAGATGGTGATATACCACACGTCAGATGGCAGTTCTCCGGTGACACTGGTACAGGGTAGTCTGTAGACCCGAGATCGTCATGGAGTCTTGTGTGATTCCCACTGTGCTTTGATTTCCACATTACCACGTCCAAGAGGGCGTGCAAAACGGTGGCTTTTGGGTGCAGTCCCGAATCACATGGAGGCAATGAGCGATAAGAGGGGATTCGTCTCTCCCGGTATAGGGAGTTGATGTTGTGCTGTGTTCGATTGGCTATAACTGGAAGTCCCTGACCAGGGCTGATATAGAAATTTACTGGTAAGTGTTACTACTAGTTTCTCGACCCGTTATGAGCCACACATCGACACGACTTATCGGTTACTGGGGTCTGACGTATACCACCCCTAGACTTGATATGCGACATATCAGACGAACAGACCGGACTGTACGGGAGTGTTACTGATTGGATTCACAGGAGAACGTACAGGCTAGCTTGTTGATCTTCTGATCGCTCAATACCTGGGTGGCTGTTACGTTTAGCTGACCGCTTGCAGGTTGTGGGTGTTAGATATGATCATCACCTGCTACCGGCGTATTGACGATTCTTTAGAGTCCTACACAGAGGTTTCTTGGCTCAGGCAAAACGGAGTAAGGCACATATGTGATATGCGCAGAACCGAGGATAATGCGATATGAGATACCGTATTATATTCTCGTGATATTTAGATATGAACCGGGTCATCGGATCAAGTGTTGATTCGATGAATCGGTACATGATATATTAGTCGGTTATATTCGATATAGCCGGACTGTCGGATCAAGTGTCGATTTGATGATTTAATGTATAATAATATATATGATATATTGTATTACATTATCTAATATTGGCTCACTTTATTATTTCATTTTCTCACCGGATAATACATTGATATATATGCGATATATGTTAATTGTATTATTTTCTTTTGTTACAAATATATAATATATATATATGATATTTATTATAGTAACATGATATGATTAATAATGGAACATGTTTAGTAGAGATAAAACAAGGTTAGGGTTTGATTAGGCTTGGCTCTTTCTTGCACATTCTAGAAAGAATTCCTTTTGTCATGAGAAAGATATTATGTTGATATTTATCCATAACTCACTCTTTAACCTAACCAAACCCTAGCCCTAGTTTATTCTCTACATAGGTTATCCTAGTCATTCTTGACCATGGTTCCATGATTAATCATATACTCTTTTCTATTATTCATCACAAAAAGATTATCTCACTTTCATCTTCTTCTTCTCTCTTGAGCTTTGAGAAAGCTTGCTAGTTTTTCCTTTTGTGATGATTTCTTGTGAGAATATGATATAAAAAGAAAGCATAAATACTACTCCATCATCTTCATCTAATCTAGCCCATTAGATTAGGGTGTTCACCTCTTTAGAGTGAGAGAGCTTGAGTTATAGCAAGTTCGACGTAGATCATCGGAGAAACGGAACACTACAAGCTAGCATGGATCGTTCGAGTCGTGGAGCCTCTCTTGAGTCCGGGAGATCGTGGATCGCGGCGAAGGGACTTCTACTCGGAGCTTATGAAGCGAAGGAGCGGACTACAAAGGTTGTAATCCCTCACACTTAGTGGTAAAGATATTTACTTGCATGTTAAACCCTAATAATCTAGCAAAGATCCCGGCTTTGGGTTGTTCGGCACATCTAAAATTTTATTCGGGCATGGTTGATGCCTTATGAACCCTCACAAGAGTGCCTAGGAACCCTACAATATCTCTATAGATCTTAATCCCCAAGATGTAGGAGGCATCCCCTAGATCTTTCATTAAGAATCTTTGCGATAAGAAGAGCTTAACCGATTGCAGCATAGAAACATCATTTCCTATCAAGAGTATACCATCCACGTACAATACGAGGAAGACAATCTTACTCTCTGCCACCTTCTTGTATATACAAGGTCCATCTACATTTTTGATGAAATCAAACTCTTTGACTACCACATCAAAACAGATGTTCCAACTCCGCGATGCCTGATTTAACCCGTAGATGGATTTAAGCAGCTTGCACACCTTCCCGCTGCTCCCACTATCTACGAAGCTCTCTAGTTGAATCATGTACACACACTCTTCTAAATCACCATTTAGAAAAGCAGTCTTAACATCCTTTTGCCGGATTTCGTAGTCATGGTATACAGCGATGGCAAGCAAGATCTGGATGGACTTAAGTATAACCACTGGAGAAAAGATTTCATCATAGTCCACACCTGATCGTTGACGAAAACCTTTTGCAACAAGTCTAGCTTTGAAAGTCTCAACTTTGCCATCTACACCAACTTTCTTCTTAAAAATCCATTTGCTCCCGATGGATTTTACCCCTTCAGGAGCAACTTCCAAAGTCCATGCTTTGTTGGTGTACATGGATTCCATCTCAGATCGCATTGCATCCAGCCATTTCACAGAGTCCCCACTTATGATGGCCTGCTCGAAACTAGTTGGGTCATCATCTAACATGATGCAATTCTCGCTCCCACCATCAATGAGAAACCCGTAGTATCTCTCTAGTGGATGAGGAACCTTACTAGATCGGCGGAGAGGCTGGGGTTCGTTGGGAACTACTGAATCCTCTGGTTCCACCAAATCTTCTGTCGTAGTTTGTATCGCTGGAACTTCTTCCAGTTCTACCTCCTCTTCACTAATTTCTTTATCAAGAAATTCCTTTTCTAAAAAGGTGGCATTACGAGAAACAAACACCTTTTGTTTCTCGGAACGGTAGAAGATATACCCACGTGAATTTTTGGGATATCTAACAAACTTACACAGAACTGATCTTGCCTCGAGCTTGTCCAGATTTTGCGTTTTAACATAAGCCGGACAACCCCATATCTTAATATAATTAAGACACGGTCTCTTCCCCTTCCATATCTCATATGGAGTGGTAGGCACAGATTTGGTTGGGACCATATTCAATAGGTGTATAGCTGTCTCAAGCGCATACCCCCAAAAGGAAATAGGCAACTCAGCAGTACTCATCATAGAGCGCGCCATATCCAATAGGGTGTGATTCCTCCACTCCGATACACCGTTGTGCTGTGGTGTATACAGAGGAGTAAGTTGAGAGAGAATCCCATTCTCTTTTAGATAGTTCAGGAATTCATTGCTCATGTATTCTCCTCCTCGATCAGATCGAAGAATTTTAATACTTTTACCTGTCTAGTTCTCGACTTCATGCTTATATTCTTTGAATTTCTCAAAAGCTTCAGACTTGTGTTTCATCAGGAATACATGTCCGTATCTTGAGAGATCGTCAGTGAATGTAATGAAGTACGAGGAACCATTCGTGGCATGTGTAGACATGGGACCGCATACATCACTATGTATCAGCCCCAAGAGTTCCGTAACTCTTTCTTCGTGTCCACTAAACAGAGTTTTGGTCATTTTACCTTTGAGACATGACTGGCAAGTTTCATAAGATGATAATTCGAACGGATTCAAATATCCATCTTTATGTAACTTAGCTAGTCGTGTCGCATTGATATGACCTAGTCTACAATGCCACAAGAAGAATTCGTTTATTTCTGAACTCTTCCTCTTGTGTGTGTTTTATACGCTAAGAATTGTGATTTGATTTAGAACGTATATGCCATTATTTAACGAGCCTGATCCAATCAACTTTTGATCCAGGAAGATGTTCATAACATTATCATGTACTACAAAATTATATCATTCTTTACTTAATAAAGAAACTGATATAAGATTGCATATCAGGGTCGGTATGTAATAGCATTCGTTCAAAATCAATGTATTATCATTTGGTAATACAAGGTGATATTCGCCAACTGCTTTTGCTACAACATTTGAGTCATTCCCTACTCTTGCGGAATGATCACCCTCTCCCAGTACTCTTACGGAATGATCACCCTCTCCCAGTTCTCTACCTTTCCTTAGCACATGCAACATATTACATATGTGGGATCCCGATCCGGTATCTAATACCCAGGACGTAGAGTGTACTGAGAAACAGTTCTCGGTAACTAACACACCCGAAGAAGATGCATCAACATGCTCATTCTTCGTTTGGGTGGCGTAGAAATCCAGATATTTTCCTACTTCCTGCTCGGACTTATAACAATTATAAGTTGGAGCGGAACCAACGTTCCCTTGCTCAGCATAAAAAGCGGGTTCGGTCAATACATCCATATTATTATCTTGATTAAGGCCTGACATGGTCGCTACATGAAAAGAAAGAAGAAAATACTTAACGTATGCTCTTGCCAAAATCAGATTGGTTATTTATCTTATCTAATCGATGTCTCCCACTGCTATTCTCAAATTTTCCTTCAAACCTTAAATATAAAATTCAGCCAGGATTAATTGCATTCTACAACTTCGCTAACCGTTCAGCCAGGCCAGTGTCGGTACTCCTGAGAGAGGTTCCCCGTGCTTTCGCACGGACCTAATTAAAATAAACCTCATTTTCCCAGAGGCGTAGCCCCGTTGACACCTTTCTAGACACCTAATGAGTTAGCTAATTGTAAAGTGCAAAACTCTCCCGATAGCAACTTTTGCTCACAGTGGGTATCGGGATCCAACTATCTCATAAAAGGTATGCAATCTCATTGCAAATTTCAACACTTGAAATTCCCGATAAAATTTTTACCTCTAGCAACCTATGACCTTGACGAAGGCCAACAAACCATAGGCCGCTAGTCAAGTTCAACCCGTATATTTCTTGATTGAATTAAACCCACCCGCGCGACTCTTGACGAAGGCCAACAAAGTCGCACGACTACCCTAATCCAATCGCATCACATGCTATAAGCAGATAAGTAGTAATCAGCTACCGCACACTACGCCTTGATGAAGGCCAACAAACGTAGCATGAATACTAACTAATCTTTATCTAAAATGACGGAGGGCTACGCAGGTTTTTAAGAAAACCATGAGCGTAATAAACTTGATATCGTTGTAGAAACAAGTGATTTTTGAAAAAGAGTTTTTGAGGCTTTTTACTAGTTTTGATAAAGAGGTCACTTCCGGTGAGAGGATCTCGGCTCTTTCCTTATCGAATAAAGTGCAGGATATTTCATAAATACCGCTATGCAAAGCAAGAACTAAAATAAGCAATCAAAAGACAAAACCGAGTGGTTGTAGCATATGCTAGTTTCGCTAAAGAGGTCACTCCCGGTGAAGGGATCTCGGTTCTTTCCTCATCGAATGGGGTGTTGGATATTCTACAAGAAATACCGCTATGCAAAGCAAAAACTAGAACTACCCTTTTTGAAAATATGATTCTACAACATCTTTAGATTTCTTTTCTTTTCATTACTCTCATTAATGAATTCCCATCATTTATGCTTCCTAAGCATCACAAAAGAAACGAAAATACAACGTACGCTTATGCCATCCGCATTCGCCACAGTGTCCCGTTATGCACCGTTAGGTTACTTAACTAACGGCATAGCGGGACGGGACTAGCGTGGGTGAAAAACATAAGCAACGTTTATTATATATCATATATACAATAATAAAGTATTCTTCTCACGCATATAAAGTGATCACATCACAGAATATCAGTAGCAGAAGATAACATATAAAATATTGGATATACTAGGAATTCCGTGTTTTATTTTAAGCCAGAATAAAACACGGATTCCACGGTCGCGATGAATAGCCAAACGCACATCCCTAGACCCCTACGAGAGCGGCAAGCAACCCTACCAATTCTAGAGTTAGGAGACCCGGGACTCGACTCCTCGAGATGGTCTCCCACTGGACTCTAGAACCCGGTTACTTGTGCCCCCCTCCTAGGGTCTATCCTAATACGGAAAAGTAAATAATATACAACAATGGTGACATCATCTTCAACCCGGAAGTGCCCCAATAAAAAAATATTACATACAATAAATTTTATATGAATGAAAATAAAAACTCTCATCTCACATAAAAACCCCAGCTATTCAAAACACGACGATCCAATATAACATATCACAGCAACACATAACATCACATGTCATCAACGTAAGTAAATATGCGTATCACAATTGTCGTTGACATATAGCAACGAAAACGGTGATACGCCACATATTACACTTACGGTCGCAGAAAAGAAAATGTCAAACTACAACATTTAGAATCCATAATCACCTTAGACATCATAAACCCAAAATATCACATACTTTGGATTTCATGCCTAACTATATGAATTCCACATCTTGTATCACATTCCAGAAAAAGCTAAACGACGTTAAACATTCCGATCGAATCAACACACAAAATTTCCCAAAAAGCTCAACACTTGAGCGCGGTTTAAAAATACTCAAGACATGCCACAGTACCAATGGACCAACCGTAGAAGGGTCAACCCTTGCCTCACCTATGGCACCGCGGAACTACCGCAAACTCTAGGGTTTGGCGGCGGTTCTTACGGTCATAGAATGAGTTAGGATTTTGTTCTTCTAGAGGGTCCACAGCATTACTTGCATGATATTTGAATGTTCTTTAACTCGGAAAAAATCCAACTCGTGGGGAAAATTTTCCGCCGAGGGTTAAAGTGGGTATTTGATATCCGTTCGAACTTTTTAACACCATCTAGACAACCCGAAAAACTGTTAGAATTACGATTACGAAACACTGCGAGTTGCCTTTGCAGAAAGTTAACATTACATGCAAATTTAGCAAAAACAAACAGCACCTGAAACACCAAAACCTGGAACACGGTACAAATTTCAACCCTGGACACCACCAAAAAACCGAGCAGGCCGGTTTTAAAGGCTCTATGGCCGGCCAAAATCCGAGGTCTGGGGTTAAATTTTGTACCGTGTTCATGTTGCATCTCATACAACATTCTGCAGTTGTTTAAAAATGTTTTCAACGACTTAAAAATTTTGACATAAACTAGATTTGTGTATCGGATGTTTCGGAATTGTTTCGGTTTCGTAATTCTACATACATCGTCTAAATCTCTAGCTTGGATCTAATACCACTGTAGAAATGCTTGGCACGACAGCAAGGTTTCGGGAGATATCGTCCATGCCATTTTAATAATTTGTCGTACAAAATAATCCTAACCCTAGAATCTTAACTAAGGATTTAGACAATACAATGTGTAAACTACTTTACATCTAAGTGAGTAGGGATTACAACCTTTGTAATCCGGTCCTTCACTTCTTTAGCTCCTTGTAATAGTCCCTTCGCTCCAAGTAGTGATCTTACGGACTCTTGAACGGCTCCACAAGAAGAAAGCAACGAGCTTGCACGAAGTCTTTGAGGCCGAAGATGATCTACGTCGAGGAGTCACTAACCCAAGCTAACTCTTCACTAATATGGGATTAGTGAAGCTAACACCCTATATTAAAGTGCTAATCGAGTAGAGAATGATGAACTAGGATTTTTGCTCACTTTAGAATTAATTTTGTCACTAATTTTAAGCTCCTCTCAAAAACCTAGAGAGCTCTCTTGACCTTAAGGAAGAAGCAAATAATGGATGAGAGAGTGAATGGCAACCATGGGTGGGAAAACATCTAATATATCTCATGTAGAGACTTAACCATGAGTTTAGATAATGGTTGGGTTAACAAATATCTAGTATAAGACAACTAGTGGGGACTAGTCAATGGGTCTCCAAGATTCTGCAAGCTTCAATGCCATGTGACCATTATCCAACTAATAATTGATTTACACTAATAAATAAACCCTTCATTATCATTATCATGGTGTAAGTCTCATACACCCATGTTGCACGTATCATCAACCACGACACAAACAAAACACAATTAATATACATCACATATATATTAAGCGTGAGAAAAAGAAATGCTTAAGTGAGCTAATATTAGTTAATATAAATTAATATATCAAATATATATAATTATACATTAAATCATTAAATCAACACTTGATTTAATAATCCGGTTATATCTCATATGACCGACTAATATTATTTGTGTCAATTTATCGAATCAAGCGAGAATAGAATACGGTATGATACTCATATTAATCTCGGTCCCGCACATATCACATATGTGCTCCTACTTCGTTTTGCCTGAGCCAGTGAAACCTCTGTGTAGGACTCTAAAGACTCATCAATACGCCGGCAGTAGGTGATAATCACATCAAGCACCCACAAGCCGTCAGCGGTACTAGCTGGACGTAACGGTTACCCGAGTATTGAACGATCGGAAGATCAGCAAACAAGCCCGCTCTAACTCCTGTAAAAGCCTGTCAGTAACACTACCGTACAGTCCGGTCTCTTCGTCTGAGATGTCGCATATCTAGTCTAGGGGTGGTAAACGTCAGACCCCAATAACCGATAAGTCGTGCCGATGTGAGGCTCACAACGGGTCGAGAAACTACTGATAACACTTATCAGTAAATCTCCGTAGCAGCCCTGGCCAGGGACTTATCGTTATGGCCAATTGAGCACAGCGCAACATCAACCCCCAATACCGGGAAAGACGAATCTTTCCTATCGCTCATTGCCTCCATGTGATTCGAGACTGTATCCAAAAGCCACCGTTTTGCACGTTCTCTTGAACGTGGTAAGATGGAAATCAAAGCACAGTGGGAATCACACAAGACTCTATGACGATCTCGGGTCTAGAGACTAACCTGTACCAGTGTCACCGGAGAACTGCTATCTGACGATAGGTATAATACCAGCTAGGAGTTCTCGGCGAGTCCGTTCAGTGTATCCAGACTCCACTGAGCACCCGTATACCATCTTTAATGTCAAACACCAATGGATGTGGAATCATCCATCGTCCATCATATGGGTCACGATGCGTATACGCTAGTCTACTCTGGAATATCGATGGCCTGTCTCGATACACCCTCGACTAGAAACAATTTTTAGGGTGTACTTGCGGACTACCCTTAGCACCACTAGTATGATCTCCATCATAGTCCTGGTAGTCAAGTACACAATTTAAGGGCTTTATCAACATGTGAGAGCAAGACAGCATCACATATACAAGTCAACATGTTAAAATAGAGCAACCAGATATCATACTATCATGTCGAGCAAGAAAATCCTCTCTATACATATCAAAGCATCCACTATAATATACATCACATGTACAATAATGGCCTCTAAGACATACATATAACTAACATGGAGCACATGAAGATGCTACAAGGGTAGCTTGAATTCCAAATAATTTAGTGCTAGTTTAGTTCTATGGTTTTGATTCTATGTTAAGTTTTGCTCACCTCCGCCTCGTCCCCATGGCCATCATCACCCACCTCGTCCCCATGGCCTCTCCACATCACCTCCACCTCGCCCCATGGACTCATCCCTATGGCGGCCATCGTCTCCACCTTGCCTCCAACTCGCCTCCATGGCCACCATCGCCTCGCCTCCATCGACATGTTCACCCTCAAGCCTGCAGCCACCTTTGCCCCTTCACCATCTCCACTTTCGTTGCCGCCGTGCCGGAACCTAGCACTCCGACGATCTCAAAGAGCTAGAGGAAGATGGGGTTAGGGTTGGGGTTTTTTTCCTTTTTTTAATTTAAAAGAGCCAAGGGTATAATTGTCCAAAAATGCCCACGTGCAAGTTCGCGTGGGAAAATCTATTTTGGAATATTCTAACAGTCAACTAACGGAAGGTATTGCTTTGCTAACGTAGAGAAACTTTAGGGTATTTAAGTGTTGGAAAAAAATATTATGGTATTATTCTGCAGAAAGTGTGAAACATTATGGTATTATTAAACAATTTACCCTTAATCCTTATTGCATGGGTGCTGTGCAACTTTTTGTTCAGCAGCATCCCTAAATCTAAAAAGGATTAGGGTCAGAACATATAGACATTCCCTTTGTTTTGGATGCCAACCTTTCGGGAATCCAACCGGCAACCTTTCACTTTGGAGAAAAAAGTTTTAATGAATAAGCTATGCACAATTGGTAAACATATAGACATTCAAGACAGAACGGTTAGCATGTTATCGTACCATTTAAATTGTTTTAAGTTAGAAATCATACTTGTTGGGCATGCACATTTCATAATTTACCGTATGCATGCTGGTCCATGCTAGTGTTACACAAAATTCCAAACCATTGAACATTAAATTTCCGCTAATGTAAGAAAAGTATTACATAAAAAAATTAAACATGTATACATGTTTAAAACGAAAGGGATTCATGGCTTCATTCAACCAAAAGAAATGAAAAAAGTACCAGCTTTGCAAACTATTGTCACAAATCGCGAGTCGATAAAATCAAGGGAAAAAAGGGCTCCTAGGTCAACTGAATAACTGGATAGCAACTTGATTACTCGTTTTGTTAATTTCTGCTATTTCAAATAGTATATTGTTATTTCACTAACAGTGAATAAGAGGATGGATAGTACTTACACAAATATCAGCAGGAAGAAAAGGATATAGAACGACAAGTTGAAAAGGTCACGAATAAGTTCCAGGTAGAATGTAAACACGGCCTTCTTCTCCCACTGCCCATCCATAATCATGTCGCTTACATAGAAAATATACTTCACCAGCGTTGATATAGTTGTTGAAGCCAATATGATATATCTGACACAAAAAATGTGGTTGCACATGTGAATTTCATATGATAAACTAGCTGTGTGTAAAATACTAGTAAAAGTTCTGTTCTTGTAACATTTCCATTAATTAAATAGACAGGCTATTTGAGCACTGCTTTTCTTTTAACATAAAATTCAGAGGATTAAAAAAGACATTCTAGGAATATAAATAACAATAACAACCGTATAAGTGTATCAATAGAGATACAAGTTCAAAGGCAATTTGTAAAGTGTGACCCATATGCTTCAATCAAGTAACCAAAATGGCAATGTTTAAGACAGAGTATAAATAACAATAGTGTGGTAGACTCGTTATTTCAAGCTTCACAAACTCTGCTCAAACATAAAATATTATTTATGGTATGTGCTTCATAATAAAGAGAAACATAGACTTGCTCTTTGCTATATGTATTCAAATTTCCCCAGTGTTCCAATGTCTGCAGAACTGCAGATCAAGGTTCCAGACTTCGAGGAACCAAGAGGTCCACTCCAAAACATTACGAGTGTATTCCCCTAATAACAAGACATTGAAGTCTTCTGAGAATCTAAGAGATTTTAAGAAACATAGAAAGATTTATTCCCTAAGATGATTAAATATTTTCAATTGGACTGAGCGAACAACTAGTACCATGCTTTCTGTTTATCTAGCTCCCACAAGGCTTCATAAACCTAGGGGCATGAAGAGATTGATGTAAAAATTAAACAAAAATGCAGGGACAAAAGGATTGACATTTATTTTGTAGGAGTGATGTTGGGTTACGAAAAGGAGGCTAATTTTAAAATGTTTAAGATGCAAAATTAATCCATAAATAAAACCAGTGTGGGATCAAGTCAGCTAAAATAATTGTTTTCCATACAACAGACTAAAGAGAACATAAAATGTTCAATACAGCTCTGATTTCACCTTCAAAACACGGATACAGATTCTGTGAGACAACAGTTTTTATAAGTGTATAAATATATTTGCATAGAAAAAAAAAGGAACAATGGTCAAATGTTTGGATATATATCTCTGACTTCAAGTTCCATTGAGATCATGCCTCATTATAAAAAAAGGCCAAATCCTCAAAACACCCAACTTGCCGTGTTTTCACCCATTCGACCGGTCATCGTGATCTATATGTCCTTTATATGTTCTGCATTAAAATTCACGAGATTTGGAGACCTCTGACACATCCATCAAGTTCTAAAGTTAATGGCTTTTCGGTACATGGAAAATGTGATCAGTTGATAATTGTGTTGGAGGTCTCCAAACATCATGATTTTTTATCCATAGTCTATCTAAGACATGTAGATCATGATGACCGGTCGAATCGGTGAAAAACACGGCGGTTTGGGCATTTGAGGAGTTGGCCTACATGAGTTCTCAATGGATCATCTCCATCAGAGAGAAAGATGGAGATGATCCATTGAGATATAACCGTTTTTTTTAAAACTAAAGTATGGGGCGTATTTAGCTTCGATTTTGGTATTATATGAGGATAAATGCCATATATCAATAGAATATCAAACCCATGACACACGTACGTAAACCCCTGAATTCATATAGGGATTAACTACTTCATGATAATAAGGAAACAACAAGAGTAGTCTATGTAGTGCATTGATTAAAAAGTTTTTCCACAAGTAGAATATAATGCCTTCCTTGCTCTAATTGCTGCCCGGAACAACACACCTGATAAACCACTTATGCACAAATTTAAATTCGTTCATCATATGACGATCTAGTATGCCTCGTAGCTAGCTGCCACCATCAAATATTCAATAATCTAGAGTCAAACAACCAGGAAGAATTGATTATTACTACATTTGATACCGAAGAGATCATGGCGTATCAAAGTCCTCTAGTTTTAGTTTCATATATTAACATCGCAAAAAATACCTTGCACTTGCAGTCATCCAGTTAATAGTCTACACACAAATTTTCTACAGAAATGAGAAGACAAGCCCAAAACAGTCAATGAAACCAATAAATAAGACTCTTTCCGACAACAATTTCTCCAGTTAACTGGCATGTGGTAGAAGATTGACTTGTCAGTATTTTAACCCACTCCCCATAGCTGTAGCAGTTAAAAAAGCCCAAAAACTCAAAGAGGCTCGTTCCTGGTTATAAGAAACCTAAACAAACCGATTTAGAATATAAACCTAAGCTAGATAACATAACCATAGCATATTATTGCTAGGCGCTCATGTTTGAACTCAGCTCCATCAGAGCTTGTATGGGCTCAGCTTGATTCGTATTACAGCTTGGTTTATAGATAGCTTCTTGAGCATTTACTGATATATATGGTTATTAACTCACTTCAGAATGATATTCGTGTTTCAGATCCCAAATGTTTGCATAGAGAGCTTGTTCCTGCTGTTATAGCATAAACATCACATCGATATTTGAAGCCCAGATTTGAAACCTATTTATCAACTTTCCAAAACAAACCATGTTCTTGACTTTCTATTGGTGGTTTGGAAAAGGCAAACAAACAGTAAAATTAAACTGCGATTTATAAATTATTCCAAATAAAATAATTTTTGCAATACCTTGTGCTCATATAAACAATTTCTAAAAATTCTAACTTTAATTTACAATAACATTTGTTGCTGTGTCGGTATTAGATTGCACAAATTATTCCACACTTAATTGTGACATATTTTCTAGGAACATATACTCCATATTCTAATTATCAAAGACTTAATACTTATATAATTTCTGTATATATCTGACATCATTCATTGCGGGGCACAAAAAACTTGATGCTTCGCTCAGGCTCATTAAAACTTAACAGCTCTTTTGGGATCCATCAATACAGACATTTATCCTAAATCCTTTTCCAATCCATAATTTTCTCAAACTTTAAAATGTAAGGCAAGTCAATTTTTGTCTAAGAAAGTACACCTGTGAGTCATATCACGTGATGGGTAAGCTTAAAGGAATGGTCCAAATGTCAATGAATTTGATAACATAGGAGGGGGTACAGTACAAAGGTAACAAACATCAAAGGATTTTTGCCTTTTTTGAGGGAAACCTGCCTGAGGTAGATAAATAAGAATAACAAGAAGCAATAAAACAAATAGCACAATTGTGTATGAAGTAATGAATTAAATAATAGGCTAAATTTCAACTTGATACCATGAACTATGGTCATTTTCCCTCAAAACTATCACGAACTTCTAAAATGATGCAAAGCTACCATAACTTTTCTTTGTACCTGAAAACTCCCTAACGGGGTTAACATAAAAGGGCTAAAATATCGACATATACCAATTTTAAAAAACAAATTTTTTTCTAAGAATTAATATATGTTGGGTATTAATTCAGTCATTTTCTCTTTTTTGTTAATCAAATGTTAACTCTGTTAGGGATTTTTTTGGTACAAGAAAAGTTCATGGTAGCTTTACATCATTATAAAAGTTTATGGTAGTTTTGGGGGAAAGTAACTAAAATTCATGGTATCAACTTGAAATTTACCCTAAATAATAATAAGACTGCAAAACTTGTGAAACTTAGAGAATTTAATTAGCTTACTCAAATAAAAAGAAAAGGGCGACTGACGCCTTCCGTGTGTGTATAAACGACCTCAAAGGTCTGTTCAAGAAAATCCAGTCCACCACAAGAAGAAACACCATAAAGGAAACGATTCGAATGTGGGAAAGCATAGAAACAGACGGAGTTGTCTCAATGTACTCGACCCTTTTAAAAGCCAGCCAATGCAAGGACTTAATCATTAAAAGTGTGGTAACCATCACAAGAGTAGTAACATAGAAATCCTGTCGAAATATAGTAATTGCAAAAAGAATTTCCATAATTTCCCTCCACACTTGTTCATTTAACCTCTCCACTTCTGCCTCTCTAAGAGTACCAAGGAACAAGAGCTTGACTAATTGCCATAGTATGCACATGAAGACCAGACCCATGTTCAAAAGAAGCACAACACAAATTTTGGAAGTTGATAAATAAACCATAGCAGGATAGAACTGTCCTCTGCTGTTAAATGCATGATACGCCATGGTAATCATGGCCAAGAAACTAAACCCAGCATAAGTTTGGAGCCTCATCATTTCGACAAGACCTGTTAAAAAAAATCTGCAATCAGGATACATCTGAATTTCCAAAGATGTCACAAAATAGAACTAAAGAATTTAAAGCAAACATCTAGACAACTAAAATAATTATTTGATCAGAACTACCTTCCAAACAACTTTTAAAAAAAACATCCCTAAAAAGCCTTAGATACACCCATCTATATAAACCCAGAGCCCCAAGCAGAACCAACGTGTTTGTTCACAATCCACTCATGTACAGATTAAAGGGAGTGAACCATATATGTACAGCACCTAATAATAATATATTTCATATATTAGTTCTCAGCTAAATAAGATTATGTTTAATGATCCTAATTGCTTGTGGATTACACTAGATTAACATGAGCATTGTTCCTTTCATTCAAACAAGGACAGGACCTTTTTGCACATATTGGGTTAACTTCATCAACCAAAGCTCTTGTTTTCTATATCCTAACTAGAAGTATGTGGCTATACAAGTCGCGTTTAAATCAACAAGCTTGACATTGACAATCCATGAGTTTGTTATTCTTCTATGAGAATTTTTGACTTCTGGTTGAATGAAACAGTGTCTGGGTCAAGTTGCAGGAACCCCCTCAGTTTTACCCATAGAGCAGGACTCTTAACCCCCTATTTTAATAGACGTTAATTTTTTTCTTGCACGTTTCCTTACCAAAATACCCCTTTGGTAAAACACTGGTATATATGCAGTCAGTAAAAATAGTACAAATAAAACAAGGCGCACTTTGAAGAAAATGTTGCAGAAACATAAAAAGAATAATGCAGTATGGTTTGAAGTGAGGATTTCTTGCAATTTAGCCTAGCAACTTCGTTGTCAAAGAACTTCCTTTAAGCTCAATATGTTGACTGTTTTACATAAAAGGGTTGGAAGTGGGACAACAGGCCCATGGCATTCATGTTCTACAATCAAGAACAGAGAAAAGGGGGAAAACTCAAGCGTCGCTGGTCTTAAAGTTGCTGCTACCAACCATCAGAATTCATGAAAGGCACAACAATGTATCCTCTAGAGCATAGTGTTGGACATGGAATGCTCTGTACAATCCCTGACTAGTAGATCATCCAAGAACTGTGCTTATAGTAGCTATATAATTAATATCTTAACACTCCCCCTCAACCTGAATCGCATATAGTAAGTGCTCCTAGCTTGCTATAAATAAACGTTACTCTAGAACTCCCAAGTGAATTTGTAAAAACCGCATTTGTAAATGCATCGGTAAGATTGTAAAAAGTGCTAGACGGGGTTGATCGGTTGGGATACAGCCTAGGGAGTTTTTTTATTTTTTATATATACATCATCAAATGGCAAAATCACATAAAAATACTATAAGTTTCTAAAAAATTGTAAAACAATGTAATTTATAAAAAATACTAAATCTACATAATAACATCATATTGAATGGAGCACAAGGTATCAACAAAAAGATTTAACATACATGGCATTCGAAAATTTTTAATGATAAATCATATATTTCAATTTGAACTCGGAGCTAGCAAATTGCATACCTTGTGACATGAAATTAAAGAGTTGAAGAGCGTCTTACGAAAAATAAAAACTAATTTGGACGAAAATTGCTTAGGATTTTTGCAGACGGGACTCTAGAGACTTGTGAAGAACGACGAGAGAAGAGCTTGACTGACAAGCCTTTAGAAGAGGCAATGCCGGCAGAAGATCGACGAGAGGAGAGCAAAAGGAAGACGAGAAGACTATATGACTACTTCGTTCATGTAATTTGAGAACAGATTGAGACGCGTATTGTACTTTAGGAAGTGTTTGGGGTCGGGTATTGTTAGAAAAAATTTATGCTCAACCCTTGAAGCTTGCAATGACAATTTAGATTTATGCGGGCTAGGTCCGCTTAAGCATCAACCGCTTAATGCAACCGCCTAGGGTCAAAATCGAGCAAATTGGGGCCACTTTAGTCTAGGCAGTGGTTAAGCGGCCACCTAGACCGCTTTTTAGAACACACCTTTCAAGCGGCACATGCTTCAATTGATTTTGATGAAGAAGATGATGCAATATTAGGTGCAAAATTCAAAAATGTAGTGTAACTAGGTATAGCTTTTGACGTCATATATCTAAAGACTTTGTAATGGCACCGGACTTTTATAAAGACTTCCATGAACCGTCTTGACAACTTCTAACAGGTTCTCTCAAACAACCTTGACAAACAATCTGGATAGTTGAACTTTGGCACAACATAGTTGTACCAGTTAAACCACCCTTTTGGTGACTTGTTGTAACTGTCTTAACAACTATTTAAGACTCTAGATGAAATAATAGGTTAGCGATTTAAGAGAAAACTGGACTAAAAGAGAAATTGTTACGGTAGATTTTTTCAAGATAGAAGACAAGTGAATTGAGAGAAAACAAGAGATTTCAAATTATTTATGTTGAATGTGCAAAGAGAAAGAGATATTATTGGGTTTGGACGTTAAAGTTGGAAGGTCAGAGATGATATTTGAATTTACAATATTGGTGACAGAAGATGATAGAATTTAAAAGGTGATAGATGAGTTTTTACTTTTGGATGTGGAAGATGATAAAGTGAAGCTGGAAATTTAGAAGTGTAAGATTTTGAAGGTGAAAGATAAAAGAAGTTGAAGTTTGTTGTGTTTTCGGATTTTAGATGTAGAAGATGAGAAATTGAAGAATGTAGTTAGGTTTAAAGGTTTTGGATATGGAAGATTGAAGACGGAGTGGTTGTGTTTTAGGGTTTTGGATGTGGAAGATTAAGTGAAGATAAGATTTAAAGAAATTTGTTGGGTTTTAGGATTTTGGATATAAAATGTGAGATTGAAGATGAAATATAGGGATTTACGGTTTCGAATTTGGAAGATGAAAGAATTTGAAGAATGTTGGGTCTGAGGACTATGAATTTAAAAGTTGAGAAATTAATATAGAAAATTTGGAAATATATGATAATAAATTCGACCATTAATAATAAGTACTATTATTTACATCAGTAGTCATGTCATGTTAAGAAACTTAATTAAGAAATCCTATCTTGACTCATATAATGCAAACTCTAAAGATGTGAATCATGTCATCAATTGGTGGTCTCTATTTTTGGATAAAAGAATTCAAAATATGAAGTAATCTGTGAATCGATTCTCTCATTTTAAGATATCCACATCATCATTCCATAATTTTTTAATGACTCTTTTAAATTCAAAGTTAAAACATCTTATTACAACTCTTTATCTTCATCTACTAGACACTAATATTTCTAAGATATTCCTTCCTCTTTCAAGAGGAATCTATAAACTTTATTCTAAAACCATAATATTTAAATTAAATAGGATTTAATTTAATAGCACAATATCTACTATACATTGTGTGCATTGCACGTGCAAAATAATAGTTCAATGATCCAAAAGTCATATCTTAACAACCAATTTTGAACATGGATCGTGCCTAACAAAGAGAATAGAAAAAACATGATATCAATATTATTAGGTAATTTACTCTTTATAATACTATTATTATATGCATTTGAATAAATCATTGGATCATAGTAACGACTTATACAAACTATAGCATCCAAAGAGTATTATTTTAAATATCATTGAACATCAACTCGTATATTTATTTGTATTTGCAATGAGGTTATTGTTCTTGCAACGGAGCAACAACAAATCATAGATTGCATAGTAGCAACAAATCATATCTTAACATTATGATAATACTCATATTTAACTATAGTCTATATTACATCTTGACAATATTATCATATCTAACATTTTGATCTACAATATATTCAACTATATCATATCTTAATTGATAATGTTGATGTCAAAATTTATGTTACCATAAATCGCTAAATCATTAGCAAAATGCGATTTGGAACAGTCGTTCCCAATCAAGGAAAACTATCCAGATCGGAAGAATCATTGTTCCGGCTATCCCATTAAGAACTTAAGTTAAATGGACATAAAGCCGGGTTTATGTTAAATTACACTAACAAATATTTGGGCATGCTTATACACTCACATGCAGATGATCCAAAAATATTCCACATATAGAGCTATATTTTTTGTTCCTTAATAAGCGTATTGAAGAAGGCTACCCCAATGGTACCACATTCCATGACAAATGGCGTTCCGCATTTTAATTCCGCATACTGAAAAGTTTCGTGTTCCAGGTAACGGATTGTAGAATTGCAACGATCTATCCCAAAAATGTTATTTTTGATGATTTTAAGTATGATTTAAATTTTAAATTTATTGGGTAAGGTAAATGCTTGATAAAAGCGATTTGATCCCATCACCTGCCATATCTGAGAAAAGGGCAAAAAACATTGGTTTTGGAATTTAAATACAAAAAGGTGCGCTCTGATTGGAGATTGGAGCACGTCAGGCCTAACAAAGATATAGAAGTGGAGTGAGAAGAATATTAGTGGAGTTGAATAAGGGTCAACAAAAATTACGTTAATTGTGGTCGATTTTGTTTCAAGTTTAAGTTTAATTAGTTACTTTATAATCTACATTAACCAACCAAAAATCAAATAAGTATAAAATTGGCTTTTAAAACTTTGTTTTCTAATTGAAAAGAGACCCATAAAAATCAAATAAGCATAAAATAGTCTCTCTAATTGAAAAGAGACTCATGAAGAATGGTTATAGATGACACAAGTCGTACATTTATCAAGCCCCAATCTACCCACATGATAGATGACAGTTTTTTTAGCAAGAACTTCATGCTGGGTATCCCTGGCTAAACCCCTGATTTTCCATTAATTAATAGATGACAGCTTTTTCTAAAAAAATGATTGGTTTTGAGCTTCAACAACTTCATTTCGTCGTTGTTTTGGATCCTCAGCCTCAAGTTTCGAACCATTTCGGACTTCGGACTGGTCTCGGAGCGGATCGGTCCGAAACAAGGCCTCAAATCTCGGTTTCGGCCGCCAACATAAAACAAAATGAGAAAAGCAAACGGATTGAGAGAAAAGCATACCTAATATGCCCTAGATTAGTTGTCAAGCTTCGCCTTTGCCAGATCTATTGTTTTTATTAAAAAAAGATTGTAAGAGATTATATCAGTGGATGAGAGAGATGAACGCCATCACTATAGAGTGGGATTCATCGATCGCGAGATAGAAGGATAGAGATCGAAAGAGAGCAGCGGTCAAAAGAGAGAAAATGTTAGGGTTAATTTTGGGGGGAATGTTTACAAAGAGCCTATGGTTTGGACCAATTACATTAAACCACCCAGAAAAAGGAATTCTGTTTTTTCGTTGTCAAAAATCCCCTTAAAAGAGGGTTTTAGACCTTAAAAGAGGGTTTTAGTTGTCAAAAAACCCTTTAACTGTGATATCTAGTAATTTCGCCAGCGATATCTAAGCAGTTTCCTGCGATATCTAAATAGTTTATATAAATTGATTAGATATAGTAGATTAATATGTAGATATTACATGAAAATTTTACAGAGGGTTTGACTAACGCTTCAAGGTCAGGGTGTTTTGGACAGCGGAAAAAAAATGCTTGGGGTTTTTTGACAATTTACCCTTCTTTCACCTAAATTCAAAATACTACCAAATACTTTAATTTTTGGGAACAAACTACCAAAACTTAATAAAACTGCGAGATACGGCCACATTAGACGGCAGAGGGCTAACGGCGTTATGTGGGTAGGTGAAATGACTTATAATGCTTCTTCTGTTCTCCCCTATCAAAATAAGTTATTTCTCGGTTTTTTGTAAAAAGTAAATTTTGATTTTACTCTCTTTCTCTTTCCTCTTTTCCTTTTACAATAGCATTGGCGATGAAACTATAGAACCCTAAAGCATCTCGATCGATAGTCTTACAGACGATCGGCGATGAAACCATAGAACCCTAAAGCACCTCGATTTATCGCTTACAGGAGATCAGTGATGAAATCCTAGGTCTCCAGTCCAACTGTTCTTGAGACACTTCTCCAGCTAATCCAGCTAATTCGGAGTTTTCACAAAATTGGGTCGATTTGGAATTCAATTGAAAACCGTGGATGCATTACTCCTGAAGATAAGCAGTTTTAATTGGTTGAAGTAAGCAGCATTTAGTACTTTTCCTGCTATTTTTAAAACACAGTGTTCAAATTTTGAAGTCAAATTACAGTGATCCCCATAGTGAATTTGGTAGTTCAAATGTATAATTTTGAACTTTTGTGGTCCAAAACAAGTTTTTAGTTATTTAAGTTCAAAGTTTTTACTATTTTTAGTTCCGAAGGCACATTTTGTTTTTACTAACAACTAATCGAGAAATATTGTCCAAACTTCCTAGTACTGTGGTAATCAGATATAAACTAGAGCTGTAATATGTATTATTTGATTTTGTTGTTGTGTTTCCTTAAGTAATATACCGATAAACTTTATATACAAGTGTCTTGTTTCTTCTTTTAATGAGCGTTTTGTTTCTCCCTTTATAAAAGAATTTGAACCATGGATATTGAAGTTCATCATGGTATGGTGTTTAGAACTGTTTAGCAATAGAAAATCATATGAGGATGGCAGTTGCACTCCTATCAAACAATTTGATAATGATAAGATGAGTTGGTTTGAATTGAGATATATGTCGAAGAAGAGTATTGGAATAGTAGTGTAACATTTCAGAAAATATAAAATATTATTTTTGGAATTTAATATTAAAATAATATATTTCGCGAAAACTACTTGATTTGTGAATTTGGGGTTTTCGTAAAATGGTATAAATATATACCAATATTTGTGAAATAATTTGAGATTAAAATGATTTATTCATTCAAAAATATATTTATTAGATTTGGCATTTTTATAATTAATTATATGCGGTTTCAATAAAAATTGATTAGTGATAATCGCGATTAAGCCAAATCCGTATTTCTACATTTTTCCATGGCTAGTGCACCATGTCATGTTGCATTTTGTTCATGTTGTTTTATTGGTGTTATGTGTATTATTGTGAGAAAAAGAGAAAAGGGTTAAAAAAAGAGAATGATTGGAGAGAGAGAGTGTGTGAGAAATGAGTTGAGAGAGGGTGAGAATAAGAGAGAGAGAGAGAGGGCAGTCATTCATTCATCCCCCATTTGTTTTTCTCATCATCTTCCTCCTCATCTCCCTCCATCTTCACCCCCAAGAATCATCTCCCTATCTTCATCAAAACCTTACACCCTCTTCATTAAAATTGATCCCCACCTCATCCTCAACACTTTGGACCAATCAAAGTTGAATTTTGGAGGCTTTAGGAAGTTAGGGTTTTTCTTGAGTTGCCCAAATGAGGTATATTTTCTTCCATTTAGTTTAGTTTGAGCTTTCTTGTATTCTAGTTTAGTTTAGAATATGATTTGGTCAGGGTATGTGATGTTTAGAAATTTCAAGAGAAGGGTTGGGTAATTTTGTGGACTTGTGAGATTTAGTGGCTGTTTACAGACCTTAGTGTTGATTATATGCCCAAAAACAGAGAATAAGGATTTAGTAAATTCACCCGTGTCGGTTTTGCGAGGTATTGTGTGCCTACAGGGAATCTGGGATGACCTGGGCTATTTACGAGGAAATCTAGCAACTCCAGAGACATATTTAAGACACTAGGAGACCATCCTGAGAAGACGGGCCCCAACGGAGCACCCTGGGCCGAGCTGGCCAGTTTTCATGGTGATGTGGCCGACCACATTGGGGTATTTGGTGCCTAGGTTTGGTCTGTAGCTCATTTACTTCAAATACAACCCCACTGCATTGCTAGTTTAATCCCATTTTACCTGAGAGAGAATCTGGGAGATGTTGTGAGTGGTTTTGGTTATGTTTTCCGTATTTTGGAATTCTTGGTTTTAGTATTTGATATTGTATTGGGTCGTTGGATGTTTATACGTCAACGACGAGGGTTGTTTGGTTGTTTTTGCATGTGTTGGCTATAGGTTTTAACCTATGAGCGCACCGTGTGCCGTATTGGTTTTCCGGATTCGATTTTAATAGCATTGCGATGGTGTGTTGATTTGTAGTACCTTCGCATGGATTCCGAGACGACGGATTATATCGACTACGGCTAAACAAAAAGATCAGCAAGTGAGTAGATTTATATCTACGGGGGAAGTCGGGTGGATGTCGTATAGCACCCCCGCAAGTTTTGATGGAAACCATATATAGAATATGGTTAAGAAAACCTAGATTTAGAAAATTATGAATAGGGTTAGAAAGATAGTTAGAGATGATATGAATGATTGAATATATATCGAGATTTGAGATGAAAGCTATAGGATATGATTGATATAGGATATGAAACGAGATATATAAGGATGTGACATGAGATCGATGAATATGACGAGATTGAGATAGATGTGTTATGAGATCGGTCAAATAAGATAAATATATATATAAGATGACTTGATGTAAGATGACTTAATGTGATAAAAAGAATATACGATGTAATATGATGATTGATTGATATGTCGGATACGGATGCGAGTCGATATGAGAGGATTGATACCTTTGTCGGTCCCCTGATATGAGATTGCTATGGATGTGACCTGGGATATAGGTATATAGATATATGTAATGTTGTGAATCATGAGTGATATGCCATACGAGACTTTAGGTCCGTACCCTCATTGTCATATAGGTTGATAGGATCCATAATGGTTTAATGCCGCCGTACGATGATTTACCGTACGTGATGGGTTTTATGATGATTGATCCGTACCCTTGACTAGAGGATGCCGTACGATATATTATACCGTATGCAATGAGTGAGGCTGGATGCCGATTGATAGATTCACCGACTCGGTTATAATGATGTATACATATACCTTATAGCACTTCGCTTACAATGTATTGTATGCTACATTCATGTTACTCTCATTTCATTACTTATACATGTGCTAATACACCTACACCATTATCGATAATGCGTATGTTACACTTACACAGATTGCCGGCTCACACACTTCATCATCGATGATTGCTATGTCACTTACACAGTAGAATTGTCACATCATTATGATATGTCGCATGATATACTGATATTATCACATCACTGTTCCATGTTGCATAATATACGGATATGCTCACATTCCTGTTATACGTTCGCATACATCATGCTTTACGATTATATGCATTGAGATGCTGTTTTCATGAGATTTCTGGATTTGAGAACCGTGGTTATTTCAAAAGAAAGTATATATTGTTTTAAAAACCCGGTTTCTCTTGATATGATATTTCAGTGTATCCACCATGTATTTTCTCGGTTCTGAGACGTGTGATAGAAACCCAATTCGAGGAGGTGGATGATCCGTTTGCGGGTTCATGGTGGACCCGGTATGGTACCCCGGGGCAAGAAATGGTTTTTGCGGTGTAGACAATGAGCCTGGCAGAGGGACTACTACCTACCGGTGATAGTATTTGGACCTGGCGGTTATCCGGAGGATACCGACCGGAGTCATGAGATGGATATGAGGGCCGACCAGAGTCATGAGATGGATATGCGGCACCTGAGGGCCAATCTGAGGATGCGGCGCCTGAGATATGAGGATTTACGTGTCGATACCGGACACGGGTTTCATGATGTTTCGAGTGTCAATGTTGGACACTCAGGTTCCATGTTTTTGAGGTGTCGTGAGGGACACACGTTGATTTATATCCTCATATTTACATGCATATACTTTCATGATATTTACATGCATGATGTTGTTGTGTTATTGATGGACACGTAGATATTAGCCACCGCAGATAGGCATTGATTATATTGTTGGCACATATGCAGATACGGTCACCTAGATATCATAGTATTACCTTTATGATATAGTTGACCTGGGAAATCATTATTTATTCGATTTCTACCTGATAATGTTTTCTACTCACGAGTTGGCAACTCACCCCCGTTGTGCCACAGTTCTTACAGGTTGACCGCATGGATCAGTAGCTGCATCGCTGGCATATAGCTTGCATACGGGTGCTTTATTTTGGTAGGTGGTACATGTTGGATCGTACCACTCTTGTATTTACTTTTCCGTTGTATCTAGTTAACTCCATCAATCAGAAACTAGTATTTGTATATGTAGTAAGAGTTAGCAAGACTTGTAGATGCAAGACTTAGAGCGAGGGTTTATGTTCACTTGGTGGGTTGATGTCTTGCTTTACATTATCTTTTTGATGTTGATCTTCGTTGTTGGGCGTCGTATACTTATATTATGACTTGCGTGGTTGTGATTCCGCCGATTGGCGAAGAGCTAGCTCCCATTTGGGGATGCCTTTTATATTATCATGTATATGTGGTTTTGGATCAAAATATACAAAGGAGGTGCTGCCCAAACTTTTAAAAGACGAAACATGTTTTTCAACTAGTAAAATAACTTGCGTTTTTCATGTTCCCTTTTCTATGCATTTAAGAAAATATTTGATTTCATCATACCTTTATTTCAAAACTTCACTTCTTTTATTTTCTTTAAAAAGGTTTAGATTTCTGGGCTTCGGCTTACTTAATTTGTGTTACACCTTTAGACGTGGCGTGATTTAAGTGCCGGTCACAAACTAAATTTCGGGTCGTGACAAGTAGAGAATTACACAATCTATTAATTGCTGCATGATGATGGGGTGTTGGTGCATAGGGAATGATGAAATACCATGATGGAAGTAGAATTATAGTTGTGTATATTGAACATTTGGTTCCTGATGGAGGGTAGAATCTTCTTCAGATGTTGTCCTCCGTCGATCTATAGCAAGCGTTGTTAAACGGATGAGATTTGAGTTGAAGGTTGTCTCCTAGGGCGTGTGGATCTCAATGGGCTGAGTTTGAGGTGGAAGCCAAGCTACCTGCAAGTAAGTCCCGGGTTGGATGACCACCGTAGGACCCTCCGACGATCAAGTTAGAGCCGAGGAATATTGGCGAGCAGTGGCTTATTGGAGTAGAATTGCGTTACCTGAGTCGTCTGAGAGAGGGGGTTTATAGTGGTCGCATGGAGCGAGCAGGTGCGAGATCTTCACCGTCAGTTACGCCCCTGACGTTACGCCTGCGTTGTTAGTTATGTATATGCCCTAGAGGCCATTGTTGTACATATGATGTATATTATAATGGATGCTTGGTTATATATAGAGAAGACTTTCTTGCTCGTCATGATAGTATGCTATTTGGTTTCACTTTATCTTAACATGTTGACTTGTATTGGTTTACTGTTTAACTCTCACATGTTGATAAAGCCCTTAGGATCTGTACTCGACTACTGGGACTATGATGAGATCATACTAGTAGGGCCGCGGTAGTCGATGAGTACATCCTATAACTGTTCCTAGTCGAGAGTATATCGAGACAGGGCATCGATACACCAGAGTAGACTAGCGTATACGCATCTTGACCCATATGATGGGCGATGGATGATCCCATATCCATCGGTGTTAGACATCATAGATGGTGTACGGGTGCTCAGTGGAGACTGGGTACACTGGACGGACTCGCCGAGAACTCCCAGATGGTGATATACCACACGTCAGATGGCAGTTCTCCGGTGACACAGGTACAGGGTAGTCTGAAGACCCGAGATCGTCATAGAGTCTTGTGTGATTCCCACTGTGCTTTGATTTCCACCTTACCACGTCCAAGAGGGCGTGCAAAACGGTGGCTTTTGGGTACAGTCCCGAATCACATGGAGGCAATGAGCGATAGGAGGGGATTCGTCTCTCCCGGTATAGGGAGTTGATGTTGTGCTGTGTTCGATTGGCTATAACTGGAAGTCCCTGGCCAGGGCTGATATAGAGATTTACTGGTAAGTGTTACTAGTAGTTTCTCGACCCGTTATGATCCATACATCGACACGACTTATCGGTTACTGGGGTCTGACGTTTACCACCCCTAGACTTGATATGCGACATATCAGACGAACAGACCGGACTGTACGGGAGTGTTACTGATCGGATTCACAGGAGAACGCACAGGCTAGCTTGTTGATCTTCTGATCGCTCAATACCTGGGTGGCTGTTACGTTTAGCTGACCGCTTGCAGCTTGTGGGTGTTTGATATGATCATCACCTGCTACCGGCGTATTGACGATTCTTTAGAGTCCTACACAGAGGTTTCTTGGCTCAGGCGAAACAGAGTAGTGGCACATATGTGATATGCGCAGGAGCGAGAATAATGCGATATGGGATACCGTATTATATTCTCGCGATTTATGGGTATGAATCGGGTCATCGGATCAAGTGTTGATTCGATGAATCGGTACATGATATATTAGCCGGTTATATTCGATATAGCCGGATCGTCGGATCAAGTGTTGATTCGATGATTTAATATATAATAATATATATGATATATTATTATATTAACTAATATTGGCTTACTTTATTATTTCATTTTCTCAGTGGATGATACATTGATATATATGCGATATATGTTAATTGTATTATTTTCTTTTGTTGCAAATATATAATATATATATGATATATATTATTGTGACATGATATGATTAATTGTTAAACATGTTTAAGGATGATTAATTGAGGTTAAGGTTTGATTAGGGCTGGATGCTTCAAGTTCCTTCTAGAAGTTTTCTTCTTTTGTCATTCTTAAGATATTTAGAATGACACATTCATTTAACCCAACCAAACCCTAACTCTAGTTAACTCTCTACTCATTCTTATCCTATCATCCTTGACCATGGTTTACAATCAATCATATAATTCTTTCTATTCATCACAAAAGGTTTTAAGCTTATGAATATTTTTTCCATCATCATCTTCTTCCTTCTTCAAGAAAAGCTCTCTTGAAAATCCTAAAGTGATGAAAGATTATGAGAAAATGATATTAAAAGAAAGCAAAATTACTACTCTCTCATACTCATCTCATCTAGCCCATGGGATTAGTGTGTTCACTTCTTTAGAGTGAGATAGCTTGAGTTCTTCGAAATCTCGACGTAGATCATCGGAGATTTGGAATACGACAAGCTAGAATGGATCGTTCGAGTCGTGGAGCCTCTCATGAGTCCGGGAGATTATGGATCGCGGCAAAGGGACTTCTACTCGGAGCTTGTGAAGTGAAGGAGCGGACTACAAAGGTTGTAATCCCTCACACTTAGATAAAAGTTATCTTATTGCATGTTTAAACCTAATAATCTAGCAAAGATCCCGGCTTTGGGTTGTTCGGCACGTCTAAAATTTAATCCGGGCATGTTTGATGCCTTAAGAACCTTCACAAGAGTGCCTAGGAACCCTACAGTGGTATCAGAGCCTAGCTAGAGCATTAGGCGATGTGTTTACGAAGTTAAAACTCCGATCGAACCCGAAACGGACAAAATTGACCCCTCTCTGGAAATTTTTTAAATTTTGGGATTTTTCAGAATTAAAAATATGTAAAAAAATCAGCAGGGAATTCTAAGAATTACCATGCAACACGTGCCCACAATTCCACCAACAGAGCGCGGATCCGCGGCAGAAAGGGGGTTCGCGCGGCGCTTCCGCGGCGGCACTGTTGAATTGGGACACGTGGCTTCATGGTATTGCTCGTAGTTACTTGCTGAGTATTCTGGATATTTTTAATCTGTCTCAGGTGTTTATAAAATCTGGGGTTTATTTTGTAATCGTACATTCGATCGGAATATTTAAATTCGTATTTCTTTCCGGATATTTAGAAACTGTTAAACTAGTTGAACGGATATCATTAACCCACTTTATTCCGGCACGGCAAACTTTCAAGCGTTGAATTTTTATTGGGTTTAAATCTTTCGGAAAATTGTATAAGTTAAGCGGTGGACCCTCTAGAAGACAACAAACCTTAACTCGATTATGTGACCGTCTTGAACTGCCTTTTGAACCTTCGGGTTTGGGGCAGTACGGCGTGCCACATGTGAGGCGTTGGCTTGGCCCTTCTACGGCTGGATCACTGGTACTGTGACATATTCTGGGATTATTTGAACTCCGCTCAAGAGTTGAGCACTTCGGGAAATTTTGGGTGTTTGATTATCTGTTCAAATAGTTTAATACCGTATATTTATCTGGAATGTGATACAATATGTGGAATTCATAGAGTTAGGCATGAAATACGAAGTATGTGATATTTCGGATTTACGATGTCTAAAGTGATTGTGGATTCCAAATATTGTAGTTTTACACTTTCTTTTCTGTGACCGTAAGCGTAGTATGTGGTGTATCGCCGGCTTCGTTGCTATACATCAACGACAATCGGGATACGCATACTTGCTTACGTTGATGATATGAGATATTATGTGTTGCTGTGATATGTTATATTGGATCGTCGCGATCAGAATAGCCGGGGGTTTTATGTGAGATGAGGGTTTTTATTTTCATTCATGTAAAATTCATTTGTAATGTAATATTCTTTTATTTGGGGCACTTCCAGGATGCGGTTGCTGTCACCAGTGTATATTATTTACTTTTCCGCATTAGGTAGACCCAAGGAGGGGAGCACAAGTAACCGGGTTCTAGGGTCCAGAGGGAGGCCATCTCGAGGAGTCGAGACCGGGTCTCCTAACCCTAGAATTGGCAGAGTTACTTGCCGCTCTCGTAGGGGTCTTGGGATGTGGGTTTGGCTATTCGTCGCGACCGTGGAATCCGTGTTTTATACAGGCTCGTATTGAAAACACGGACGTCCTAGTATATCCAATATTTCATATATGTTCTTCTGCTGCAATGTTCTGTGATGAGATCATATTACTGCCTGAGACGAATGCTTATACTATATATATATGCTGATATATAAATATTACTGCTTTCGTTTCTTCTGTGATGCTTAGGAAGCATAAGCTGATGGGATTTTTATTAATGAGATTAATAAAAGAAAAGAAACCTAAAGATGTTGTAGAATCAAAAACTTTATAAAAAGGGGTAGCTACAGTTTTGCTTTGCACAGTGATATATACGATATATCCAGCACCTTATTCGATGAGGAAAGGACCGAGATCCCTTCACCGGGAGTGACTCCTTTAGCGAAACTGGCAGATGCTACAAAACGCGGTTTGTCTTTTGATTGCTTTAAGTGTTTTGCTTTGCACAGCGGTATATATGATATATCCTGCACCTTATTCGATGAGGAAAGGGCCGACGATCCCTTCACCGGGAGTGACCCCTTTAGCGAAACTAAGAAAAACCTCAAAAACACTCCTTTTCAAAATTACTCGATTCTACGACAATATCAAGTTCATTACGCTCAGGGTTTTCAGAAAAACCTGCGTAGCCCTCCGTCATTTCAGATAAAGACTATTTAGTATTCGTGCTGCGTTTGTTGACCTCTGTCAAGGCGTAGTGTGCGGTAGCTAACTAGTAGTTATCTGTGTAGCATATGATGTGATTGGATTAGGGTAGTCGTACGACCTTGTTGACCTCTGTCAAGGGTCGGGCGAGTGGGTTTGATTCAATCAAGAAATGACGGGTTGAACTTGACTAGTGCACTATGGTTTGTTGACCTCTGTCAAGGTCATGGAACGCTAGGGGCAAAATGTTATCGGGAATTTCAAGTGTTGAAATTTGCAATGAGATTGCATACCTCCTATGAGATAGTTGGATCCTGATACCCACTGCGAGTAAGAGTTACTCCTGGGAGAGTTTTACACAGGACAATTAGTCATTCAAGTAGGTGTCTAGAAAAGTGTTAACGAGGTTACGCCTCTGGGAAAACGAGGTTTACTTTAATTAGGTCCGTGCGAAAGCATGGGGAACCTCCCTCAAAGTACCGACACTGATCTGGCTGAAAGATTGACGAAGTTGTAAGGTGTAATTAATCCCGGCTAATCTTACCTTTTTGGGTTTTAAGGTAGATTTGATAAAAACAGTGGGAGACATCCTGATTAGATAAGATAATAACCAATCTAATCTTGCAAGAGCATACGCTAAAGTGTTTTCTTCTCTCTCTCTCCAGGTAGCGACCATTTCAGGCCATAATCAAGATAATAATATGGATGTATTGACTAAACCTGATTATTGTACTGAGCAAGGGAACGTCAGACCCGTTCTTTCTTATAAGCGTTATAAGACTGAACAGGAAACATGAGAATATCTAGATTCTCACGCCGCCCAAAAGAACATGCATGTTGATGCATCTTCTTCAGGTGTGTTAGTTATTGAGAACTGTTTCTCAGTTCACCCTACGTCCTGGGTATTAGATACCGGATCAGGATCCCACATATGTAAACAGTTACATGGGCTACGTAAAGGTAGAGAACTGGGAAAAGGTGATCATTCCGTTCAAGTAGGGAACGGTGCAAGTATTGTAGCCAAAGCAGTTGGCGAATATCACCTTGTATTACCAAGTCGTAATGCACTGATTCTAAATGAGTGCTATTATATACCGAACATGATGTGCAACATTATATCAGTTTCTTTATTGAGTAAAGAGGGATATAATTTTGTAGTACAGGATAATGTTATGAACATATTCCTAGATCAAAAGTTGATTGCATCAGGCTCGTTACATAATGGCATATTCATTCTAAATCAGAATACAGTCCTAAATATACAAAACACACACAAGAGGAAAAGTTCAGATATGAACGAATCCTACTTGTGGCATTGTAGACTTGGTCATATCAATGCGACACGACTGGCTAAGTTACATAAGGATGGTTATTTGAATCCGTTCGAATTATCATCTTATGATACTTGCCATTCATGTCTCAAAGGAAAAATGACCAAAGCTCCGTTTAGTGGACACGGAGAAAGAGTTAATGAACTCTTAGGACTGATACATAGCGATGTTTGCGGTCCCATGTCTACGCATGCCAGGAACGGTTCTTCCTACTTCATTACATTCACTGACGATCTCTCTAGATTCGGACATGTATTCCTGATGAAACACAAGTCTGAAGCTTTTGAGAAATTCAGAGAATATAAACACGAAGTAGAAAAACAAACGGGCAAAAGTATTAAGATCCTTCGATCTGATCGAGGAGGAGAATACTTGAGCAATGATTTTCTGGATTATCTAAAAGAGAATGGGATTCTCTCTCAGCTTACTCCTCCTTATACACCACAGCACAACGGTGTATCGGAGCGGAGGAATCGCACCCTATTAGATATGGTGCGCTCTATGATGAGTACAGCAGAGTTACCTATTTCCTTCTGGGGGTATGCGCTTGAGACAGCAACATACCTATTGAATCAAGTTCCAACTAAATCTGTACCTACCACACCATATGAGATATGGAGTGGGAAGAGACCATGTCTTAAACGAGTTAAGATATGGGGTTGTCTGGCCTATGTCAAAAGGCAAAATCCAGACAAACTCGAGGCACGGTCAGTTCTATGTAAGTTTGTAGGATATCCTAAACATTCAAATGGATATTTTTTCTACCACAGTGAACAACAAAAAGTGTTTGTTGCTCAACATGCCACCTTTTTAGAAAAGGAATTTCTTGCAAAAGAGATTAGTGGCTCTGAGGTAGAACTGGAAGAAGTTCCAGTAATACAAACTGCAACTGAAGATTTAGTAGAACCAGAGGATTCAGTAGTACCCGACGAACCCCAGCCTCTCCGCTGATCTAGTAGGGTTTCTCGTCCACCTGAGAGATACTACGGTTTTCTCATTGATGGTGGAAGCGAGGACTGCATCATGGATGATGATGAACCAACTAGTTTCAAGCAGGCCATCACGAGTAGTGACTCTGTGAAATGGCTGGATGCAATGCGATCTGAGATGGAATCCATGTACACCAACAAAGTATGGACTTTGGAAAATGCTCCTGAAGGGGTAAAACCCATTGGGAGCAAGTGGATCTTTAAAAAGAAATTTGGTGTAGATGGAAAAGTTGAGACTTTCAAAGCTAGACTTGTAGCAAAGGGTTTTCGTCAACGTCCAGGTGTGGATTATGACGAAACCTTTTCTCCAGTGGCTATGCTTAAGTCCATCCGGATCTTACTTGCCATTGCTGCATACCATGACTACGAAATCTGGCAAATGGATGTTAAGACCGCCTTTCTAAACGGTGATTTAGAAGAGTGCGTGTACATGACTCAGCCAGAGGGCTTCGTAAATAGTGGGAGCAGCGGAAAGGTGTGCAAGCTGCTTAAATCCATTTATGGGTTAAAGCAAGCATCGCGGAGTTGGAACATCTGTTTTGATGTTGTAGTCAAAGAGTTTGACTTCATCAAAAATATAGATGAACCTTGTATCTATAAGAAGGTGGCAGAGGGTAAGGTAGTCTTCCTCGTATTGTACGTGGATGACATACTCTTGATAGGAAATGATATTCCTATGCTGCAATCAGTCAAGCTCTTCTTATCACAGAGATTCTCAATGAAAGATCTAGGTGATGCCTCCTGCATATTGGGAATCATGATCTATAGAGATAGATCTAAACGGATACTGGGATTGTCCCAATCCAGGTACATTGACACCATACTAAAGAGGTTTAGTATGGAAGAATCCAAACGTGGGAATCAGCCCACGATATCTGGACTCACTCTCTCCAAAGAGATGTCTCCCAAGACTGATTTGGAGAGAGCTCGCATGCAAGGGATACCCTATGCTTCGGCAGTAGGCTCTATCATGTATGCGATGCTATGTACCAGACCCGATGTAGCATACTCACTAAGTGTAGTGAGTCGGTATCAAGCAGATCCAGGAGAGAGTCATTGGACAGCAGTGAAGAACATTCTCAAGTACTTACGAAGGACTAAGGAGATGTTCTTGGTGTATGGTAACGGAGAACTCCAGGTGGAGTCCTTTACCGATTCCAGCTTCCAAAGTGATAAGGACGACTCTAAGTCGCATTCGGGTTTTGTCTTTACCCTCAATGGAGGGGCGGTATGTTGGAAGAGTTCCAAACAGGATACCATTGCAGACTCAACGATGGAGGCTGAATACATCGCTGCCAACGATGCTGCCAAAGAGGCTGTCTGGATCAAGAAGTTCATTAGTGAACTTGGTGTGGTTCCATCCATTGAGCATCCAATACCTCTGTATTGCGATAACAATGGAGCTGTGGCTTTGGCCAAGGAACCTAGGTCCCATCAGAAGTCCAGACATATTCTGAGGCGGTATCACCTGATCAGGGAGATAGTTGATCGCCGGGAGATCGAGGTCAGGAGAGTAGATACGAAGGACAACACTGCGGATCCATTCACGAAGGCTATTCCCCAGATACAGTTTGAGAGATTATTCGGGATGCTAAGTATAAGATACTACAGCAGCTGGCCTTAGTGCAAGTGGGAGATTGTTAGTTATGTATATGCCCTAGAGGCCATTGTTGTACATATGATGTATATTAGAATGGATGCTTGGTTATATATAGAGAAGACTTTCTTGCTCGTCATGATAGTATGCTATTTGGTTTCACTTTATCTTAACATGTTGACTTGTATTGGTTTACTGTTTAACTCTCACATATTGATAAAGCCCTTAGGATCTGTACTCGACTACTGGGACTATGATGAGATCATACTAGTGGGGCCGCGGTAGTCGATGAGTACATCCTATAACTGTTCCTAGTCGAGGGTATATCGAGACAGGGCATCGATACACCAGAGTAGACTAGCGTATACGCATCTTGACCCATATGATGGGCGATGGATGATCCCATATCCATCGGTGTTAGACATCATAGATGGTGTACGGGTGCTCAGTGGAGACTGGGTACACTGGACGGACTCGCCGAGAACTCCCAGATGGTGATATACCACACGTCAGATGGCAGTTCTCCGGTGACACAGGTACAGGGTAGTCTGAAGACCCGAGATCATCATAGAGTCTTGTGTGATTCCCACTGTGCTTTGATTTCCACCTTACCACGTCCAAGAGGGCGTGCAAAACGGTGGCTTTTGGGTACAGTCCCGAATCACATGGAGGCAATGAGCGATAGGAGGGGATTCGTCTCTCCCGGTATAGGGAGTTGATGTTGTGCTGTGTTCGATTGGCTATAACTGGAAGTCCCTGGCCAGGGCTGATATAGAGATTTACTGGTAAGTGTTACTAGTAGTTTCTCGACCCGTTATGAGCCATACATCGACATGACTTATCGGTTACTGGGGTCTGACGTTTACCACCCCTAGACTTGATATGCGACATATCAGACGAACAGACCGGACTGTACGGGAGTGTTACTGATCGGATTCACAGGAGAACGCACAGGCTAGCTTGTTGATCTTCTGATCGCTCAATACCTGGGTGGCTGTTACGTTTAGCTGACCGCTTGCAGCTTGTGGGTGTTTGATATGATCATCACCTGCTACCGGCGTATTGACGATTCTTTAGAGTCCTACACAGAGGTTTCTTGGCTCAGGCGAAACAGAGTAGTGGCACATATGTGATATGCGCAGGAGCGAGAATAATGCGATATGGGATACCGTATTATATTCTCGCGATTTATGGGTATGAATCGGGTCATCGGATCAAGTGTTGATTCGATGAATCGGTACATGATATATTAGCCGGTTATATTCGATATAGCCGGATCGTCGGATCAAGTGTTGATTCGATGATTTAATATATAATAATATATATGATATATTATTATATTAACTAATATTGGCTTACTTTATTATTTCATTTTCTCAGTGGATGATACATTGATATATATGCGATATATGTTAATTGTATTATTTTCTTTTGTTGCAAATATATAATATATATATGATATATATTATTGTGACATGATATGATTAATTGTTAAACATGTTTAAGGATGATTAATTGAGGTTAAGGTTTGATTAGGGCTGGATGCTTCAAGTTCCTTTTAGAAGTTTTCTTCTTTTGTCATTCTTAAGATATTTAGAATGACACATTCATTTAACCCAACCAAACCCTAACTCTAGTTAACTCTCTACTCATTCTTATCCTATCATCCTTGACCATGGTTTACAATCAATCATATAATTCTTTCTATTCATCACAAAAGGTTTTAAGCTTATGAATATTTTTTTCCATTATCATCTTCTTCTTTCTTCAAGAAAAGCTCTCTTGAAAATCCTAAAGTGATGAAAGATTATGAGAAAATGATATTAAAAGAAAGCAAAATTACTACTCTCTCATACTCATCTCATCTAGCCCATGGGATTAGTGTGTTCACTTCTTTAGAGTGAGATAGCTTGAGTTCTTCGAAACCTCGACGTAGATCATCGGAGATTTGGAATACGACAAGCTAGAATGGATCGTTCGAGTCGTGGAGCCTCTCATGAGTCCGGGAGATCATGGATCGCGGCAAAGGGACTTCTACTCGGAGCTTGTGAAGTGAAGGAGCGGACTACAAAGGTTGTAATCCCTCACACTTAGATAAAAGTTATCTTATTGCATGTTTAAACCTAATAATCTAGCAAAGATCCCGGCTTTGGGTTGTTCGGCACGTCTAAAATTTAATCCGGGCATGTTTGATGCCTTAAGAACCTTCACAAGAGTGCCTAGGAACCCTACATGCGTGAATGATGGGATCCATCCATGAATGAACAGATCCGCTCATTAATGGGGGATGCGCCAGCGTGGGACGCGGGGTGTGGGCGGCGGATATCTCGCCTTGGCGAGATACGCGGAGTCGTTGTAGAGGCACTTGGGCTCCACGTTCTCGGTTGATCGGGAGAGCTGGGGAGGCTTAGCTCGGCGGATGGCTCGGAGACGAGCCCGGAGGCCGAGGAAGATCAGTTCTGCAATAGCTCGAAGGCGAGCAGAAGAGGAGGGGTGCAAGTTCGGCTGCCAGATTGCTCGCGGGCAAGAAGTGGAGTGCCCACACTGATTTTACCTCGATAGCCCCTAGGAGTCTAGTAAACTATCGCGGGTGACACGTCATTTTCCACGTGTCGTGGCCTGAGGAATTCCCATTTATGAGCATCAACATTAACCCTCGACTCTCGTTCCGACCTATTTATGGGTCGGGTCGAGAATGGCCTGCTTGGTTTTTCTCGGCCCAGCCTGTCGCCGAGAATCATTAGTGCGGATTTTCCAGGGAGACATGGCGTGGGGCAGTTGCGACATTTCGATCTTTGAAGCCATGTGACACCACTTCCTGAAGTTTGGATCTTTGTGCGTATCTCCGATGATATCAACGGATCAGTGAAATGATTGCGCATTAAGGAGAGTGCGCCGTTTCGCTCGTTCGTCTGTTGGGCTGTAGGCCACGTGTCTGATGTGGGTTGGTGGACGCGACAGGTTATCGCTGTCTCCTGCAACTGAAGGGATGTCCCCAATAGCCGATCGCCACGTGGAGCTCTGACGGCTGGCAGGCGCGACGTTTCGTTTTGGCGGGAATCGATCTGGGCCGTTGGATGCTATCTTTGGAGTGTATAAATAGGAGGGGACCATCCTAGGGCCAACACTTTTACTCTAATTCACTCTCGTTGTCAAAGATTGCCCGACGCTCCTTCCCTTTAGACCGGATCACCTGTGGTTTTTCCTCGGCGAGCCCATTCCCTTGAATCGGGTTAAATGTCTTCATCTGAGGAGTCTGTAGAGGTAGTTAGGGTAGAGTCGGACGATGAGGCTCCAGTTGTTGGAGCCGAGTCCAGCATGTCTTCCTCCCCTCCGTCTTCAGATAGCCGAGAGGGTTCTTCTGCTGCGTCATCTGCGTCGGGCTCGCCCCTAGAGCTAGGGCTTTCCGTGTCGTTCGTCGTCGGACGGCGACAAAGGCCTCTAAGGTGCGCATCGGGAACGCCTGCGATGCGCCCTCCGTCTGTTAGTTATATGCATGCCCTAGAGGCCATTATTGTACCTGATTGTATATTATAGTGGATGCTTGGACATATATAGAGAGAAATTTCTTGCTCGACATGATAGTATGCTATCTGGTTCCTCTTTATCTTAATGCGTACACTTGTATCATTATACTGTCTCTCCGTTACATGTTGATAAAGTCCTTAGGATGTGTACTTGACTACCAGGACTATGATGCAGATCATACTAGTGGAGCCAGGGTAGTCCACAAGTTCATCCTTTAATTGTTCCTAGTCGAGAGAGTATCGAGACAGGGCATCGATATTCCAGAGTAGACTAGTATGTACGTTTCTTGATCCTGTATAGGACGATGGTTGATCACACAGCCATTGGTGTTTGATTTCAAAGATTGTACACAGGAGCTCATTGGAGAATGGGTACACCGAACAAGACCCGCCGAGAACTCCTAGATGGTATTATACATATCGTCAGATAGCAGTTCTCTGGTAACACTGGTACATGTTAGTCTGTAGACCCGAGATCGTCATAGAGTCTTGTGTGATTCCCACTGTGCTTTGATTTCCTCCCTACCACGCTCAAGAGAGCGTGCAAACAGGTGGATTTTGGGTACAGTCCCGAGTCATATGGAGGCAATGAGCGATAGGAGGGATTTCGTCTCTCCCGGTTGTTGAAGTCAAAATTTGCACCCCGGTTGACCAAGTCAAAGTCTAGGTCAACCCCAAGCCAGGTGGGCCCAAGCCCAAGCAAGTGGGCCAATGCCCAGGTCGAGCCCAAACACGAAGCGTCCGGCCTTCCGCCATGCCAAAATAAAAAGTCATGTAATAAATAATTTTTATGCAGTTTTTATGCATGAATGTAAACAAAATGGGCATAAAGCCAAATTTTTGTAAGCCCATGGCTTATGTGCAAAAAGAAATGGCACATGAGCCATGAGATGGGAAAAATGCCATTTTGTTAAAGCCCAAGAGGCTATATGTAAATATGTAAGCCTATAAAAGGCAACATGATGAAAATATCTAATACAATTTTCATTCCCCCCCAAAAAATAAGGTTCTTTGTGCCTCCTGCTCCTTCCTCAAGATTCTAAACCTTCCTCTCTTTTTTTAATTAAATCAAGAGTTTTACTCTTCCTTTTCCAAAACTAAATAGTTTTTCACCACAAAACCCACAAAGGGGAACTCGGATCTGCCATCAGATCTCAGAAAGGAGAGATTTTTTAGAATCTCATATTTATTGATCTTCAAGATCCGGCCAACAAAGGAAGAAGGAGACCCATTTCCAGAAACCCCACTTTGGGGAAGAACTTGGGCTCAAGGGGAGAAGCCCTTCATCAGCTTCAAAACATCTTGGGAGTTTAACTCCTCATACACACACACACACACACACACACACACACAGAATAATAAGTGCTCCTTTCTGGGAGTACAACTCCCATTGCAGGGACCAAGTCCCTTTTGCTGCTCGAGCGCCCATGTGCTGACACGTGGTACGCTAGCGCTCTTGCACCAAGAGCGCTAGCGCTCGAGCGCCCACGTGCTGACATGTGGCGCGCTAGCTCTCAAAGTGCTAGTGTTCTTGCGCTCAGAGCGCTAGCGCCCAAAACGCTAGCGCCCGAGCGCCCACGTACTGACACGTGGCGCGCTAGCGCTCAGTGCGCTAGCGCTCTTGCGCTCAGTGCGCTAGCGCCCACGTGCTGACACGTGGAACGCTAGCGCTCAGTGCGCTAGCACCCGAGCGCCCACGTGCTGGCACGTGGTGCGTGATTAGTCGAAAATATTGTATATTTTAGCCGACAATTTCCTCATCATTTGCATTCATATAGAAGTGTTCGGCATTCATATTTTACATATTAGCAAAACTGTCGCAAAATATCAGATTGCATGTATTAGACTCTAAAACCGACACTATAAAGGAAATTGACCGCATTTCATTGCATGACATCATTTCCATATATCGCAACCCGTGTTTCGAAGTCTGTGCAGGAAAATCAGAAGCTTGCTCGAATGGACACTGCTAAAACATTACGCCAACTCAATGGTTTCAGTTCTGGTACCAATCCAAAAGTCAAAACACAATTCCACATATCAGATAAAGCCTCAAAGTTTATGTTGGAGATAGTGCCCTCAGAGTCAATTATTGGATCACAGGCACGTGATTGCAATGATTGAGGGAGGACCTATCCCGGTAGGACAGTCTTACTCGAGATGATAGTATGCTATCTGGTTTATCTTTATCATCGTGTACTGCTTTAGGTGACCTGGCATGTCGCTATTACACGTTGATAGAGCCCCTAGGATTCTTGCTTGACTGCCGGCAGTATGATGGCGATCATATACGTGGGAGCTGGTAGTCTATAAGCACATCCTTAAAAGGTCCCTAGTCGTAGGAGTTTCGAGACAGGGCATCGATACTCCATTAGTAGACTAGTGTATACAGTCGAGACCCCGACGAGGGGCGGTGGCCGGTCTCACAAGCCACTGGTGTCAGTTGGTTCACCTAAGATGTATACAGGTGCTCATTGGGTTATGAGTACACCGGACAGGACTCGCCGGGAACCTGCTAGTTGGTCTTATACCAGACGTCAGATGGCAGTTCCCTGGTGACATGTGTACAGGTTAGTTCATCGACCTGAGATCGTCATTTGTCTCGTGTGAGTTCCCACTGTGCTTTGATTACTACCCTACCACGGCTCAAAGGAGTCGTGCAAACAGGTTTTAGTTGGGTACAGTCCCGAGCCACATGGAGGCAGTGAGCGGATCTTCAGGGGTTCGTCTCTCCCGGTATTGGGGGTGAGGTCGCGCTGTGTCTAGGAGAGCCATTACACGAAGCCCTCGGCCGAGGCAAGGAGATTTACTGGTAGGTATTCCAGTAGTATCTCAGGGTGTTCTGGGCTACGCTCCGACACGACTTGTACCGCTTTTGGGGGTCTGACTTTTACCAACCCCCTAGGCCCGCCATGCGATACTCATAGACGAACGGACCGGACTGTACGGATATTGTCACTGACAGGCTCAGTTGGGTGTCGGGGTGAGCTTCCTTATCGACGTCCCATTTAGTCAATACCTGGTGGCCCGTCACGTATTGGCTTATACCTCTGACGTGCTAGTGGTTAAATCCACAGCCAAGGTATTGACGAGTCTTTAGAGTCCACCACACTCAGTTACTCAGCTTTCGGGCGAAACGCTGTAGAGGCCGTATGGAGATATGGCAGGGTTCGATCAGATACGTGCGGTATTGCACGGATCGTGATCGGACAGTTTTTACTAGCCGGCTTTGGCTTAAGCCGGATTCTAGTATTTGATAGTGTAGTTTTGTCTCTTTGCATTTGTGTTCAGTGGGAATACAAATGCGGGCATGTATTTGTAGTAGTGGGGTTTTCCCGTATTTTATTACGGGATCAGTTTTTCTGAAGTTGCCAGTTCGCATTCCGTTCCGGCCGTTTTTCCTTTGTTCTTTCCCGGCCGGACTTTTCTGATGGAGGGGGTAATTTGCAGTTTTGCAAATTACATTTGTGGAGGGGGTTTCTTGTAAGTTGATTTATTATGATAACTTATTTAGATACCATTCCTTTCATTCTTCTTTTCATGCTTTATGGAGATTAGAAGTGATGAGATAGGATTTGATCTTTGATTAGAATTGTGATGATGAGGTTTGGATATGGTCACCTTTCTTTTGCTCCTACACTCACCTCCCTTTGCATTATGTTTGATTCCGCATTTTGGCCTCAAGTACGAGGCCGGGGCGCTGCCGTGGCGCAACATGGTATCAGAGCCACGCCATTAACCTTACCTAGCTTCGTTTGATGTGTTTGCGTTTCCGATCGACCGAAATTTCCAAAAACCGTATTTTTCTAGCACATCAGTTTCTGTCGAAATTTTTTGAAGTCCAAAAATTTTTCATGTTGTCTCAGAATGATGTGCAGGGAGTTCTAAGAATACTGCAAAATTTTGGTAAAACGATTCCTCCGTACGACCGCGGAAGGGAGGCCAAAAGCCCCTTAAGGTCGCGCTTCCGCCGCAGGAGTGTGGGTTCGTTTCATTATTTTTTTGCAGTGGGCTTATGGGCTGTAATTAGGGGTTTTGGAATATTAAAATTGGGCCCAGGTTTTCTGTGAGTGCTACAGTTTTGTTTGGGGGCCCACTTGTTAATTTTTGGTCAATCGGAAAATTTTAAACACATCTTTCACAGTGTTTACATTATATCTGCGACCGTGAATGTCACTCGATCGGTAAATCCGGTCTAACTGCTATAGCCCGGTTAGACGGATTTGCGAACGTGACTTTCACGTTGATATTCTATGTTTATGCTGTGATGTTGCGGATCGGTCGTGGGGGATAGCCTGGATGCAATGTTAGTACAGTTTTGTTTTTATGTACATTTGATATTGCGGGGCGAGTGTCCGACATGTGGACTGCCGTCACTGCCTGTTTGTATTATTCTTTTGGGGCACGACCTGGTTGCGGTCGATGTACCCGGTGTATGTATATTTTATTTTCTGTACTAGGATTACCCCGCGGAGGGGTGCACGGATAGCCGGGTTCTAGAGGGCAACGGGCCCGCATCTCATGGCATTGAGACGGAGGGGGCCTCACTCTAGGATTGGCGGGCTATTCGCCGCACTCGTAGGGGTATAGGTTGACCCAGGAGGGGTGCCCAAGTTGCCGGATTCCGTGAAGTGCTGGGTGGTCCATTCACGGTGCTGAAGGGGGCTGCCTCGCTTCAGGTTTTGGCGGGTGACTTGCCGCGCCCGTAGGGGTCTAGGATTTCATTGCACAGGCTATCCACACGACCAGGGGAACGTCGGGTTTCAGCAGCGGCTCTGTGAAACCCGGGGCTTCCAGATATCTGTATTGTTCTATGATGCTGTACATTTCTGTGATGTTGCATTTTATCACGCCTTGAGCGAAATATTATATATTGGTATATATATTAGTAGATGTTGTATATGTTTTACATCCGCGCTAGTCCAGTCCCCGCTCTGTCGTTAGTAAGCTAACCTAACGAGTGATGACGGGACCCAGTGGCGAATGCGGATGGCATATACGTACATCAGTATATTTTCGTTCTTTGTGGTGTGATCAACTGCTGGGACTGCGTTGATTCGGATCAACGCAAGTTATAAACAAACCTATTCTGATGTTGTTGGAACATTTTTCAAAAAGCTGTTATTGCAAGGACGTTCACTTTTGTTTTGCATCGCGGTATTCATTTGGAATATCCTGCTCCTCAGTCGACGAGGCAAGGGCCGAGATCCCTTCATCGGGAGTGACCCCTTGGACAGAAGTTTGCGTCAGGGCATTAACTTCACTATAGCCGATTACTTTTGCTTTGCATCGTGGTATTCAGTTGGAATATCCTGCACCTCATTCTACGGGGAAAGAGCCGAGATCCCTTCACCGGGAGTGACCTCTTTAGCAAAGGCTTTCGTCACTATATTTTTATAAAAACTATGCAGTTCCTTCAACGATATCAAGTTCATTACGTTAAAGGTTTTTCTCCAAAAACCATTCGTAGCCCTCCGTCATTTCTTATGAGTATTATTTAGTATTCGTGCTGCGTTTGTTGACTCCGTCAAGGCGTAGTGTATGGTAGCTAAGTGGTGCTTGTTTGTTGCATAAGTGGGATTGGTTAGGACAGTCGTGCGGCCTTGTTGACTCCGTCAAGGGCGCGTACGGGTGGGTTTAATGCAATCCAGATAATGACGGGTTGAACTTGACTAGGACTCTTTGATTTGTTGACTCCGTCAAGGTCACTTGAGTCCTAGGGGTAAAAACACACATCGGGAGTTTCAAAAGAACTGAAACTTGCCAGGCATGCGCATACCTTCTGGAGTATGGTGGCGTGAGTGGATTCCGTCACGTTATCATGCGATGATAGTTGGATCCCGATTCCCACTGATGAGTTGGTTTACTCCTCGGGTGATCCCGACTAATTCTTCTTTCAGGTTTGGAGGAGAATTTGAGGTACAGTGGGAGGTTTCCAGATTAGAAAAAGTAATAACCATTCTGATCTAGGTTAGAGTGCACGTTGAGTGTTTCTTTTCTCTCTCTCTGGCAGCGACCATTGACCCGACCCTGGACTATGACTCAGTGACCCAGTTGACCGAACCTTCTTAACACAGGCTTTTGGATTGTCAGAGTTGCAGACCTCATTGCCACTCCTACTTTTACCCTTTTCTCCAGGACACCCCGTATCACTGCGAACGTCCACTTCCATTGGACAAAACCATCGTATGGTTATATACGAACTCGAAGGACTTCGAGGATGGTTTCTGGTTCTGGAGAAAACGAATAGGATTATTCAGTTGTCTTTTCTTTTCACCTTCTCTCATTGCGAGTACTCCTTGGTTTAGGAGATAGTACACCTATTACGCAAATTGGATAGTCTTCTTCCAAACCTTAGGCTGGTGCCGACCGGTAGGGAATGAAGAAAACCAATTAGCATAACGATGGTGTGCAGAAGGTATTAAGTTAAGACAAAGCAAGGGATTAGTGGGAGGGCAAAGTAAATTGCGACTGATATTCGCGACCAAACCAAGTATTTCTTCGCCAATCCTAAAATCACCTTTGTATTTCTCCAGGACACTCCGTATTACTACGAAGATCCCAGTTTATTGGATAATCCATCGTATGGTTATATAAGAACTCGAAAGGAACTTGTTCCAGTTCGGGGATGGATTCTGGTTCAGGAGAAATAGGAATAAAGTACATTCGGGTGTCTTTTATCTTCACCTTCTCTCGCGTTGCGAGTGTTCCTAGGATTGGGACAGTACACCCTTTATGCTTTTTGGATAGTCTTCTTCCAAACCATAGGCTGGTGCCGAACGGTAGGGAAGGAAGAAAACCATTTGGCTTAAGGGGGTGTACAGAAGGTAATGACTAAAGACATAGAAAGGGATTTAGAAAGATGGAAAAGAATTACAAGGTTACAGTTGTGAATCTGGATAATGGAAGAGGCATTACTAGGAATACCAGGATACCCCAACGAAACATTTCAATGTTTCAGTTTCACCGTGTACTGTTAATGGAAAACTGATTTCCCAGTTAGACACTTGCTCCAGGGTATGTATCTACCAGGTATGATTCTCACATCTGTATGGTTTTACAGATGCTGAGTGGGAGTAAGTTATTGGGAATTAGGTGACCATCCTCATTATATCGGGATTCGTTGTAATCGGTGATATTTGAGGAGATCATCTGGGCTGTTTGCCGGTCGGCAAATATTTGGTTTTGAATATCCGCTGTTGTGCACCAATTTCAAATTGTTATATCTGTACGTCTATTTTCATAGAGTGAGATATACCTTTTGATATTATGTCGATGACATTTACCTATATCAGTGGATGGTTAGGTAAGGAGCATTAAACAGCGGTGTAATTCTTCTTAACCATAAGTACAGTTTTCAACCTACGACACACAGTGAAAGAGTTGTTAGACTCAGCGGACTTATACAGAGTATTGTATGCTGTCCAGTGTCCATTAGGACAGAGGGGTTGGTCCTCATACTATATTCTGTTTACTTTTAACTTCTCTAGTTCTTAAACATGTATTTCGTAGGAACACAGGGTCTAATTTTTGAGGAGTTATAGGTATTTGAATAGAGTAGAGAACCAGGTATAGCAAGTATCGGGATTCTTCAAAGTGATCGAAGATGTAGATACTTGTGTATGGTATTCAGTTGATAGTAATGATAAAGAGAACTAGCTTCTTTTTCCCAGGTTACTCATAATTGGAAGCATTCCTAAGTTGAGTAACGCTGATAGGCCTCCTTCCATTTACTTTACATGCACTGGAGATAGTTGCATGATTTGAATCTGGTTCAATTAAATCAGTGCCTCTGTTACTATATTGGATATAGAACAGTTCATATCTTGACATTGTTAAGGTACGGGGAGTTGTCCGGCTTATGCTTAAAACCAGACACTGGACAACTCAAGGCACGTTTCTGTAATGGCTGTTTGTGGGTTGACCCAGGCTATGACGAGGGTTGACTTTCTACCATCTGGAAGATCAATAGAGATATTGTTCTAGACTCGCCACATTTTTATTAAAAATGGATTTTTTCAGAAAAAGTAGTGGGAGTATGGTAGAACTGGAAGTGATTCCAGAACCGCAAACGATTACTGAAGATTTGATAAGCAACCTAAAGATTCAATCTGGATTGACATTCCGTTGGCCACTCCGCAGATAAGGTGGGTAACTTCAGGCAACCGAGAGGTACTCCGGTAGCCTCAAGGACGGTGACAGGGAAGTTCTTGTTTACCCACACTTGCCATTGTTGTTGTTCCAGGCTGCGAGACCCGGCAGGAGGATGAGTATAGCGTCGTTCTAAACTAGCTTTGGAAGTGCACGTCTATATGACTCTGCCAGAGGGTTGTCGTAGTCAGTAGGAGCAGCGGAAACATTGGTGGACATCAAGCTCATGTCTACTTATAGACTAAAGCAAATATAGCGGAGATAGATCATCTATTTCTGACCTGACAGTCATAGGTTTGACTTCATCAGAATAGGGGATGGATCTGTTGAGAAGGTAGTAGAGTATGATGTCCTGGTATTTGGATGACATACACAGAATAGGAAAAGATACTCCTATACTACGATCGGTTGTACTTTGGTCGTCACACAGTGGTTTCTCCACAAAGGACTTGGATATTATATCGTACATTCTGGTTACTAGATCTATGGTTTTAGATCTAGATTTGGGTAGTTTCCCAATCTGGGTACCTTGACAGCATTCTATAAGTATTTAGAATGGACGAATCCTGGCACGGTAGTGTACCTGCAGGTGATGGAGTCACCCTCTCTAAAGGTGTCTTACAGACTAAAGGGGAGAGGGATACGCATGGTTGACAGATCACTTGCTTAGGCAATTGAGTCAATCATGAGATGTCAAGTACCACACCAGATGTTGTTCTTGCAGTAGATGCAATAAGTTGATATTGATCCAATCCTGGAGAAACAGTCGGAAGCAGTTTTAGAACATAAGTTGATGTTCTAGGGATATGATAACAGCAGCCTCTTTTAGGAGACGGTTATCATTCCAGGCTTCCAAGGTGACCTGGATGGCAGAGTGGCTGTCAGAGTTATAGTTTTCCCTCTGACGAGGGGCAGTATTTTGGACAGGTGGTCCAGTTGGATACTGAGGGAAGGCATGGCGCAGGATACTGATTAAGTTCAGTTGACGATACAGTCTAAGAAGTTTGGATTTGGAGTTCATTTATGAGCTAGGTCCCATCAGACATCCAGACATTCTAAGACAGGTATTGCTCATTTCGGGAGATGGCTTTCTCCGCGAACTTGAGATATAGAGAGACATAGAAAGAAAATTCTCTGCGGATCCACTCACTGAGGCTATTCCTCGAACGCAATAGTTTCGCAAACGGGTTTTGTGAGACTGACTAGTAGAGGAGTTGGGTGTTCGGTATCACACGGGCTGTGAGTATGCGGCATCGCAATAATTAGCCTTGAGTGCAAGTGGGAGATTAATGGAGATAGTGCCCTCAGAGTCAATTATTGGATCACAGGCACGTGATTGCAATGATTGAGGGAGGACCTATCCCGGTAGGACAGTCTTACTCGAGATGATAGTATGCTATCTGGTTTATCTTTATCATCGTGTACTGCTTTAGGTGACCTGGCATGTCGCTATTACACGTTGATAGAGCCCCTAGGATTCTTGCTTGACTGCCGGCAGTATGATGGCGATCATATACGTGGGAGCTGGTAGTCTATAAGCACATCCTTAAAAGGTCCCTAGTCGTAGGAGTTTCGAGACAGGGCATCGATACTCCATTAGTAGACTAGTGTATACAGTCGAGACCCCGACGAGGGGCGGTGGCCGGTCTCACAAGCCACTGGTGTCAGTTGGTTCACCTAAGATGTATACAGGTGCTCATTGGGTTATGAGTACACCGGACAGGACTCGCCGGGAACCTGCTAGTTGGTCTTATACCAGACGTCAGATGGCAGTTCCCTGGTGACATGTGTACAGGTTAGTTCATCGACCTGAGATCGTCATTTGTCTCGTGTGAGTTCCCACTGTGCTTTGATTACTACCCTACCACGGCTCAAAGGAGTCGTGCAAACAGGTTTTAGTTGGGTACAGTCCCGAGCCACATGGAGGCAGTGAGCGGATCTTCAGGGGTTCGTCTCTCCCGGTATTGGGGGTGAGGTCGCGCTGTGTCTAGGAGAGCCATTACACGAAGCCCTCGGCCGAGGCAAGGAGATTTACTGGTAGGTATTCCAGTAGTATCTCAGGGTGTTCTGGGCTACGCTCCGACACGACTTGTACCGCTTTTGGGGGTCTGACTTTTACCAACCCCCTAGGCCCGCCATGCGATACTCATAGACGAACAGACCGGACTGTACGGATATTGTCACTGACAGGCTCAGTTGGGTGTCGGGGTGAGCTTCCTCATCGACGTCCCATTTGGTCAATACCTGGTGGCCCGTCACGTATTGGCTTATACCTCTGACGTGCTAGTGGTTAAATCCACAGCCAAGGTATTGACGAGTCTTTAGAGTCCACCACACTCAGTTACTCAGCTTTCGGGCGAAACGCTGTAGAGGCCGTATGGAGATATGGCAGGGTTCGATCAGATACGTGCGGTATTGCACGGATCGTGATCGGACAGTTTTTACTAGCCGGCTTTGGCTTAAGCCGGATTCTAGTATTTGATAGTGTAGTTTTGTCTCTTTGCATTTGTGTTCAGTGGGAATACAAATGCGGGCATGTATTTGCAGTAGTGGGGTTTTCCCGTATTTTATTACGGGATCAGTTTTTCTGAAGTTGCCAGTTCGCATTCCGTTCCGGCCGTTTTTGCTTCATTCCTTCTCGGTCGGACTTTCTTGATGGAGGGTGTTAATTGCAAGTTTGCAATTAACATTAAGTGGAGGGCTTTCTTGCATATGTTGGATTATGATGAGACTTGCTTCATGATGAGATTCCTTTTTAATCTCATCACTTGCTTTTCATTTGATGGTTGGTGGAAAGGATTTGGATTAGAATGGAGAGTGACCATTTTTCTATATTGTTGATATATTCTTTCTTGCACCTTTTTCTCTCTCCAATCTCATCCTTGAGATGTAGAGGCCGGCCACATTCTTGAGGGGTGAGATGAGAGGATCATTTTTCTAGTGGTGGAGATATATCATCTCATTCTTATGCTTGCTTGCAAAAATCACACAAATCCCTCCATAGCTTTTTTATTCCATTCCTCCAAACATCATGGCAACTTCATGAAACCCCAAAGAGATAACCTTCTACACTATTTCTATAGCAAGCCTTGGACGCGTCGGCTAGCCAACTTCGCGCCCGAGTTGCCTCGGTCAAGAGGCGGGAGCCCGTAAAAGATTCCGGCTATGTGGTGCCCTTTCCGACGAGGAGGCGACGATATGGAGACTACACTTTCCGCGGGAGATCGGGACGATGGAGATGAAGACCGGAGGACTCGGATCAGTCGGTATACTTCTCACCCCATCTCTAGTTAGCTAGTATAGGTTAATGGTTTACGATCCGGGTTTTCATTGTCCGCGGTAGCGCCGGTTTCCGAGTATGGAAAAATTTTGATTCCGCATTTTGGCCTCAAGTACGAGGCCGGGGCGCTGCCGTGGCGCAACAGTTTAGCCCAAAGCAACACTGGAATTTTGAAGCCACCAAGAGCCAACATGGCCGCGGAACCGCGGCCGGAGCTGGCTTGAGCCGCGGTTCCGCGGCAGCTTAGACACGTCAGCAACTCATTTCAGCTTCATAATTCCCACCTCACTTCCAGAAGCTCTTCAAGCCACTTAAAGTTCCAGAAGACTCCAGAGATTTCTGCCAGATCAGCAAACCCTTGTTCCTACACTAAACTAGCCTATCATTCTAGAAACTTCTTCTTAAACCCTAGCTTAAACCCTAAGCTAACTCCTAACAAACTCTTTCTAGAAACTCCTCAACAAACTTTTGGAGGGAATTGGAATTTCAAACCTAGACCTAGGGTTTGGAAAGTCTATAAATAGAAGCCTAAACCTAGGGTTGAGAGATATACTTGATACTTGGATCCATTATCCAAGACTTAGATACTTCTTCATCTTCTTCTTCCACAAGTCTAGTGACAGGGCTTGTGTGAAACCCTAACCCTAATTCCAACTCCAAAAGCCAAGATCCCGAGTACCCATCAAGCAAGAAGCCTTGCAACCTTTTATGAGCCGAGCCGATCTTCAACAGAGCAAGTGGTCCAAACGATCCGCGACTCATGGAGCCGAGCGACGCCAAATCGACAATTTAGTTCTTCCTCTTGTAGTTCTTGAGCGACTGTAATCAAATTGTTGATATAAATAAAATGTGATTTTCTTTTATCTTGTTTTCTTTAAATTCTTGCATCATGATTCAATCTAAATTTCTAATTGTAATTCTTGTTGTGATGCTTGAGTAATACTCCGCTCGTCGAGGAGTCGAGACGATCAATAGAATGATGATGTAATATATCTGAAAACGATTCTTGATTCCTACAAGTTTTGTAAACCCTAGCAAGTTCAAGAACCGACAACCCATTTCGTTACGATGCTTTCTTGAATGATATCGCTCGAAATTGGAGAGTTACGATCGTTTCTTAAAATTGCTAGAGGCTAGAATGTGAATGATATCGACAAAAGAACAAGGGATAAGATGAAACCCTAGTTTCACGAGAAAGCCCTAACTCTCGTCGATCATCATCGATCTAGTATCAATCCTTCGAAGGACAAGAACACGAAATCTTTAGATTACATCACGTCTATAGATCCGATCGATTCCTACGAGCCTCATTTAGATTCTTGACATTTTGGTTGGAAATATTATCGAAATCCCATTCTTGATTGTTTATCAGTTTCTTGATTCTTGATTAAACTCGTGACACTTGAATCAATTGATAAATTCTTGAATCATGTTTTCTTTTCTTTTCAATTAACTTTTCGATTCAAACAAATTAAATATAGAAACGAATCGCACAATCCCGGTGGACGATCCGCACTCGCTTACGATCTACAATCGACACCGTAATTGATTGCGGTCAAATATAATTCTTTGATTGTGATTCTATACATTTTCTAAAACGACACACAAAGAAACATTCAATCAAATGGCGCCGTTGCCGGGGACTATTTGATTTGATACACACTACACAGTCTTGAATTTTAGATCAATCAGTGCGCTAGCGCTCAAAGCGCTGGCGCTGGCCCCACGCATTCTTTGGATGCCTTTTCCTCCCTTTTTATATATATATATATACATATGTACACACACACATACTCCACGACATTGTCCTTGTTAGAAAAAAAATTTCAAACGGGGTGCTGTCCCGCACCCCGCAAGGGGGCTGCTAGCCCCCTTGACCCCCAGCCAGCTATCCGGGTAGCGGGACCCCCGTAAAAACTCTGCAGGCCCCCGATATATCCAAAACCCCTCCAAAACACAACACTGCACATTGAGTTCGCATGACCAGTTTAACCCGTCAATCGGAGATCCCCTCGCTCCAAAAGCGAGGGGTAATTAACGGCAGCTTAGTCCGCGGCTGCCGGAGATTCGGATCCCCACAATCAATAAACCCCGGCCTACTCTAGGCAGGGGGAATTTGTGGTACGCCTGACAAGCGCGCGCGTATTCCCATCTCAATGGGGTGACGAAAAACACCCTACAGATTCTGGCACGCCCGGTGGGACCAATTGTAAGTCCACGTTGCCCACCCCGGTGCTTACGGGGAGGCGGAAACGGTATAAAAAATGGATTTTTACAACTCTAGGCAACATGGACTAACTAAAGGATGATCTTTGCTAAACCTAAACTAACAACCAAGCTAAAAGAGTTAGCTATTCGGTTAAAGGGTTATACCTAAGTCTTGAAGTCCTTCTCTTCTTGCTCCTTGGAGTGGGATGAACGGGTCATCCTCGTCGCCTTCTCTCGCCGAAGAAAGATCCACCCGAGGGCCTCTACCTTTGGCTCCTACCTCAAACTAGAAGTAACTAAGGTGCTTGGTGTGCTAAACCTAGAACCTTAGAAAGAGTAGAGAGTAATTTTGAAGGTTTTATCTCAAGCTCAATGGTTCTCAACTCATGAGAGGGGAGAGCTTTGAGAGAGAGGAAGAGGATGAGAGAGAATGAGAATGATAGAATGAGAAGATAATGACAACTTTCTCACATATATGTGTGAATTATGATAATTAAAAATTAACTAAAGATAATTGTGATGGTTAATCTTGAAATGACCATTATCATTTCACATTAATTACTTTTACAAGAATCAAAGAGCATCTTTCATATGAAATGATGATGGTCAATATGTCAACCTAGGTCAACAAGTCAAGCATAGTCAAATGGTCAACAACCCTAACCATAACACAATTATAATTAATTAATATTAATAATCATATTTCACACATAAACATTAGGGTTAAGAAAAAGACAATGGTCATTAACCCTAATGAAAGTCCCCTGCCTCTGCCTCAGTCAACTGTGCATACACACCTGTATCCGTGTTCCGAGGAACACGAATACAAAGAGATAAAACCAATCCCGAAACATATACTAGGATCTGGCTTAAACCAAAGCCCGCTAGTATAATCTGTCCGGACACCAAACGTGCACAAGTGCGCGGATGTGAACGAACCCCGTCGCAAAACCATGCGACCTCTACTCGTTTTGCCTAAAGGCGAATAACCCTCTGTGTGGGACTCTAAAGACTCGACACTACGCTGGCAGTGGGTTTAACCACAGACCGCAAGCGGCACTAGCTGTACATAACGGTCCCCAGGTAGATGCCGATAAGAAGACTGACGAGGTAAACCCATCTGAACTCCTACTGAGCCTGAATGTGATAGTCTCCGTACAGTCCGGTCTGTTCGTCTAAGAGTATCGCATGGAGGGCCTAGGGGGGCGGTAAACGTCAGTCCCCGAATAGCGGTACAAGTCGTGTCGGAGTGTAGCCCAGAACACCTTGAGATAACACTGGAAACCTACCAGTATATCTCGCTTGCCCTGGCCAGGGACTTTGTGTAATGGCGCTCCTAGACACAGCGCGATATCAACCCCCAATATCGGGAAAGACGAATCCTGTCTAACCGTCACTGCCTCCAAGTGCTTCGGGACTGCACCCAACTGCTACCTGTTTGCACGACTCCTTTGAGCCGTGGTAGGGTAGCAATCTAAGAACAGTGGGAACACACTCGAGGCGAAGTGACAGTGTCAAGTCAACGGACTAAGCTGTACTCATGTCACCTGGGAACTGATAACTGACGATAGGTATAATACCAACCAACAGTTCCCGACGAGTCATGTCCAGTGTACTCGTAACCTATCGAGCACCCGCATACTATCTCAAGTACGACGCACTGACGGCTGTGGGACAGACCGTCTCCCAAGCTGGGATGAGAAGCGCATACGCTAGTCTACTCCGAAGTATCGATGCCCTGTCTCGATAGTCCTACGACTAGGGACCTGCATAAGGATGTGCTTGTGGATTACCCAGCCCCCACGAGTGTGACTGCCATCACAACGCTGATAATCAAGCAAAGATCCTAAGGGCTCCACTAATGTGTAAAGGCGATATGCTATAAGAAACACATGCACACATTAAAGCAGAAACAAACCAAGTAGCATACTACTATTTTGAGCAAGAATGTCAATACAAGGTGAATATCCCAAGCTTCCATTAAGTAATATACAAACTAGTATGATACAGTAATGGCCTCTAGGGCATATACACTAACAATCTCCCACTTGCACTAAGGCCATGTACTGGCGTATCGAAGACCTATCATCTCGATCAGCCGCTCGAACTGAGTCTGGGGTAAGGCCTTCGTGAATGGATCAGCAGTGTTATCTTCCGTAGCAACTCTCTGAACCTCGATCTCCTGGCGACCCACGATCTCCCTGATCAGGTGATACCGCCTCAAGATGTGTCTGGACTTCTGATGGGACCTGGGTTCCTTCGCTAAAACTATAGCCCCGTTGTTGTCGCAATACAGAGGTATTGGATCAACAATGGACGGAACCACCTGAAGTTCTGTCAGGAACTTCCTTATCCAGACGGCTTCTTTTGCGGCATCTGCAGCAGCGATATATTCCGCTTCCATCGTCGAGTCAGCAATGGTTTCCTGTTTGGAACTCTTCCAACACACCGCCCCTCCATAGAGGGTAAAGACATAACCTGACATGGACTTGGAATCATCCTTGTCACTCTGGAAGCTGGAGTCAGCAAAGGCCTCGATCTGGAGGTCTTTTCCGCCATACACCAAGAACATCTCCTTAGTCCTTCTCAGGTACTTGAGAATGTTCTTTACCGCTATCCAGTGTTTCTCCCCATGGTTTGACTGATACCGGCTTACCACACTCAGTGCATAAGCTACATCTGGTCTGGTACACAACATTGCATACATTATAGAGCCTACCGCAGAAGCATAGGGTATAATAGACATGCGATCCCTTTCCAAATCAGTCTTGGGAGACATCTCTTTGGAGAGGGTGATCCCGTGACAAGCCGGTAGATTACCGCGCTTGGAATCTTCCATATTGAATCTTTTCAGTATGGTGTCGATGTACCTGGACTGTGAAAGTCCTAATATCCTCTTGGATCTGTCACGATAGATCCGGATCCCCAGAATGTAAGAGGCATCACCCAGGTCTTTCATGGAGAACCTGTGTGACAAGAACCCTTTGACAGATTGTAGCATAGGAATGTCATTTCCTATCAAGAGAATGTCATCCGCGTATAAAACGAGGAATACTACAGTTCTTGCTACAAATCTACTATAGATGCATGGTTCATCTGGATTTTTGATAAAGCCAAATTCTTTGACCGTCTCATCAAAACAGATGTTCCAACTCCGCGATGCCTGCTTTAGTCCATAGATGGACTTAAGCAACTTGCACACCTTTCCGCTGCTCCCACTCTGAATGAAACCCTCTGGCTGGTCCATATAGACATACTCCTCTAAATTTCCATTTAGAAAAGCGGTCTTTACGTCCATCTGCCAAATCTCATAATCATGGAAGGCCGCAATGGCAAGAAGGATCCGAATGGATTTCAGCATAGCCGCTGGAGAAAAAGTTTCGTCATAGTCCAAACCAGGTCTTTGACGAAAACCCTTTACAACAAGTCTAGCTTTATAGGTCTCAACCTGTCCATCTACACCAATCTTCCTTTTGAAGATCCACTTGCATCCTACGGGTTTTACCCCATCTGGAGCAACGTCCAACGTCCATACTTTGTTGGTGTACATGGACTCCATTTCGGTCCGCATTGCATCAGCCATTTTACCGAGTCGACGCTCTGAATGGCCTGCTGGAAGCTAGTCGGCTCATCACTATCAATGATGCAATCCTCTCTATCCCCGTCTATGAGAAAACCGTAGTATCTCTCGGGCGGATGAGACTGCCTACTACTTCTGCGGAGCGGTGCAGGAATGTACTGATCTTTCGAACCCTCTGGTTCTACTAAGCTTTCAGTAATAGCTCGTGGTTCTGGAATTTCTTCCAGTTCTATTGCGCTCCCACTTATCTGATTTTCCAAAAACTCAGTTTCCAAGAAGTGGGCATGGCGAGAAACAAAAACATTTTGTTCCTCTTCGCAATAGAAGAAATATCCCTTGGAGTTCTTTGGATATCCCACAAACTTGCACTGTACTGAGTGTGCCTCGAGTTTGTCCGCATGTTGCTTTTTGACAAAAGCTGGACATCCCCATGTCTTAATGTGATTAAGATAGGGTTTCTTCCCACACCACATCTGATATGGTGTAGTAGGCACAGTCTTAGTTGGAACTCGGTTCAAAAGGTATGCAGCTGATTCTAGTGCATATCCCCAGAATGATTGCGGTAACTCAGCGTTACTCATCATGGACCGTACCATATCCAATAGGGTTCGGTTCCGTCTCTCCGATACACCGTTATGTTGCGGAGTGTATGGAGGAGTAAGCTGAGAGAGAATTCCATTCTCTTTTAAGTAATCCAGGAACTCGACACTCAAGTATTCACCATCTCGATCAGATCTCAGTGTCTTGATACTTTTGCCTGTTTGTTTTTCTATTTCATTCTTATATTCCTGGAATTTTCCAAAGGCTTCGGATTTATGTTTCATTAAGAAGACATATCCGTACCTTGAAAAGTCATCCGTAAAAGTAATGAAGTAAGAATAACCGCTTCGTGCATGCGTAGACATTGGACCGCACACGTCGCTGTGTATGAGTCCCAAGAGCTCGCTCGCTCTTACTCCGTGTCCAGTGAACGAAGTCTTTGTCATCTTTCCTTTGAGACAGGATTGACAAGTTGCATTTGATTGATATTCGAACGGATCCAAATATCCTTCTGTGTAACTTCGTCAACCTTCTCTCATTGATGTGACCCAGTCTATAATGCCATAAGAAAGCCTGATTTGTTTCCGGAGACTTTTTTTTGTGTATATTCTGGACATTGAAAATCTGTTGTTGGTTTAGTACGTATATACCATTGCTTAATGTACCTGACACAATCAGAACTTGATTAAGGTGAATGTTTATAACATTACTTACAAATGCAAATTCATAACCTTCTTTAGATATTAAAGATACAGAAATGATATTACAAGTTGCATTGGGTACAAAATAACAATTACGTAAAACCAAAATATGTCCATCTGACATTCCCAGGTGATAGTCCCCCACGGCCTCAGCATCCATGCTAGCTCCATTTGCAACTTTGAGGTTCATATCACCTTCCTTCAAAAACCTACCCTTTCTCAATGCCTGCAAAGAATTACAGATATGAGATCCTGACCCGGTATCCAATACCCAGGAAGTAGAGTTTATTGATAGACAGTTTTCAATAACATACACACCTGAAGCTGAAGCCGCAACTTGCTTCAGATCCTGGGTTCTGGCCTTCCAAGCCCTGCAATCTTTCTTCCAGTGTCCACTCTTGTGACAGTAAAAGCATTCTTCCTTCCTCACAAGCTTTCCCGCTACCTTTGTTGCTTTTACCTTTCCCTTCGTATCCACTTTACTAACACCGCCCCTTGGTTTGGCGGGGGTTTTCTTCTTCTTTCCCTTGGCTTTCGCCTTGGACCTAGAAGAGGAAGATCCTCCTACAAACAAAGTGGATGTTTCCCTACCTTTCTGTAGGGTGCCCTCTGCACTCCTCAGCATGTTGAGGAGCTCTGAAAGTTCAATCTCTTTTTCTTGCAAGTTGAAGTTCAGGATAAACTGGGTGTAAGTGGAAGGAAGGGACTGGAGAATCAAGTCCGTATAGAGCTCATTCTCCAATGTGGTCCCAAGGTCCGCGAGTTCCTCTATGTAGACAATCATCTTAAGCACGTGTTCCGCTACCGATGATCCGACGGCCAATCTCGCCGAAAACAGCTTTTTCGAGACTTCATATCTGGCGATACGGGATTGCTCTCCATACAGTTCTTTTGTATGGAGAAATATGGATTCGAGGTCCATATTCTCGTGCCTCCTCTGATGTTCATTGTCCATAGAGGCAAGCACGATGCACTTAGCCTTCGCGCAGTCGATTTCCCAGGTCTTACGGATTTCCTTATCCGCGACGCTAGATTTGGGACCTGAGATAGGGGGATCTTTGGTGGTAAGGAGATACCCCAACTTGTCATAAGTGATTGCCATTTTGACATTCCTGAGCCAATCTTTGTAGTTTGGCCCTGTCAGTATGTTTTTATCTAGTAGTAACTTAAATCCAGTCATGATGTTTGGTCGCTGCAATTAGGAGAGAGAGAAGAAACACTTTAGCATGATGCTCTTGCAAGTTTAGAGTGGTTTTTAATTTGTCTAAACAGGATGGCTCCCACTGTCTCTCGAATCCCTCAAACCATAAAGGAAGAATTAGTCGGGATCAATCTCACCGTACAATTCTTGCTTAACCGTTCAGCCAGGCCAGTGTCGGTACTTCGAGGGAGGTTTTCCAACGCTTTCGCGAAGTTCCTTAATTAAATAACCTCTTTTCCCTGTGGGCGTAGCCCCGCTAACACCTTTCTAGACACCTACTTGGTTTATAGCATTGATCGTTAAGTAAGAAAGTTCCGGAGGAGTAGCATATACTCACAGTAGGATCGGGATCCAAATATCATCACGTGACAAAACTGAAGGAATCCTACCAGAATCATCACACTCCAAATGGTATGCAGCGCTAGCAAGTTTCAGTTTCTTTTGAAACTCCCGATGTGGATTTTTGCCCCATGCTCTTATGACCTTGACTTTGGCCAACAAATCATAAGTCATATGTCAAGTTCTACCCGTCATTCTCTAGGTTAATTTGAACCCACCCGCACATACCCTTGACTTTGGCCAACAAGGCAGAACGACTGTCCCAAACCAATACATCTATCTATGCTGCACATGAATACCCAATAGCTACCAATCACTATGCCTTGACTTTGGCCAACAAACATAGCTTGAATACTTATTGACTATCCATATGAAACGACGGAGGGCTACGAATGGTTTTAGCGAAACCGTGAACGTAGTGAACTTGATATAATCGAAGGAACGAGATAGCTTTCAAAAGGAGTGGTTCAAGCTCCGCATTTAAAAGTTGGTTTTGAAAAAAAAAACGAGTGGTTTTGAAAGTGTTCCAACGACTTTTACTTGGTTTATTTTTCTTGCATTAATTTTAATGCGTCCCATCAATTAATCCTACCATTGCAGAAAACAACGAAAATATGACGTACGCTTATGCCATCCGCATTCGCCACGGGGTCCCGTCATCACCCGTTAGGTTACTTAACTAACGACAGAGCGGGGGCTGGACTAGCGCGGATGCAAAAAATAAGCAACGCCTAAATAGATATCATATATATAGATATATACATTCATCACATGCAATGATAGCCATTCCAGATCGCAGATGAACACATTGGATATACTAGGAATCCGCATTTCGTACGAGCCTGTAACGAAGAGCGGATTACACGGTCGCGATGAATAGCCAAACCCCACCCTAGACCCCTACGGGTGCGGCAAACTACCCGCCAAGTACCCGAAGCGAAGCAACCTCCCTCAACACCGTGAGTAGGCCACTCGGCACTTCGAGATACCCGGTAGTTTGTGCACCCCACCTTGGGTCTATCCTAGGAGCAAAAACAGTAAAAGAAATTATACAATGACGGCTACAACCCCATCCCGGTTGTGCGGCCATATAAATAATATTATATCAAATTACATATAACATGAATTGAAAGAATAAGAAAACTCTCATCTCACAACCCCCGGCTATTCATCCGCGACAATCCAACGAATTCATATACACAAACCATCAACATTACAGATCACAGATATATATAACCCCCACTAATAGACGTATAGCGATTAGCAGACGTTCAATACATATATCACATTACAGATAAAACCTATTAGCTAAAGTCTACAGAAAATCGATCAAAATACGGATTTGTAACCACCCCAAAAACAAACTTGTTCTCTGGAAATTCTGGGCAGAAACAAACCATCTCAAAAATCACAAAATACCAACAGGAGAAAACTGCAGGAGAAACGATCCACGGCCGAGTCAACTCGGCCGCGGTTCCACGGCAGGAGCAAGCTCGTGCCGCGGATCTACGGTGAGTTGGTCAACTCACTGGATCGTTTTTCTTGCCTGTGCCATGATTTATTATTTTTTGAGCAGAAATAAAAATCAGCAGAAACTTGAATTTTACGGGGTGTTTTGCGGTTTTTCGTCCGATCGAAGTTCTAGATACTTTGCTAACTAGTTAGTTTGTGTTTAGCTAGGCTCTGATACCACTGTAAGTCCACGTTGCCCACCCCGGTGCTTACGGGGAGGCGGAAACGGTATAAAAAACGGATTTTTACAACTCTAGGCAACATGGACTAACTAAAGGAGGATCTTTGCTAAACCTAAACTAACAACCAAGATAAAAGAGTCAGCTACTCGGTTAAAGGGTTATACCTAAGTCTTGAAGTCCTTCTCTTCTTGCTCCTTGGAGTGGGATGAACGGGTCGTCCTCGTCGCCTTCTCTCGCCGAAGAAAGATCCACCCGAGGGCCTCTACCTTTGGCTCCTACCTCAAACTAGAAGTAACTAAGGTGCTTGGTGTGCTAAACCTAGAACCTTAGAAAGAGTAGAGAGTAATTTTGAATGTTTTATCTCAAGCTCAATGGTTCTCAACTCATGAGAGGGGAGAGATTTGAGAGAGAGGAAGAGGATGAGAGAGAATGAGAATGATAGAATGAGAAGATAATGACAACCTTCTCACATATATGTGTGAATTATGATAATTAAAAATTAACTAAAGATAATTGTGATGGTTAATCTTGAAATGACCATTATCATTTCACATTAATTACTTTTGCAAAAATCAAAGAGAATCTTTCATATGAAATGATGATGGTCAATATGTCAACCTAGGTCAACAAGTCAAGCATAGTCAAATGTTCAACAACCCTAACCATAACACAATTATAATTAATTAATATTAATAATCATATTTCACACATAAACATTAGGGTTAAGAAAAAGTCAATGGTCATTAACCCTAATGAAAGTCCTCTGCCTCTGCCTCAGTCAACTGGGCATACACACCCGTATCCGTGTTCCGAGGAACACGAATACAAAGAGATAAAACCAATCCCGAAACATATACTAGGATCTGGCTTAAACCAAAGCCCGCTAGTATAATCTGTCCGGACACCAAACGTGCACAAGTGCGCGGATGTGAACGAACCCCGTCGCAAAACCATGCGACCTCTACTCGTTTTGCCTAAAGGCGAATAACCCTCTGTGTGGGACTCTAAAGACTCGACACTACGCTGGCAGTGGGTTTAACCACAGACCGCAAGCGGCACTAGCTGTACGTAACGGTCCCCAGGTAGATGCCGATAAGAAGACTGACGAGGTAAACCCATCTGAACTCTTACTGAGCCTGAATGTGACAGTCTCCGTACAGTCCGGTCTGTTCGTCTAAGAGTATCGCATGGCGGGCCTAGGGGGCGGTAAACGTCAGTCCCCTAATAGCGGTACAAGTCGTGTCGGAGTGTAGCCCAGAACACCCTGAGATAACACTGGAAACCTACCAGTATATCTCGCTTTCCCTGGCAAGGGACTTTGTGTAATGTCGCTCCTAGACACAGCGCGATATCAACCCCCAATACCGGGAGAGACGAATCCTGTCTAACGTCACTGCCTCCAAGTGCTTCGGGACTGCACCCAACTGCTACCTGTTTGCATGACTCCTTTGAGCCATGGTAGGGTAGCAATCTAAGAACAGTGGGAACACACTCGAGGCGAAGTGACAGTGTCAAGTCAACGGACTAAGCTGTACTCATGTCACCTGGGAACTGATAACCGACGATAGGTATAATACCAACCAACAGTTCCCGACGAGTCCTGTCCAGTGTACTCGTAACCTAACGAGCACCCGCATACTATCTCAAGTACGACACACTGACGACTGTGGGACAGACCGTCTCCTAAGCTGGGATGAGAAGCGCATACGCTAGTCTACTCCGGAGTATCGATGCCCTGTCTCGATAGTCCTACGACTAGGGACCTGCATAAGGATGTGCTTGTGGATTTCCCAGCCCCCATGAGTGTGACTGCTATCACAATGCTGGTAATCAAGCAAAGATCCGAAGGGCTCCACTAATGTGTAAAGGCGATATGCTATAAGAAACACATGCACACATTAAAGCAGAAACAAACCAAGTAGCATACTACTATTTTGAGCAAGAATGTCAATACAAGATGAATATCCCAAGCTTCCATTAAGTAATATACAAACTAGTATGATACAGTAATGGCCTCTAGGGCATATACACTAACACCAATCTCTCCTCCCATGTTTCGGGTCAAACGTTCATGCGAAATCAATCAATATACATATCGATTGCCTATACTGAAATGATGTTTTTTTTCCGTGCAGCAATCAACTTTCGACGACAATGTCTCCCAAGATGAATTCAGCTTCCAACGCGACCCCGATCCCGTACGTGGTCAAGGTCAATGCTCGTGTGGTTCTCCCCGCAAGCCTCAGTCGACAGTGGGAGGAACTGCCCCGCCAGTTTGGCTCCATCATCATCTACCCTGCCGGAAGCGCTCATCTGGTAGAAATCCCGGCAAAACAGATGGCCAAGCCGGTCTCAAGAGGCAAGAGGCCGAATGTCGTGATCGCCAAGGCACCACAACCGAAACTTAAGACGGTGTCTGAACGACTCTCTGGTTCTCCAGCTGGGGGCAAGACTTCCGATACAAAGGGCGACATCAAATGTTGCGAACGAGCTCAGGCGATGACTCCAGCAAATGCACAATCGAGCGTATCTCTAAAATCCTCCATCGCCCGGTCTACGGCGTATTCCCAAAGAGCCGAAGTATGCCAGGTGCTTAGAACAGAAAAGTTAAGGCAGAAGCGGCTCAGGTATCGAGCCAACAAGAGGGCCAGGGCTTCGGCCAAGTGGAATCTTGTGAAGTTCCAAGAGCAAGGTTACTCTGTGACGATGGCTGAGTCTGCCGTAAAAATCAGCAATTCTTTCGAACCTCTGAAGTGGGTTCAGAAAAATGCCATGACATGCCAGATCTAGAAGACAGCGGTCCGAACGTCGCTACAAAGAGACGTGTCCCGGCCCCAACAGAAAAAGTATGACACCGCCTCTTCAAGAGTCTATCAGGCGCTCTGTGCCGCACGAAAGCAGCGGGGCAAACCCAGAAAAGAAGCGCCAGCGCCATTCAAGAACCTGGTCAGGCCAGCCGCCGATAATAAAAAGACGGCTGGATATATTATCCATACGGTCTATATGGCGGGCGGGCGCTCCAGCGACAACCTTCGCAGCAAAAGCAAGGATGGGGCCACCACATCCCAAGTCCAATCTGGCTTGAATGTGGTTGCCGCTGCCCAAGAACAGCCGCCTCCGCTGGATGAAGAAAACCCTTTCGATGAGAACGATAGGCAGAAGGACCCTTCGGTCCAGGCAGAGTCAAGCTCAGACAGCGAGGAAGAGCCGACTTTTCTCCCCAGGACCGCGGAGCAAGAGCTGCTTCAAGAGCTTCGGAAATAGCTCAAGAGCAAAGATAAAGAGATGGCCAAGCTCTATTCAAAAATTGACGACCTAACGAACATTGTGATGCAGCTTACGGCTCAAATTGCTCGAGCGCCTCCCAGTCAAGCACAAGTTGCTACTCATCAGCCGGGTGATGATAATCTGAAGCAGCCAATGCCTGTTCCTTTGGGTCCAAGACTGGTCGAGCCGCACGAAAGCCGGCCACATTCCGCTTCTGGGGACGCCTTGGCCCCAGATAGCACTATCCCGCTAACACAAGACCGGATAATGGATTTGGTCACCAGCAAGGTTAAAACATTGGTGGCCGAAGCTGAAGCTAAGAAAGAAGTTGGCAGTAGTGGGCGGCCATATCCCGCACAGTACGATCTGATCGAGTTCCCGAGCGGCTACGTCATTCCTAAGTTCGGAAGATTTGACGGAACGGGAAATGCAAATCAGCACGTCGCCCACTTCAAAGCATCGTGCGGAAATACAGGGGGCAATGATGCGCTCTTTCTTCGTCAGTTCGTCAACAGCCTGACTGGTGTCGCTTTCGACTGGTACGCGAGTATACTAGACAGGTCCGTCATTACCTTTGCCCAAATGGAGTCTCTGTTTCGGCAAAGGTTCATGAGTGTCAGTGATAAAATCTCCATTGCCGACCTTGTGAGGACCAAGCCGGGGAAGAATGAAAGCAACACCGACTTTATCGCCCGATGGCGTAATCTCACGATCAAGTGCGAACCGCCGCTGGAGCAGGACCGGTCCGTCAGCTTTCTCATTGGGAACCTCAGCAATTGGATGGTCCCATTCTTGTGTACAGCAGGCCTCAAGACGTTTCAAGAGCTAACCAAGAAAGTCCAAATGCTGGAACGCTCGAAGCAAGAGTCTACCCCGGATTCTCAGAGAGACAAAACTTGGAAGAGCAAGCGGAACGACAGCCGTAGAAGCGGGAGTTCCAGCAGTACCAATGTCTTCAATGCGTCCGATAATGAAGAAAAGCGAAGGGCTGGCGAATCCAAAACCAACCGGTCTCGAAAGCCATTGCTGGGAGGAGATGGGCCTTCCTTAGAGGAGAAGAAGAACAAGGTTTACTCTTTCAGAAGGGACAAGGTCCGCAAGATATTTAAAGATGCCTTGAACAACGGCCTACAATTGCCGGAGTCGAAAAGACCCCAAGAAGCAAAAATGACCGACAATCTCCTGTATTGCCCGTACCACTGAGTAGTGAGCCATGCGATCGAGGATTGCTATATCTTCAAAGACTGGGTTGAGAAGCAGTACAAGGCTGGAGAGATCGAGCTGTCCAAAAGTGTGTTGGTGACCAATTAAGTTGCAACCACCAATTTTATACAGACAGAAGCTGATGCCTTCTGGGAGCAGACAGCCAAACCCGCTACCCTGAGAAATGAAATGGACTCACCGCGGACTCCGTGTAGTACGCACATATTTAATAAGACGAAGAAGATGATAAGGTTACTTCGGAAAGAGCCCAGGAAGGAATGGGAAGGATAAAAGAAGCCTACCAGCCTAGCTGCCAATGCGGCTCCATCAGGCTCAAAATCCAAGAAGCTCAAGAAGAAGAAAAGTGCAGCTCGGCGCGAAAAAGAGTCTGCAGGGAGATCGACCATTCAAAAATATATCGATTCCCTTGAAGACTATGAACAGAAGGAAAGAACTCTAATTCACTTGAAAGAGTTCTTCCCCGTAGAAGCGGCGGAGATTTTGGAGGAGTTGGAAGAAGGCTCCAATGAAGAGATCCCTATAGTGACCTGCTACGCCATCCATCTGGGCAGCGACTCTGAGGAGGATCTCTGTTTTCCCGAAGAGGACGAGGAGCTCGCCACAAAGGCTAACCAAGTCCAGCTCAGAAGCGGCAGGGCTCTACTGCCAAATCAGGGAAACACCTCAAAAGGAAAGGAAACACAGGTGGCTAATGAGGAAGACGACAGAGAGCCGGCTAATGAAAACTCAATTCCTTCCTCAGTGGACTACAATGTCTTGGCTCACCTCCGAAAGCTTCCGTCTCTCCTTAGCATCTACGATGCCTTGGTCCTATCTAAGGAGCTTAGAGATGTTCTCATTCATGCTCTACAAAACCCTAAGCGGTATCAGGCTCGCTTTGCGGAAATTAATATGAAAGAAGCTCAGTACACTTTGCAAGCCGCTGCAGTCACGTTTAAGGACGAAGACTTGCTACTGGGAACGGCTGAGCATAATCGGCCGCTTTACGTGACCGGGTACAACGCCGGAGATCGAATTAATCACATATTGATTGATCCGGGGTCCTCAGTGAACATCATGAACTTGCAAACTCTAAAGAGTTTGTCAATGGACGTCCGACACCTGTCAAGGGAAAGGATTGTCATTCAAGGCTTCAACCAAAATTGCCAGCAAGTTCTGGGGTCCATAGCTCTGCCAATCAAATTTGGGGATCTGCAGACCGAAGCCAAGATATACGTGATCGATCCTGACACGTCTTATAAGATTCTCTTGGGACGGCCGTGGCTCCACGATTACGGCATCATTCCGTCAACTCTCCATCAATGCATGAAGTATACTAAAAATGGCGAAGAAAGACGCATTGACGGAGACATCCAGCCGTTCGGTGTGCATGAAGTCCGATATGAAGATTCTTGGTACTTCATGAACCACCAAAATGCTAAGCCACAACCGACTGAGGATAGACCGGCCCCAAAACTCAAAAGCAAATCTGCGCCGGCTGTCACTTTCAAAAGCAAAAACGCCCAAGTGCGCTCGCATTTCGGTAGCGACACCGATGAGTCCGACGCTGGAAGTCCGTCCTTCCATAAAACTCGCCCTCGTTTCGGTAGCGATACGGACGAATCTGATGCTGAAGGCCCATCTAGCAGCAAAGTCCGCCCTCATCTTGGCAGTGACACTGAAGAGTCAGAAGAAGAGGACCTGCCGTGCAACAGCTGTGCAGATTGGACCCCCATGCAGCAAGCGAAACTACGAGAGACCTTCGAAGTTGCAGAAGGGTCCCTGGCCATCACAAGGGTGCCGGAATGGATGTGCAAAGAGCTCGACGCATTGTCAGTCTCTACCGTGGACCAGCTGAAAACTTTCTACGTGCCCGGGAGGAAAAATGGACAGAAGGGCATCCTGTTTTACGGGTCAAACCTCGTTGTGCACCCGGACGATCTTTCTGTCGCGTGCCTTCCCTATGAGAGAGGCATAAGAGCCGTCCTCAATCCCAGATACTATGCGCCAGAGATGCGGGAATACTTCAAAAGGTGTGGATGCCGACTATATCAATCGGAGTCCGAAGCAAAGTTTTATGAAGGGCTATGGCATCCGCCTCAGGTCCGAGCACTCATCGGTGGACGAATCCCAGATAGACGGGGCATAGGTTTTATCCAGCCTGATTCTAAGGCATGCTACATGATCCATATTGGGAAAGCCAGCGAAGAGTCAAATGATGAAGATGAGCTAGCCGAGCCAGAAGAAGCTCCCCAAGAGCTCGAAGATGGCGGACAAGCAACCTTCGATGAGCTAACTGAGATCGATTTGGGAACGCCCGATAATCCAAGACCGACCTACATCAGCTCACTCTTGTCGGAGGAAATGAAAGAGCAGATAATTGCCCTGCTGCACGAGTTCATCGACTACTTCGCATGGACGTACAAAGAAATGCCTGGCCTTTTCTCTAAAGTAGCCATGCATAAGCTGGCCATATCTCCTGATGCTAAGCCAGTCAAACAAGCTTCTCGAAGAATGAGAAGGGAGTTGGAAGAAAAGGTCATCGAGGAAACTAAGAAACTCATCGATGCCGGCTTCATCAGGGAAGAGAAATATGCGGACTGGATCGCATGCATAGTCCCAGTGAAGAAGAAAAATGGGCAGATCCGAGTTTGTGTCGATTTCAGGGACCTCAACAAGGCATGCCCTAAAGACGACTTTCCGCTACCGGTCATGGAAATGATGGTTGATGACACCTCAAATTATGAGTTGTTCACCTTTATGGATGGCTCGTCTGGGTATAATCAGATCAAGATGCCGCCCGAGGATGAGAAGCACACAGCATTTCGAACCCCGATCGGAATATACTGGTACAAGGTGATGCCGTTCGGATAGAAGAATGCAGGTGCCACATATCAAAGGGCAACGACCAATATCTTTGATGACCTAATCCATAAAGTCGTCGAATGCTGTGTTGATGATCTGTTCGTCAAGACTAAAACCAAGGCCGATCATATCTAAGATCTTAGGACCGTTCTCACCAGACTGAGGGAGTACGATCTGAAGATGAATCCTCTGAAATGCGCTTTTGGCGTGTCATCGGGAAAATTCCTGGGCTTCATAGTCCGACACCGAGGGATCGAAGTTGACCCATCAAAGATAAAGGCCATCATGGAGATTCCCCCTCCGAAGAGTCTGACGCAGCTAAGATCTTTTCAAGGCAAGCTTGCTTATGTACGGAGGTTTATCTCAAATTTATCGGGGAGATGTAGGCCCTTCTCAAAGCTCATGAAGAAAGGAGCTCCTTTTATCTGGGATGCCGAATTTCAAGCAGCGTTCGAAAGCATCAAACAATACTTGTTGCACCCTCCAGTGCTGGCCGCTCCCATTCCAAATAAACCGCTGATTCTCTACACTGCCGCGCTAGATGAGTCACTCGGTGCGCTCCTTGCCTAGAATAACGAGGAGGGAAAAGAAAATGCCCTCTACTACTTCAGTCGAACTCTAGTCGGGGCGGAACACAACTATTCCCCAATCGAAAAGCAACGCCTGGCTCTGATATTTGCTGTGAAGAAGCTGAGGCACTATCTGCTCGCTCATCGGGTTATGCTGATCTCCAAGGTCGACCCGCTCAAACACTTGATGACCAGAGCAAGCCTAGCCGGCAGAATGGCAAGATGGGTTGTCATGCTACTTGAGTTTGACATAGTTTATACTCTTCAGAAAGCAATGAAAGGGCAAGCTCTTGCAGACTTCCTTGCCGCTCATCCTATACTAGAAGGGTCGCCGCTAAATTGTGAGTTACCCGACGAACAAGTGCTGCACCTCGAGGAAGATGGGCCATGTTGGGAACTCTATTTCGATGGAGCCTCATCAATAAGGACCTCCAGTAAATCAAGCGTCCCGGAGATAAAAGCAGGGATAGGATTGGTGTTCATCACACCATCAATGGGAACCCTACGGCGTTCTTTCGCTCTCACCGAGCCTCGAACGAACAACGAAGCTGAGTATGAAGCTCTGATAGCTGGTTTGGAACTCGCCATAGAAATGGAAATCCTTCGGCTACGGGTTTACGGTGACTCCCAGCTTGTCGTCAACCAAGTAAGCGATGACTATAAGATATACAAACCCGAGTTAGCTCGGTACAGAGGCCGAGTGGTGGAACTCATGAAACAGTTAACTCACATTGAACTAATGAGAGTCCCTAGAGCGTTGAATGGAAAGGCTGACGTACTCGCTCGCTTAGCCAAGGAGCTGGCTGATCCTGACATGGACGAAATTCTGATCACAGTCAGGAGCTGACAAATTCTACCCCCGGTCTCGCTACGAGAAGAGGAAAGCGCGGAACAGAAGAGCAGTCCTGCCGAAGAAGCTTCGATCATCCAAGACGAGCTCGATTGGAGAGAACCCTTCATAGAGTACCTCCGATACGACAAGCTGCCCGAAGAAAAATCTGCGAGGATTCAGCTGAAGAAAAGAGCTCTCCGATACGTGTTTGTAAATGACACGTTATACCGCAGGTCATATGACCAACTCTAGCTCAGGTGTCTGTCATTGGCCGAAGCCCAAAAGGTCATGAAAGATGTTCACTCGGGCGTTTGTGGTGCTCACCAATCTGGCCCCAAGATGCGACTTCAAATCAAACGGCTTGGGTATTACTGGCCTACTATGATACGGGATTGCGGAGAGCATGCAAAGAAATGTCAGATCTGCCAAATCCATGGTGATTTCATTCACAAGCATCCCAATCCGTTGCATCCTACGGTGGCGTCGTGGCCCTTCGAAGTCTGGGGCACCGATATTGTTGGCCCAATTGATCCTCCGTCATCCAAAGGCCACCGGTTCATACTGGCCGCGACAGACTACTTCTCTAGATGGGCTGAAGCTGTCCCGCTAAAAGAAGTCAAGACAAAAGATATTCTGACATTCTTCCAGCATAATATTCTATACCGCTTCGGTACACCAAGAAGAATCATTTCTAACAACGGGCCTTCTTTCAAGAGCTTCAATGTCTCAAGGTTCGCTACTCAGCACGAGATAGACTGGAGATATTCCTCCATCTATAATCCAAGAGCCAATGGGCTAGCTGAAGCCTTCAATAAGACTCTATCCAAGCTCCTGAGGAAAAATGCTTCAGCCAACAAGAGAGACTGGAATCTCAAACTTCACGAGGCGTTGTGGGCATATCGTACCACGCACCGTACCCCAACTCAGTCCACTCCATACTCATTGCTCTTCGGAGTGGAGGCGGTCCTCCCCCTCGAAGTCGAAGTTCCAAGCTTAAGAATGGCCGTTCAACACGAGTTGACGGAGGAGGAAAACGTGCTCCTTCGACTTGAAGAGCTCGATGCCCTCGAAGAAAAGAGGCTCGCGGTGCAGCAAAATCTGGAGCTATACCGAGCCCAAATGTCACGGGCCTATGACAAGATAACCGTCTCCACGCTTTCAAGAAAGGTGAATTGGTGTTGGTCCTTAAAAGACCGATCATCACCAATCGACATGCCAAGGGAAAATTCGAGCCAAACTGGGAAGGACCATACGTCATCGAGAAAGTGTTCGACGGAAAATCCTACCAACTAATAAGTGCCGAGGGAGAAAGGCCCATGCCACCCATCAATGGTCGATATCTCAAGAAATACTACACGTGAATGCTCTAAGTCGCAGGAGAATTGAGCACATCAGCCCTACGGTCTGGATCATACAGTCACGACCCGAAAGTACGGAACATGACCGGCACTTAAACTACGAAACATCTCGAGGCGTACGTAATCTAAGTAAGCCGAAAGCCCAGAAATCCAAACCAAGAAAAGTAGTAGAGTGAAGGAAAAACCAATTTAAATCAAGTAGTTTGCAACATACGCCGAAATGTGCATTTTAAAATCACAAGTCTTTTCTAAAAATTTCGGCAGAGTTTCCTTTGTAAAAACAGACCACAACGGGTACAAAACCTGATAAAGCATATATAATGAATAAAGGCATCCCTAAGCGGGAGCTAGCTCTTCGTCAATCGACGGTTACAACCACGCAAGAAATATAATATACAACGCAGAAAGGCGAGGATCACAACAGAAAAGGAAACTCAAAATAGCAAGAAATCTATAGAAATACAACGCGCGACTCTAAGGTCGAAAGAATAAACATCACTGGTCTCTATCTGAAATAAATACATGTTTGGTTGATGGAGCTTCTAGATACAACAGAATAATAATATACAAAGTATAATGATGGTCACGATACAAGTGAACCCACCTACTAGCAAATCACCCGAAAAAGGAAGTAGTGCCAGCAAAGCCGTAATGAAACCTGTACGGCAAAACCTGCAAGAAACTGTGGCACAACGGGGATGAGTTGCCAACTCGTGAGTAGAAAACATCTACGAACAGAAATCGCATGAACAACGCAATCCTAGGTCATACGATCACTATATATATATAATCCTCAAATATGATAAGTCTGGAGCATGAAAAGGTGGCAAGGGTAAACATCTAGCCCAAGTGTAATCCCATGTGCTCGTGTCAGTGCCTCAAGTAGCAATATATCATATGGATGAGGTATGAATGCATGAAAACAGAATACATGAAACTGAAGAAACTGCTTTCATAACTTAGTGAGATTTCTGTATATTTAAAACGAGGTATCATAAATGAAATCAGCATAAACAGTGTCTAGCATCGACACAAAACATAAATCCTAATATCTCAAAATCTCAGGCTCCGGCTATCCGGACTGGCCTGTATCATCAAATCTCAGTACCTCAATATCTCAAAATCTCAGTATCAATCTCACTATCTAGAGCGCCGTCAGTCCAGACTGGCCCCTACCATCAATCTCAAGACCACGACGGTATCCTCCGGATATCCGACGCGTCGGGTAAAATCACCCGTAGGTAGTCTTCCCCTGCCAGGCTCAACGCCATCATCTGTGACCTTCTCGCCCCGGGTACCTTACCGGGTCCACCATGTACCCGAGACGGTTCATCCAACTCCTCAAATCGGGTCTCGAAATCCATCAGCAAACTCATGGTGGATGACTCATACATCATGGGAAAACTGCACTTTTCATTTTTAAAAAGAGAGAGAGAAGAAGTTTATATATGTTTTTGCGGTTTTCCCCCAAATCCAGGAAATCTCATGAAAATCCGAATCCAAATCATCAATAGCATGTAAACAGTGAATATAGGCATACAAATCCATGAATGCGGCATAACAGTGAATAACAATATGCATGAAGTAGCAAGTAATAACTACAATGTCTAAACTAGCATATAAGGCAAGTACACTAATATCATGTCGAAACTATTAGCGAACAAGCTATGTCAATGTAATAGTATTCTCTAAAGTGTACGTGACATGGCAATTACCGATGATGATGTGTGTGAGCCGGCAAGTAAGTGTACGTGGAGCATACGCATAATCGGTAATGGTGCTGGTGTCCTGACAGCATGATATCAATAATGGTGTATGAAATCACAATATAAGTATGCGATGCGGAGCGAACAACAATAATGCGCGGGAGCTGAATGCTAAACACAATGATAACTAATCTGCATTTAATATAAATATAAACCATACAGTAGTGCCTTTTGAAATAATACGAATCGCGGTGTTTTGAAAATAAGGGCTACGGTGTTTTTTAAGAAAAGATACGTTCTTTGAAATATCCGTAGAATCCTTTGACCTGTCCTTTAAAAGACCCACGATTCGTTAGTTTTTGAAATAGGTAGTAATCGAATCTAGTCTAACAATTACACTAAACTATAGAGCTGAGCTAACAGGCTAACTGAAGGTAAGAAAACCGCCTAACATCTAAGTCGATATATATATATATATATATATATATATATATATATATATATATATATATATATATATATATATATATTAGTCGGTGATCACGCCTCAATAATATCACATCCGATACCATATCTATAATCAGACATTCCCAAGTCAAGAGTGCGGATCAATCATCAATATATAGCTCGTACGTAAATCCGTCGTACGGCATCCCAAATCTGGGTATGGGTCAATATCACATTCATCATATCATTCATCTGGTATCCTCTTTTTCAAAGATCATAATCCGGGTACTGATCTATGTCTAGTACAATACTGATGTCATCAATATAATCATGATCTGACTACTGATCTACAGCCTCATACAAACCGATGTCATCAACACATATCATCATAAGAAGCATACATCGCCCAATGCGACCTATTATAAATATCTTAACATATCTTATCTCCTATCTCGATCACAAGTCAACTATTCTATGTATATCACTATTCACATGATATCGCCGTCCAAAGATCCGCTATAACATCATGACGTATCTCAGATACGAACCCTGCCATATCACTGATCTCACGGCCTCGAATCAAATCACATCGACTCATTTCAAATCCCAAGTACTATCCTCAAATCCAGTATGTGAACACATAGTCCCATACCCATGTGAACACATAAAATATATTCCCATATACGCACATGTGAAAGAAAGAATGTATGCAAGTATGTGTGTGCGTGTGGGTGGGGATGCAACCACTACTCTAGGGTTTCGCAACTAACACTAAACCAATCCAAGAACACCAAAAATCCATCTTTATCATCAATTAACTCAAACAACATATAATAAATATGTGTGTGTATACGCATTCGTATACATCACCACGAACTGCGGGGGTGCTATACGCCATCCACCCGACTTCTCCCCGTAGATATAAATATACTCACCTTTGCTTGCCGATGTCGATATCGCCACGCGCTTGCTTGTCGCCTCTAAGTCTTCACGATAGTACCTACAAATAATAAAAAATCGAAATTTCTATTAACATCAAGTCCAGAAACCAAAACGGCACACGAATTGCCTATGGGTCAAAACCTATAGTCCACGCGTGCAAAAACGACTAAACAACCTTTGTTGTTGCTGTACAAACATGCAACAACCCAATACAAATCCAAATATCAAGAATTAGCATTTCAAAATACGGAAACATAGCCAAAAACCACACTAAACTGCTCCCAGATTTTGACTCAGGTCAAATTAAGCCAAGCAAACAAGTCCAGGGTGATGTATATGATGTATTTGAGCTACTGGACCAACCCCGACACCCCATGTCACCATGTGGCCGGCCACATCCTCAAAAAAACCGGCCTCCTCTGGTCCCCCTGCTCAGGTTGGGTCCGTCTCGTCAAGGTGGCCTCCTAATACCCTAATTTGGCCCATAGAGTTGTTTGCTACTCTCAAAAATCCCCCGGTTTGCTCCAGATTTCCCTGTACACCCAAATTTCTCACAAACCGACATGAACTAAATTTCCAAATCCATATTTTGGTTTCTAGGCTATGGTCCAGATCAAGCATCACCTCACAAGTCTCATTGACAGACATAAAACATCACCAATTTCCCAAACCCTTCTCTTGGGATTTCAAAGTTCACACATCCATCACTAAACGACTTCTAAACTAAACTAGATTATAACAAACTAAAAACTAAACTGAATGGTAGAGATTATACCTCATTAATGCCACCAAGCAAAACCCTAGAAGTCCCACGTCTTCAAAATCTAAGTTTGATCGGTCCAATGTGATGAGGGTGAGGTGGGGATCATTTTTTGTGAAAGGAGTCTGGGATTTTGATTAGGTTTTGGAGATGGTTTCCATGGTAGTGAGGTGGAGGAAGATGAGGTTTTTCCATGGTGAAGAGGGAGAAGAATGGTGAAGAGATGAAGAAAATGATGGGAACAAAGGGGTATGGCTCTCTCTCTCTCAAGCATGTCTCATATCATGATTGTGTCCCCTCTCTCATCATGATACCTTTTTGACTTCTTGTCTTTTTCTTTTCCTTTTATTTCCTTCTCCTTGCAATAGTAAACCCAAAACAAACCATGCACCCAAAACATGTAAGAAAATGTAGCAAGTGTGGAAAATTGATATGTGCATATTTTGCACAAAAATGCTAAAAATCCGATTCGCAATTTTTAATCGCGATTAGCACTAAATTAGCATATTATTTATCATAAAAACTTAAAAATGGCATAATTCCATAAAATACCCTATTTTAGAATTTTCCATAATTTTTCCAAAAATTTTCCCATTTATCGGTATTTAATTATACCGAAATATTAAAATATTCATTAAAAATTAATATTAAATTATAAAAATTCCCAAAAATAATATTTTGTTTTTTTGAAATGTTACAATCTTCACCCCTTAAAGAAATTCGGTCCCCGAATTTAAATTTAATCAATACACAAAACGCATCATAGCGCAATACATGCGCATGAGAAATGAGTAGATAACTCAAAATCGAAACTCCGTCAAGTATCCCGCAATTATCGGAGTCAAGGTAAAGACACGAATGCCAAATCCAAAGCAAAACCAATATGATATAAATCAAAACTATACATGTAAATATCAAATCTATACATATGAGTATCTAAAGGAAATGCATGCCAAATCTTTTAAAGTCGCTGTGCAATGCGCATAACACTGCACAGTGGCGGACGTCTATCATAAGAAAATAACCATATACGTATATATCTTTTGTTTAATGTGTACGTTCCGCAATTTTGGAAACAATTTAAAAGGGTTTCCTTGTTTTAAACGTTTCGTGTCATATTAGACACGTAGGTAAATACTGAGACTATAGCTCGCTTTCTGGAAATCCCTTCGATAACTATCAATGCATGCAAAATATATTCAGGTACTGTCCTCTGACTAGTCCTGCTCAGTACAAAAACACATAGCAAATATCATAAAAACGTACTGCTCCATAAGAAATCAATCCCAAAATGTGCATATGAATACTACGTGCGTCTGGTGCACACGGAAATCAAAATCCATGAATGTCCCATACATGCGCACAGAAACAACATCTAAGTGCATCGGGTGTGCACGAAACATCTGTCAAGGGCAACAGGTGTGCCTGACAGCAAAAACAGGTGCATCTGGCATGCACGAAGAATCCCGATTTAGTACATCTGGTGTGCACCAAAATCGCATCTCATAACATGCGCCCAACATGCGCGAAAACCCAAATCAGGTGCATCCATCATGCACGAAATCATGAAATCCAATATCAAGCACCGAACATGCGCAAAATCCAATCAGGCGCACAAGGTGCACAAAACAAATATCGAACATCATAATCGAAATCGAAGTCCATTGCAACTGTGGTGCATAAAATGCGTATCACTGCACTGCAAGCATAGGTGAACTATACCGAGTGCAAAAACCAAATCATGTGCGTACATATGTACAAAATCAACTCAACTGTATGAAACCCATAAAATCATAAACATGTGAAACCAAGGCACGAAAACGGTAACAAGTGCAACAACTGTGCAAAAGTCGTAAATACTCAGTAGGTGCAACCATGGTGCATGAAAACAAATATCATGAAACTCAATGATCATAATCAATCATGCGAATAGATCGCCCAAAATACCGAAATCAAGTAAGGCGGAATAGTCCCGCTCAAACACATCCTCTAAGAATCTCTGGCCAACTGTCATGGTCACTCATAGCATGTCTCGTCGACGATCATGAACTTTGGCCTGCTGGTGTGCGTAACATGACCACTCCTGGGTCCAAGTCTTCTCGTAAATTTATTCCAGAAAGGTCCTGTCGAGGTCTCTCCCAAATCTCGTCTCTGCCTAACTGTCCGGAAGTCATCGTCCTTTACTATATCTGTTTCTTGTTCCGGAACGACTGCATACTCATCGCGACTCCTTCTGGAAGGTATATCCAAGTACAATGCCTCGGCATGCGTATCGCATCTCTGATGTCGGCGGAGTGGAACGTCATCTTATCCAGATCTTGTACGACCCTCTTACTCCACTTTTCTCTAATGTCGATTGCTTCGGACTCGTCTCGTCGTGGCTGCATGGACTGAGCTCCAACGGCTATCCTCGTATCTGGAGTCTCCCAAGAAGTGCATCTCACCACCTGGCATCCGAATGAAGTCGAACCATTTGATCGATTCTTCAAAACCTCATAATCCCTCAAGAGCTCAACATCTTGGGTACAGTATAATAGTATCGAGTACATACCACAACATCGGTGGTCCAGCCGTAGAAGGGAAAACCCAAGCCTCACTAATGGCGCCGCGGAACTGCCGCAAACCCTAAGGTTCAAAGGCTTTCACACGGTCATTATGTCGAGTTAGGGTTTCATTCTTCTAGAGGGTCCATAGAATTTCCTGCATGTCTTTCTGAATACTTTAAACTTGGAATAATAGGTTTCTGACATTCGATCGCCTCTATCGACTCTCAACGTATCCGTGTGAAGTCGTCTCTAGCTGGAATCAATCGATCTGATGACCTCGCATCGGGGTAGGCGAACGAACCACATGTCTTAGTCATTCATCCTCGATGACTAGCGACCTTCTATCATTTCTTAGTACCACTCGTACTGCAATAGCTCCAACATCTGGGGCGATACCTCGTCGTTCGCAGCAATAACTGGCTCACTTGTCTGCACGCTGAACAGTGCCTCAATCATCATGAATATGCAATACATCAACGGTCATCAAAATCTGGCTGGCTTCTATCAGTGGCCCAATCCTCTGGTGCTGATCTGCACGTCCGAGTAATCTCATACAGCGACCCATCAAACGCTCGTGGCGTGAAAACACAATAAAAAGGCACATCTCTGCAATCGTGTGTCGCCGGAATTACGCTCTGGTCAGTCCTCGTTCGTAACGAGCTCGTGCTGACCGCAACTCTAGCCGTAGCTCTCCCCGCCCGTAATCGTGGCAGCAAAACCATAACCGGTACCGATGTGGCTAGATCATGAATGAATATAGTACTGAACAAAGAATGTACATCCTAAGGCTTCTTAAGTGGAGTAGCGTATCCTAAATATGCCGCGGAACATACGTACGGTACGTCACTCTACTCAAGCTACCTACTCCATCAACTAAGGGTCATCCTATGCTCCGAAGGTAAAACCTAACGCTCTGATACCAACTTTGTCATGACCCGAAAGTACGGAACATGACCGGCACTTAAACTACGAAACGTCTCGAGGCGTACATAATCTAAGTAAGCCGAAAGCCCAGAAATCTAAACCAAGAAAAGTAGTAGAGTGAAGGAAAAACCAATTTAAATCAAGTAGTTTGCAACATACGCCGAAATGTGCATTTTAAAATCACAAGTCTTTTCTAAAAATTTCGGCAGAGTTTCCTTTGTAAAAATAGACCACAACGGGTACAAAACCTGATAAAGCATATATAATGAATAAAGGCATCCCCAAGCCGAAGCTAGCTCTTCTTCAATTGACGGTCACAACCACGCAAGCAATATAATATACAACGCAGAAAGGCGAGGATCACAACAGAAAAGAAAACTCAAAATAGCAAGAAATCCATAGAAATACAACGCGCGACTCTAAGGTCGAAAGAATAAACATCACTGGTCTCTATCCGAAATAAATACATGTTTGGTTGATGGAGCTTCTAGATACAACCGAATAACATACAAAGTATAATGATGGTCACGATACAAGTGAACCCACCTACTAGCAAATCACCCGAAAAAGGAAGTAGTGCCAGCAAAACCGTAATGAAACCTGTACGGCAAAACCTGGAAGAAACTGTGGCACAACGGGGTTGAGTTGCCAACTCGTGAGTAGAAAACATCTATGAACAGAAATCGCATGAACAACGCAATCCTAGGTCATACGATCACTATATATATATATAATCCTCAAATATGACAAGTCTGGAGCATGAAAAGGTGGCAAGGGTAAACATCTAACCCAAGTGTAATCCCATGAGCTCGTGTCAGTGCCTCAGGTAGCAATATATCATATGGATGAGGTATGAATGCATGAAAACAGAATACATGAAACTGAAAAAACTGCTTTCATAACTTAGTGAGATTTCTGTATATTCAAAACGAGGTATCATAAATGAAATCATCATAAACAGTGTCTAGTATCGACACAAAACATAAATCCCAATGTCTCAAAATCTCAGGCTCCGGCTATCCGGACTGGCCTGTATCATCAAATCTCAGTATCTCAATATCTCAAAATCTCAGTATCAATCTCACTATCTAGAGCGCCGTCAGTCCAGACCGGCCCCTACCATCAATCTCAAGACCACGACGGTATCTTCCGGATATCCGACGCGTCGGGTAAAATCACCGGTAGGTAGTCTTCCCCTGCCAGGCTAAACGCCATCATCTGCGACCTTCTCGCCCCGGGGTACCTTACCGGGTCCACCATGTACCCGAGACGGTTCATCCAACTCCTCGAATCGGGTCTCGAAATCCATCAACAAACTCATGGTGGACGACTCATACATCATGGGAAAACCGCACTTTTCATTTTTAAAAAGAGAGAGAGAAGAAGTTTATATATGTTTTTGCGGTTTTCCCCCAAATCCAGGAAATCTCATGAAAATCCGAATCCAAATCATCAATAGCATGTAAACAGTGAATATAGGCATACAAATCCATGAATGCGGCATAACAGTGAATAACAATATGCATGAAGTAGCAAGTAATAACTACAATGTCTAAACTAGCATATAAGGCAAGTACACTAATATCATGTCGAAACTATTAGCTAACAAGCTATGTCAATGTAATAGTATTCTCTAAAGTGTACGTGACATGGCAATTACCGATGATGATGTGTGTGAGCCGGCAAGTAAGTGTACGTGGAGCATACGCATCATCGGTAATGGTGCTGGTGTCCTAACAACATGATATCAATAATGGTGTATGAAATCACAATATAAGTATGCGATGCGGAGCGAACAGCAATAATGCGTGGGAGCTGAATGCTAAACACAATGATAACTAATCTGCATTTAATATAAATATAAACCATACAGTAGTGCCTTTTGAAATAATACGAATCACGGTGTTTTGAAAATAAGGGCTACGGTGTTTTTTAAGAAAAGATACGTTCTTTGAAATATCCGTAGAATCCCTTGACCTGTCCTTTAAAATACCCACGATTCGTTAGTTTTTGAAATAGGTAGTAATCGAATCTAGTCTAACAACTACACTAAACTATAGGGCTGAGCTAACAGGCTAACTGAAGGTAAGGAAACCGCCTAACATCTGAGTCGATACATATATATATATATATATATATATATATATATATATATATATATATATATATTAGTCGGTGATCACGCCTTAATAATATCACATCCGATACTATGTCTATAATCAGACATTCCCAAATCAAGAGTGCGGATCAATCATCAATATATAGCTCGTACGTAAATCCGTCGTACGGCATCCCAAATCTGGGTACGGGTCAATATCACATTCATCATATCATTCATCTGGTATCCTCTTTATCAAAGATCATAATCCGGGTACTGATATATGTCTAGTACAATACTGATGTCATCAATATAATCATGATCTGACTACTGATCTACAGCCTCATACAAACCGATGTCATCAACACATATCATCATAAGAAGTATACATCGCCCAATGCGACCTATTATAAATATCTTAACATATCTTATCTCCTATCTCGATCACAAGTCAACTATTCTATGTATATCACTATTCACATGATATCGTCGTCCAAAGATCCGCTATAACATCATGACGTATCTCAGATACGAACCCTGCCATATCACTGATCTCACGGCCTCGAATCAAATCACATCGACTCATTTCAAATCCCAAGTACTATCCTCAAATCCAGTATGTGAACACATAGTCCCATACCCATGTGAACACATAAAATATATTCCTATATACGCATATGTGAAAGAAAGAATGTATGCAAGTATGTGTGTGCGTGTGGGTGGGGATGAAATCACTACTCTAGAGTTTCGCAACTAACACTAAACCAATCCAAGAACACCAAAAATCCATCTTTATCATCAATCAACTCAAACAATATATAATAAATATGTGTGTGTATACGCATTCGTATACATCACCACGAACTGCGGGGGTGCTATACGCCGTCTACCCGACTTCTCTCCATAGATATAAATCTACTCACCTTTGCTTGCCGATGTCGATGTCGCCACGCACTTGCTTGTCGCCTCTAAGTCTTCACGAGGGTACCTGCATATAATAAACAATCGGAATTGCTATTAACATCAAGTCCAGAAACCAAAACGGCACACGAATTGCCTATGGGTCAAAACCTATAGTCCACGCGTGCAAAAACGACTAAACAACCCTTGTTGTTGCTGTACAAACATGCAACAACCCAATACAAATCCAAATATCAAGAATTAGCATTTCAAAATACGGAAACATTGCCAAAAACCACACTAAACTGCTCCCAGATTTTGACTTAGGTCAAATTAAGCCAAGCAAACAAGTCCAGGGTGATGTATATGATGTATTTGAGCTACTGGACCAACCCCGACACCCCATGTCACCATGTGGCCGGCCACATCCTCAAAAAAACTGGCCTCCTCTGGTCCCCCTACTCAGGTTGGGTCCGTCTCGTCATGGTGGCCTCCTAATACCCTAATTTGGCCCATAGAGTTGTTTGCTACTCTAAAAAATCTCTCGGTTTGCTCCAGATTTCCCTGCACACCCAAATTTCTCACAAACCAACATGAACTAAATTTCCAAATCCATATTTTGGTTTCTAGGCTATGGTCCAGGTCAAGCATCACCTCACAAGTCTCATTGACAGACACAAAACATCACCAATTTCCCAAACCCTTCTCTTGGGATTTCAAAGCTCACACATCCATCACTAAATGACTTCTAAACTAAACTAGAATATAACAAACTAAAAACTAAACTAAATGGTAGAGATTATACCTCATTAATGCCACCAAGCAAAACCCTAGAAGTCCCACGTCTTCAAAATCTAAGTTTGATCGGTCCAATGTGATGAGGGTGAGGTGGGGATCATTTTTTGTGAAAGGAGTATGGGGTTTTGATTAGGTTTTGGATATGGTTTCCATGATAGTGAGGTGGAGGAAGATGAGGTTTTGCTATGGTGAAGAGGGAGAAGAATGGTGAAGAGATGAAGAAAATGATGGGAACAAAGGGGTATGGCTTGTTAGTGTATATGCCCTAGGGGCCATTATTGTATCATACTTGCATGTATATTACTTAATGGAAGCTTGGGATATTCACAGTTGTATATACAGTCTTGCTAAAAATGGTAGTATGCTACTTGGTTTATGTCTACTTTAATATGTGCATATGTTTCTTGTAACGTATCACTTATACATATTAGTAGAGCCCATAGGATCTTTGCTTGATTACCAGCGTTGTGATGGCAGTCACACTAGTGGGGGCTGGGTAGTCTATAAGCAACATCCTATACTTGTCCCTAGTCATAGGATTATCGAGACAGGGCATCGATACTCCGGAGTAGACTAGTTGTACGCTTCTCATCACAGTTGGGGAGATGGTCTGTCCCACAGCCATCAGTACGTCGTACTGGAGATAGTATACATGTGCTCGTTGAGATACGGGTACACCGGACATGACTCGCAGGAGAACTGACTGGATGGTATTATACCTAACGTCAGATAGCAGTTCTTAGGTGACATGTATGCAGATAGTCTGTTGACTTAGGGTCGTCATTTGTCTCGTGTGAGTTCCCACTGTGCTTTGATTACTACCCTACCACGTCTCAAAGGAGTCGTGCAAACAGGTTTTAGTTGGGTATAGTCCCGAGCCACATGGAGGCAGTGAGCGACTGTTAGGGATTCTTCTCTCCCGGTATAGGGAGTTGATATCGCACTGTGATCGGTTGGTCATTACCACAAGTCCCTGGCCAGGGCTGATGGATAATTACTGGTGGACTGATCAGTAGATTCTCGAATGGTTATGAGCCATACCAGCACGACTTGTACGGTTATTAGGGGTCTGACGTTCTCCACCTCCCTAGACCATACATGCGATACTCTTACACGAACAGACCGGACTGCGCGGATATTGTCACGGACAGGCTCAGTAGGAGTTCGGATGGTTTCCTCATCGGCCTTCTTATCGACATCTACCTGGGGACCGTTACGTACAACTAGTGCCGGTTGCGGTCTGTGGTTAAACCCACTGCCAGCGTAGTGTCGAGTGTTTAGAGTCCCACACAGAGAGTTTCCCTGCTCCAGGAGAAACGATATAGAGGTCGTATGGTTTTACGACTAGGGTTCGGACGCATACGTGTTTAAACGCACGTGCGACGTTCGGACAGTTTATACTAGCCGGCTTTGGTTTAAGACAGATTCTAGTATCAGGTTATTGGATTTATACAGTCTAAAGTTTTTCCGTGTTTTCACGGATTGGAGGGGCGTTCTCGTAATTTTCCGGGAAGTTTCTAGAAGCATGGTGAGTTGGAGGCTAAGGTGGCATTTGCATTAATTGGATTAATGCGTCATGTAGTGATTCATACATTGAGTTAATGATTCATTTAATGTTTTATATGACTCATGTGATGAATCACTTAGTGTATTAATGAAACATGGTGATAATTCATTATTTCTTATTTACTTAATATTATCATATGTTTCATATATACACAAATGATTTCATTCATCCAAGAGGATTCACTTTCTCACCTTCTCTCTCCTCAAGCTCTCTATCTTCAAACCCTAACCCTAACCCTAACCTCTCATGTGTTGAGATCAAGGGTTAGCTAGACTAATATATCCATAACCTCACTCTATATCCTCTAGGTAGCTTAGATTAGCACTTTGAGCAACCTAGTTATCTCAAGTTAGAGATCAAGCTTGGAGTAGGAGCTCTCGGGTGGATCGTCTTTGACTCGAGGAGGCCGTTGAGGTGCCGATGTTCCAAAGAGCCTACGAGAAGTGGAGGACAGCGATGAAGACTCGAAGGACAAGTAACGTGAGGTATAACTTCGAATCCGAGTAGTTAAACCTCTCGTAGTTTGCTAGTAACGGTTTAGATATGATTCATGCGCTCAAGTCCGTGTTACGAAGCTTTGATAATCGTTTTTCATATATTCCGCCTCCCCGCAAGTTCGTGGGGTGCGTGACATGGACTTACAGTGGTATCAGAGCCAACTAAACCATTACTAGCTTGTTAGCAACTAATTAGAAGTTCGATCGACGGAAAAACACGAAAACGAAACCTCGGAACCCTAACAGTTTCTGTAAATTTTAAACGCGTCGAAAAAAATATTTGATATGCCTTAAAATTCACAGCAGGGAAATGTAAGAATTCTGGGAAAATATGAAGTTCTAACTCGGCTTGATGGCCGCGGATCCGCGGCAAGATTGTGCTTTTGGCCGTGGATCCGCGGCGGAGTCAACCCCGAGTTGACTCCGATTTGCTCTAAAATTCATATATTTTGGTGTTCTGTTTTCCTGTATATTCTGTTTCTGCCCAGGTTACTTCAGTGCTGGTTTGCTTTTGGGGTAGACACGGAAAAAGGTTGTTGATCGATGTTCTAAGTTATTTGCTAATTGGGTTTTTATCTGTAATGTTTAATGTGTTCGTAAACCTCCCCTAACTGCTGGTATGTCGGTTGGCAGAGGGTTGCACATTTCTGTAATGTTTACTGTTTGAGTATATGGACTTGATTGGAGTGTTGTGATGATTAGCCGGGGTTTGAGATGGGTTTAATATTCATTCATTCGATGTAAATGTAATATGATGTAATATTCTTTTGCGGGGCACATCCTGGTTGCGGTTGTATCCACCGTTGTATTATTTTTTTTTTACTGTTTTTGCTCCTAGGATAGACCCAAGGTGGGGTACACAAACTACCGGGTACGTCGAAGTGTTTAGTGGCCTACTCACGTTGTTGAGGGAGACCGCTTCACTTCAGGTACTTGGCGGGTAGTTTGCCGTACCCGTAGGGGTCTAGGGTGGGGTAATGGCTATTCATCACAACTGTATAATCCGTATTTTGTTGCAGGCTCAAAGCAAACGCGGATTGCTTACATATCCAATAAAGTTCATCAGTGATCTGGAATGCCTATTATTGCGTCTGAAGAATGTACAATATCTATATATGATAGCTATTAGACGTCACTTATGTTTTACACCCGCGCTAGCCCAGCCCCCGCTCTGTCGTTAGTTAAGTAACCTAACGGGTGATGACGGGACCCGGTGGTGAATGCGGATGGCATAAGAGGACGTGGCATTTTCGTTGTTTTCTGCAATGATAGGATAAATGATGGGACGCATTATTATAATGCAAAGAAAATAAACCAAAGTTAAATCGTTGGAACAAATTTAAAAGAAACCACTCGGTTATTTTAAAAGAAAAGATATTTTTTAATTGCGGAGCTTTAACCACTCCTTTTAAAAAGCTATGAGGTTCCTTCGGTTATATCAAGTTCACTACGTTCACGGTTTTGCCAAAACCAGTCGTAGCCCTCCGTCATTTCTTATGGATGGTCAGTAGTATTCAAGCTATGTTTGTTGGCTTTCGTCAAGGCATAGTGTTTGGTAGCTGCTGGGGTATTCATTTGTTGCATAGATAGATGAGTTGGTTTGGGACAGTCGTATTACCTTATTGGCTTTCGTCAAGGGTATGTACGGGTGGGTTCAAATTAACAAAGATAATGATGGGCAGAACTTGACATGTGACTTATGATTTGTTGGCTTTCGTCAAGGTCATAAGAGCATGGGGCAAAAATCCACATCGGGAGTTTCTAAAGAAACTGAAATTTGCTAGTGTTGCATACCATTTGGAGTTTGATAAATGTTGGTAGGATTCCTTTAACATTATCATACAATGATATTTGGATCCTGATCCTACTGTGAGTACAAGCTACTTATCAGGAGATTCGTCACTTAACGATCAATGCTATAAACCAAGTAGGTGCCTAGAAAGGTGTCAGTGGGGCTACGCCCCTAGAGAAAAGAGGTTCTTTAATTAAGGAACTTCGCGAAAGCGTTGGAAAACCTCCCTCAAAGTATCGACACTAGCCTGGCTGAACGGTTAAGCAAGTATTGTACGGTGAGAATAGTCCTGGCTAATTCTTCTTTTATGGTTTGAGGAGGGATTCGAGAAACAGTGGGAGCCATCCTGTTTAGATAAATTAAAAACCACTCTAAACTTGCAAGAGCATCATGCTAAAGTGTTTTCTTCCCTCTCTCTTTATTGCAGTGACCTTGTGACCACGACTAGGTTACATCTAGATAATAATTTGACTGAATCTGACTTATATGACTGGCAAAGGTCTGTCCAGATGTCCATTGCCTATGACAAGCTGGACCACCCTATTACTACTCAAGATCCCGCCGTCCCAGGTCCAGTTTCCACCGTCACGGATATGGATATCCGTCAGACAAAGGAAAAGGATAAAGCGAAAGCCAAATGCCTCGTGTTAGCTTCAGTTGATGGTGTATACCAGAAGCAGCGCGAGAAGATGGACTCAGTTTCCATCTTTCTCCATAACAAAGATTTATATGGAGAGCAATCTCATATCGCAAGATATGAGACCTCGAACGAATTAATTCAAGCGAGGTTGACTTTCGGGTCATCTGTAGGGGACAACGTCCTTACAATGACTAGCTGTATTGATGAGCTCAAGGACCTGGATACCACGTTGGGAAACAGGTCAGATACTGACTTGGTTCTTCAGTCTCTGCCTTCTACCCTGAAAGTAACCGGGGAAGTAGAAGGAAAGAGAAGGGCAAAAGTTTCGGGACTGAATGTAGTAAAAGAGGGATGTTCCTATTGTTATGGGATTAGGCATTGGCAGAAAGATTGCAGGGCTTTGGAAGCCAGTAGCCAGGATACGAAGCATGTTGTGGCTTCGGCCTCAAGTGTGTTTGTAATTGAGAACTGTTTGTCAATTAACTCTACTTCCTGGGTACTAGATACCGGAGCAGGATCTCATATCTGTAATTCATTACATGCTTTGAGAAACCGTAGAGTTATAAAGGTAGGTGATTGGTCTCTCAGAGTTGCAAACGGAATGAGCGTGGACGCTGAATCCGTGGGAGAATATCGCCTAGGTTTGACAAGTGGGCAAATATTGATTCTGCGTAACTGTCTGTATGTACCTAGTATGACTTGTAATATCATATCAGTATCCTCACTTTCGAGAGAGGGATATAATTTTACATTCGTAGGCGATGTAGTTCACATCCACCTAAATCAAGTTTTGATTGGGTCCGGTACATTAGATAATGGCATATACGTATTGAGTAAAGCTCAGGTTTTCAATGTCCAGAACACACTTAAAAGAAAGTCTCCGGAATTAAATCAGGATTTCTTATGGCATTGTAGATTAGGTCACATCAATGAGAGAAGGTTGACTAAGTTACATAGAGAAGGATATTTGAATCCGTTCGAATATCAATCTTATGCTACTTGTGAATCTTGTCTCATAGGAAAGATGACAAAGACCCCGTTTACTGGACACGGAGTAAGAGTAAGCGAGCTCTTGGGACTCGTACACAGTGACGTGTGCGGTCCAATGTTTACACATGCGCGAGGTGGTTATTCCTACTTCATTACTTTTATGGATGATTTCTCTAGGTATGGACATGTCTTCTTGATGAAGCATAAATCCGAGGCCTTTGAAAAATTCCAAGAATTCAAGAATGAAGTGGAAAACCAAACAGGCAAAAGTATCAAGACACTGAGATCTGATCGAGGTGGTGAATACTTAAGTGCCGAGTTCCTGGGTTACTTAAAAGAGAATGGAATTCTCTCTCAACTTACTCCTCCATACACACCACAACACAACGGTGTATCAGAAAGGAGGAATCGAACCCTATTGGATATGGTTCATTCCATGATGAGTAAAGCTGAGTTACCGCGATCTTTCTGGGGTTATGCGCTAGAATCAGCTGCATATCTTTTGAACAAGGTTCCAACCAAAACTGTGCCTACCACACCATATCAGATGTAGAGTGGGAAGAAACCCTGTCTTCAGTACCTGAAGGCATGGGGATGTCCAGCTTTTGTAAAAAGGCAGCATGCGGACAAGCTCGAGGCACGCTCAGTGAAGTGCAAGTTTGTGGGATATCCAAAGAACCCCATGGGATATTGTTTCTATTACGCAGAGGAACAAAAGGTTTTTGTTTCTCGTCATGCCCATTTCTTAGAAGCTGAATTTTTAGAAAATCAGAAGAGTGGGAGCGCAGTAGAACTGGAAGAAATTCCAGAACCACAAGCTGTTACTGAAAGTATGGCAGAACCAGAGATTTCAGAAGAAAGGGACATCCCGACGCCACTCCGCAGGAGTAGTAGACAGTCTCATCCGCCCGAGAGATACTACGGTTTTCTCATAGATGGGGATAGAGAAGATTGCACTATTGACTATGATGAGCCTACTAGATTCCAGCAAGCCATTCAGAGCGGTGACTCAGTAAAATGGCAGGATGCAATGCGGACCGAAATTGAGTCCATGCACACTAACAAAGTATGGACTTTGGACATTGCTCCATATGGGGTAAAACCCGTAGGATGCAAATGGATCTTCAGAAAGAAGATTGGTGTAGATGGACAGGTTGAAACCTATAAGGCTAGACTTGTTGCAAAGGGTTTTCGTCAAAGACCTGGTTTGGATTATAACGAGACCTTTTCTCCAGTGGCTATGCTTAAATCCATTCGGGTCCTTCTTGCTATTGTTGCCTTCCACGATTATGAGATCTGGCAGATGGACGTAAAGACGACCTTTCTAAATGGTAATTTGGAAGAGTGCGTCTATATGGATCAGCCAGAGGGATTCATTCAGAGTGGGATCAGCGGTAAAGTATGCAAGTTGCTTAAATCCATTTATGGACTAAAGCAGGCATCTCGGAATTGGAACATCTGTTTTGATGATGCTGTCAAAGAATTTGACTTCATCAAAAATCCAGATGAACCATGCATATATAGAAAGATTGTAGGGAGAGCTATAGTATTCCTCGTCTTGTACGTGGATGACATTCTTCTAATAGGAAATGATATTCCTATGTTACAGTCAGTCAAAAGATTCTTGTCACAGAAATTCTCTATGAAAGACCTGGGAGATGCCACCTACATTCTGGGGATCCAGATCTATCGTGATAGATCTAAAAGGATGTTGGGACTTTCGCAGTCCAGGTACATAGACACCATATTGAAAAGATTCAGTATGGAAGATTCTAAGCGCGGTAACCTACCGGCTTGTCACGGAATCACCCTCTCCAAAGATATGTCTCCCAAGACTGATTTGGAAAGGGATAGCATGTCGATTATACCCTACGCTTCTGCAGTAGGCTCTATAATGTATGCAATGTTATGTACCAGACCAGATGTAGCATACGCATTGAGCGTAGTAAGACGGTATCAAGCAAACCCAGGGGAGAAGCACTGGATAACAGTAAAGAACATTCTCAAGTACCTGAGGAGGACTAAAGATATGTTCTTGGTGTATGGCGGAAAAGACCTCCAGATTGAGGCCTTTGCCGACTCCGGCTTCCAGAGTGACAAAGATGACTCCAAGTCCATGTCGGGTTATGTCTTTACCCTCAATGGAAGGGCGGTCTGTTGGAAGAGTTCCAAGCAGGAGACCGTTGCTGACTCAACAATGGAAGCGGAGTACATAGCTGCTTGCGATGCCGCAAAAGAAGCTGTCTGGATGAAGAAGTTCCTCATAGAACTTCAGGTGGTTCCTACCAGTGTTGATTCAATACCTCTGTATTGTGACAACAACGGCGCTATAGCTTTAGCGAAGGAACCCAGGTCCCATCAGAAGTCCAGAAACATCCTAAGGCGGTATCACCTGATCAGGGAGATCGTCGATCGCCGGGAGATCGAGGTGAAAAGAGTAGAGAAGAAGAATAACATTGCTGATCCATTCACAAAGGCCATTCCTCAGACGCAGTTCGAGAGGCTATTCGAGATGATAGGTCTACGATATGCCAGCTCATGGCCCTAGTGCAAGTGGGAGATTGTTAGTGTATATGCCCTAGGGGCCATTATTGTATCATACTTGCATGTATATTACTTAATGGAAGCTTGGGATATTCACAGTTGTATATACAGTCTTGCTAAAAATGGTAGTATGCTACTTGGTTTATGTCTACTTTAATATGTGCATATGTTTCTTGTAACGTATCACTTATACATATTAGTAGAGCCCATAGGATCTTTGCTTGATTATCAGCGTTGTGATGGCAGTCACACTAGCGGGGGCTGGGTAGTCTATAAGCAACATCCTATACTTTTCCCTAGTCGTAGGATTATCGAGACAGGGCATCGATACTACGGAGTAGATTAGTGTGTACGCTTCTCATCCCAGTTGGGGAGATGGTCTGTCCCACAGCCATCGGTACGTCGTACTGGAGATAGTATACATGTGCTCGTTGGGATACGGGTACACCGGACATGACTAACAAGAGAACTGACTGGATGGTATTATACCTAACGTCAGATAGAAGTTCTCAGGTGACATGTGTGCAGATAATCTGTTGACTTAGGGTCGTCATTTGTCTCGTGTGAGTTCCCACTGTGCTTTGATTACTACCCTACCACGGCTCAAAGGAGTCGTGCAAATAGGTTTTAGGTGGGTACAGTCCCGAGCCACATGGAGGCAGTGAGCGACTGTTAGGGATTCGTCTCTCCCGGTATAGGGAGTTGATATCGCACTGTGATCGATTGGTCATTACCACAGGGCTGATGGATAATTACTGGTGGACTGATCAGTAGATTCTTGAATGGTTATGAGCCATACCAGCACGACTTGTACGGTTATTAGGGGTCTGACGTTCTCCACCTCCCTAGACCATACATGCGATACTCTTAGACGAACAGACCGGACTGCGTGGATATTGTCACGGACAGGCTCAGTAAGAGTTCAGATGGTTTCCTCATCGGCCTTCTTATCGACATCTACCTGGGGACCGTTACGTACAGCTAGTGCCGCTTGCGGTCTGTGGTTAAACCCACTGCCAGAGTAGTGTCGAGTCTTTAGAGTCCCACACAGAGAGTTTCCCTGCTCCAGGCGAAACGATATAGAGGTCGTATGGTTTTACGACTAGGGTTCGGACGCATACGTGTTTAAACGCACGTGCGACGTTCGGACAGTTTATACTAGCCGGCTTTGGTTTAAGCCAGATTCTAGTATCAGGTTATTGGATTTATACAGTCTAAAGTTTTTCCGTGTTTTCACAGATTGGAGGGGCGTTCTCATAATTTTCCGGGAAGCTTCTAGAAGCATGGTGAGTTGGAGGCTAAGGTGGCATTTGCATTAATTGGATTAATGAGTCATGTAGTGTCACGACCCGAAAGTACGGAACGTGACCGGCACTTAGATTACGAAGCGTCTAGAGGCGCAACGCAACCTAAGTAAGCCGAAGCCCAGAAATCTAAACCATAAAAGAAGAAGAAGAAGTAAAAGAAACATGAAGGAAACAAGTTTAAAATCATCAGCAATTTTTCCCAAAAATTTCGGCAGAGTCTCCTCTATAAAAACTGGCCCCCAAACGGGTACAACAAGTATAATATACATAAACAATGAAAAGCATCCCCAAACAGGAGCTAGCATCAACGCCAACAGGCGGAAACAACCACAATAATATACAACGCCAAAGGGCGAGGCTCAAAACTCAAAAGAAAACAAAACCACCAGATCAGAATAATATAAGCGCGACTCTAAGGTCGAAATAAAAGACTGGTCCAATAAACTTATCAAGTAATACAAGTATGGTTGATGGAGCTTACTAGATACAAAGAATGAATAAAAATACAATGGTGGTTCGGATACAAGTGAACCAACCTACCGTGCAAATCACCCTGAAAGAATAGATGTGCCAGCAAGCTGCCAGGGGAAACCTGTACACCGAACCTGTAATAAAATTTGGCACAACGGGGGTGAGTTGCCAACTCGTGAGTAGAAGACATCTACGAAAAGAAATCGAATGCATGACGCTATCCTAGGTCATAATAATACACTACTATATCCCAATCATCTAGTAATAGCAGGGTAATACTACGTGTAAGTGCAGATACTCTGTGCTCGTGTCAGTGCCTCATATAGTACTATGTCATATGAATGGATATGCATGCACCATGAATGTAAAATAACCAATCCTGAAATCCAAGTGTATCTGTATAAGAAATCTTTAGCTGTTATCATAGTAAAACGAGTATAGAAACCGGAAATATCAATAATGAAATCCATGGAAATCCGTGTCAAGCATCGACACAAACATGTAAATCTCAAGTCTCATAGTCTCAATATCTCGGGCTCCGTCAGTCCGGATCGGCCCATGTCATCAAATCTCACGACAACGGTCGGTATCCTCCGGATATCCGCCACGCCAGACATCACCGGTAGGTAGCCTTCCCCTGCCAGGCTCATCGTCTACAACTCGATCTTCTTGCCCCGGGGTACCATACCGGGCCCACCATGTACCCGAGACGGTTCATCCACTTCTCGAATCGGGTCTCGAAATCCAACAGAAAACATGAAATCTCATGGTGGACGACACATACATCACGAGAAAACCGCATCTTATTTTAAAAAGAGAAGAGGAGAGAGAGAGAAGTTTTATATATTCTTGCGGTTTTCCCCAAAAATCCAGAAATCTCATAGAAATCCAAATCTTAAAATCATGAGTAAGTATATCATAAGTGTCGGCATATGCCCATGATACTGCATGATAACATGAAAATATGAATGCATGAATGTCTAAGTGATAAATATCATGTCTATACTAACATCAGAATGTAATCACAATATTATATCGGTCTAGTTGTTAACCGATTCTATCAATAAAAGATAATATGATCTAAAGTGTACGTGACATAACAATTACCGATGATGATGTGTGTGAGCCGGCAAATGAGTGTGCGTGGAATATGCGCATCATCGGTAATGGTGCTGGTGTCCTAACAGGTAAGGTTTATACTGATTATAGCAACATATGTAAGAACATGCGACATTATGATTACAATGTGAAAGTAAAGACGGATGTGTGTTATCCACTCATTTGATATACAATTATCACTACCACTATATGGCTCAAACTTAACCTAGTGTTCATCTAACCCTCCTAAGGAAAACTAAACCTAAGAACTGGTCAATAGAAGTACACCTAACGCCTGAGTCCATATCTTTAATAGTCGGCTATCCTGCCTCAATAGCGTCATGTACGTAGTACGGCTTCCTCGAATCAAGAGTGCGGATCAATCATCATATTATGCCTCGTACGGTAAAATCCATCGTACGGCATCCCAATATCAGGGTACGGGTCAAGTATCTCCTAGGTGTCTCATCATTCGTATAATGTCATCATCAACACATCTCATGATCAAGGTGCTAAACTGTAACCGCCTACATCAATTATATATCATTGCCATCATAATATGCATCATTAGTTTATCCTCAGAAATATCATGTCATATGTATCATATTGTGATTAAGTCATACTGATATCATATCGTCCTCAAGTCACACCTCTATGACATCGACATCAGGTCACACCTATATGATGTCGTAATCAAGTCATACATATCCCATATCGTGATCAATCACAAGTTACAGTCCGGGTACTATTTTAGAGTCCCATGTACCTCAATATCATCACCACCCATTATAATTTAAGTATACATGTTCATTATCTCATTCTGTAATGATCCGCTAACACTTAATACGACTGTATAGCCAAGAATCATGGCATCAAGCCCAGTTACACTGTTTCATCATACCTCGGATATCATATCACATCAATGTATCCCATATACGTGTTGTATATATATGTATACCTATACCTCGTCCTATATATATATACACATGCACGTATACACCATGTCGTGTTTCAGTGTGTGCGTGTGTGTGTTTCTACCTGAAACCTACGAACCTCTTCCAAGGTATTCATCCTCTGATATGGTATTCCTAAATCAGTCTAGTCCAGCCTAGGGTCATTACTAGGGTCCTACGCATTAAGAATTTAGGGTCACATCTGGTTTCCTAATGACAATAAGTACTATTCCTATTCTACGTTGCGGGGGTGCTAAACGCCATCCACCCGACTTCCCCCCGTAGATATGCATCTACTCACCTGGTCCATGTCTGCCGAAGACGGTGCCGCCATCCTCCTCTTCATCGCCCGCATTCCACGTGAGGGGTACTTAAACGCAAACATATAAATAGCATCGTAAACTGAATCACATACAAAAGTCAAAACGACGCAATGAACCGGCATAGGTTAAAACCTATGTCCCGTCCACGCAAAAGAACCAAATATCGCTCGATATCGGCGTACAAACTCCGATGGATCGAGATAAACATCAACAAATAACTCGTAGTTTTAAAACACATTACTTATATTATAAAACATGATTAAATCCATCGAAACCCTAAAATCCATCAAACCGTCCAATTTCGTAAAACCCGAAAATGCCAATTTACCGTTTTTCATCAAAACTTGACATTTAAATGAAACCAATGGTTATAAAACTCATCAAATAGCATAACTAGACTATACAACCCCTTACTATATTTTTATTACACATATTTGCATTAATTTGAAATTTCTAGTTTGCAACCATTAGAAATTTTCAACCTCTTTCAAGCAAAATTCACAATTCCACAACAAAACATGATTTTGCATGAATTAATGTATTAAACTACAATTCATGATGATAATGATATGATGAAACCATAATTATATTTTTAATCTCATTTATTTAGGAATTTCCCAAAATCTAGTTTACAAAAATAGCATTTTATTAGTATTTTTCCAATTATCACAAGAAACTAGTGATCAAACTAAGTTTTTCATTCCTTTAATATGCTAATATTCTCCTTAAAACTACCATCTAATGATAACAACCTTAATAAGAATTTTATTTTACCCACAAACACATTTTAGAAAAATCTAGTTAGCTAAATAGCTTAATTGAAACAATTGAATACACAAATTATTATATAATAACCATGCAAGATTTTTCCACTTCTAAAAATGGTAGACTAGTTATTATAACCTTATTTAATTAATAAAAATCACAACTTGATTTTTCAAACCCTAACTTGAATTTTAAAAGTAGTAAATAGAATTAATATATTAAATCTAATTATGCTTAAATGAACATCTAATAACAATAAATCAAAAGAAGGAAATTTATACCTCCAAAATATGAAACCCAAACATGAAATAAGCCTCCAAAATGCATGCTTTCCATCTCCAAAATCCATACTAAATAGGTCAAAGGAAAATGGTAGAGGTTGAATGTTGATTTTTGAGATTTATTTTTGGAATTTTTGATGAATTTTGATGAATTTTAATGCAAAAATGATGGGGGAAAAATTTTGGGGCTACCCATGGAGGGGAAGCCGGCCATGGAGAGGGAGGAGGGTGGAGAGAGAGAAAAAATGTGTGGTATTGTGTAGAAAGTTCATAAATAATGCATTTTTTCACTTAAACCCTTTATTATCTAACCTTTTCAATTTAACCCTTTTCCTAGAAATTTCTAGAACCATGGAGAGATTTTGGAAAAGATTTTGCGTATTACACACTTGATTCTAATATACCATGGCTCATTTTTACAAATTAAAACCATTCAAATTTGTAATTTACACTAATTTAGTGTAAAAATAAAGCTTATGTTAATATTTAAAATATTTAATTTAGGAAAAATATTTAATTGAACTAAAAATTTATAAGTGGCTAAATAAACACCATTTAGTAGTAATAACATAATTAAAATAGATATTTTTAAATTTATAGTGAAAAATAATTACGGTTTAGTTTTACGAAAAATACATTTTACTTTACCGAAAATCCTAAAATTCACTTAAACAAATTTTATTTATTTAATTATTTTTAAAATGTTACATGCAGCGATTCATACATTGAGTTAATGATTCATTTAATGTTTTATATGACTCATGCGATGAATCTCTTAGTGTATTAATGAAACATTGTGATAATTCATTATTTCTTATTTACTTAATATTATCATATGTTTCATATATACACAAATGATTTCATTCATCCAAGAGGATTCACTTTCTCACCTTCTCTCTCCTCAAGCTCTCTCTCTTCAAACCCTAACCCTAACCTCTCATGTGTTGAGATCAAGGGTTAGCTAGACTAATACATTCATAACCTCACTCAATATCCTCTAGGTAGCTTAGATTAGCACTTTGAGCAACCTAGTTATCTCAAGTTAGAGATCAAGCTTGGAGTAGAAGCTCTCGGGTGGATCGTCTTTGACTCGAGGAGGTCGTTGAGGTGCTGATGTTCCAAGGAGCCTACAAGGAGTGGAGGACAGTGATGAAGACTCGAATGACAAGTAACGTGAGGTATAACTTCGAATCCGAGTAGTTAAACCTCTCGTAGTTTGCCAGTAACGGTTTAGATACGATTCATGCGTTCAAGTCCGTGTTACGAAGCTTTGATAATAATTTTCATATATTCCGCCTCCCCGCAAGTTCGTGGGGTGCGTGACATGGACTTACATGGCTCTCTCTCTCAAGCATGCCTCATATCATGATTGTGTCCTCTCTCTCATCATGATACCTTTTTGCCTTCTTTTCTTTTCTTTTCCTTTTATTTCCTTCTTCTTGCAATAGTAAACCCAAAACAAACCATGCACCCAAAACATGTAAGAAAATATAGCAAGTGTGGAAAAATGATATGTGCATGTTTTGCACAAAAATGCTAAAAATCCGATTTGCGATTTTTAATCGCGATTAGCACTAAATTAGCATATTATTTATCATAAAAACTTAAAAATGGCATAATTCCATAAAATACCCTAATTTAGAATTTTCCATAATTTTTCCAAAATTTTCCTCATTTATCGGTATTTAATTATACCGAAATATTAAAATATTCATTAAAAATTAATATTAAATTATAAAAATTCCCAAAAATAATATTTTATTTTTTTGAAATGTTACACATACATCCTGCAAAACCGTATACAATCCACGGGCGAAAATGACCCCTATCTCTCCTAAATCCTGCCGGTGGGACTACTTTTAAAGTCCCACCAGCGGCAAAAAAGAAGGAAAAAAAGGAAAAAAAAAGAAGAAAAAAGGAAAAAGAAAAAAAGGTATGTCCACAAGCAAAACGGGCACGGATGAAAACCCGAAAGGGCTCCGTGAGTAAAAACAGCAGGACTACCGGCGAGTTTGTGAAAACCCGAAAGGACGCAAACTCGTGAAAAGAGATGAAATACACTTGCAAAGTCCTCTCGACCTTATGAGGAGAAAACCCCTGCGTGAGATCCTTACGACTCACAAAGGAGCAACACACTTAGGAATCCTCACGATTCCTAAGGAGAACATACACCTGCGAGATCCTCTCGACTCGTAGGGAGAAAATGCTTTTATGAGACCCTCACGGCTCATAAAATTGAAAAGCCTTAGGTGATAGGGACCCAAACCTGTCTCCTAAGCCATCGTTTCCCAACGGGCAACGGCAAATGATGAGTCGCTCCTGGCATTTCGCTTCAGTGTTAGCGGTGCTGATGCCGACCAAACGGGCAAAAGTATTAAGATCCTTCGATCTGATCGAGGAGGAGAATACTTAAGCAATGAGTTCCAAGATTATCTAAAAGAGAATGGGATTCTCTCTCAGCTTACTCCACCTTATACACCACAGCACAACGGTGTATCGGAACGGAGGAATCGTACCCTATTAGATATGGTGCGCTCAATGATAAGTACAGCTGAGTTACCTATTTCCTTCTGGGGGTATGCGCTTGAGACAGCCATACACCTATTGAATATGGTTCCTACCAAATCAGTGCCTACCACTCCATATGAGATATGGAAAGGGAAGAGACCATCTCTTAAGTATGTTAAGATATGGGGTTGTCCAGCCTATGTCAAAAGGCAAAATCCGGACAAACTCGAGGCAAGATCTGTCTTATGTAAGTTTGTAGGATATCCCAAAAATTCACAAGGGTATATCTTCTACCACCCCGAGGAACAAAAGGTGTTTGTTTCTCGACATGCCACTTTCTTAGAAAAGGGTTTTCTTATGAAACAGATTAGTGGCATTGAGGTAGAACTGGAAGAGGTTCCAGCGACATAAACTATAACAGAAGACTTGGTAGAACCAGAGGATTCAGTAGTACCCGACGAACCCCAGCCTCTCCGCCGATCTAGCAAGGTTTATCATCCGCCTGAGAGATACTACGGTTTTCTCATTGATGGTGGAAGCGAGGATTGCATCATTGAAGATGATGACCCGACTAGTTTCGAGCAGGCCATCACGAGTGGTGACTCTGTGAAATGGCTGGATGCAATGCGATCTGAGATGGAATCCATGTACACCAATAAAGTATGGACTTTAGAAAATGCTCCTGAAGGGGTAAAACCCATTGGGAGCAAGTGGATTTTTAAAAAGAAATTTGGTGTAGATGGAAAAGTTGAGACTTTCAAAGCTAGACTTGTAGCAAAGGGTTTTCGTCAACGACCAGGTGTGGATTATGACGAAGCCTTTTCTCCAGTGGCTATGCTTAAGTCCATCCGGATCTTACTTGCTATTGCTGCATATCATGACTACGAAATCTGGCAAATGGATGTTAAGACCGCCTTTCTAAACGGTGATTTAGAAGAGTGCGTGTACATGACTCAACCAGAGGGCTTCGTAGACAGTGGGAGCAGCGGAAAGGTGTGCAAGCTGCTTAAATCCATTTATGGGTTGAAGCAAGCATCGCGGAGTTGGAACATCTGTTTTGATGTTGTAGTCAAAGAGTTTGACTTCATCAAAAATATAGATGAACCTTGTATCTATAAAAAGGTAGCAGAGAGTAAGGTTGTCTTCCTCGTATTGTACGTAGATGACATAGTCTTCATAGGAAATGATATTCCTATGCTGCAATCAGTCAAGCTCTTCTTATCACAAAGATTCTCAATGAAAGATCTAGGTGATGCCTCCTGCATATTGGGAATCATGATCTATAGAGATAGATCTAAATGAATACTGGGATTGTCCCAATCCAGGTACATTGACATCATACTAAAGAGGTTTAGTATGGAAGAATCCAAGCGTGGGAACCAACCCACGATCTCTGGACTCACTCTCTCCAAAGAGATGTCTCCCAAGACTGATTTGGAGAGAGCTCGCATGCAAGGGATACCCTATGCTTCGGCAGTAGGCTCTATCATGTATGCGATGCTATGTACCAGACCCGATGTAGCATACTCACTAAGTGTAGTAAGTCGGTATCAAGCAGATCCTGGAGAGAGTCACTGGACAGCTGTGAAGAACATTCTCAAGTACTTGCGAAGGACTAGAGACATGTTCTTGGTGTATAGTAACGGAGAACTCCGGGTGGAGTCCTTTACCGATTCCAGCTTCCAAAGTGATAAGGACGACTCTAAGTCGCACTCGGGATTTGTCTTTACCCTCAATGGAGGGGCGGTATGTTGGAAGAGTTCCAAACAGGATACCGTTGCAGACTCGACGATGGAGGCTGAATACATCGCTGCCAACGATGCTACCAAAGAGGCTGTCTGGATGAAGAAGTTCATTAGTGAACTTGGTGTGGTTCCATCCATTGAGTATCCAATACCTCTGTATTGTGATAAAAATGGAGCTGTGGCTTTGGCCAAGGAACCCATGTCCCATCAGAAGTCCAGACATATTCTCAGGCGGTATCACCTGATCAGGGAGATAGTTGATCGCCGGGAGATCGAGGTCAGGAGAGTAGATACGAAGGACAACACTGCGGATCCACTCATGAAGGCCATTCCCCAGATACAGTTTGAGAGATTATTCGGGATGCTAGGTATGAGATACTACAGCAGCTGGCCTTAGTGCAAGTGGGAGATTGTTAGTTATGTATATGCCCTAGAGGCCATTGTTGTACATATGATGTATATTATGATGGATGCTTGGATATATACAGAGAGGACTTTCTTGCTCGTCATGATAGTATGCTATTTGGTTTCACTTTATCTTAACATGTTGACTTGTATTGGTTTACTGTCTTTCTCTCACATGTTGATAAAGCCCTTAGGATCTGTACTCGACTACTGGGATTATGATGAGATCATACTAGTGGGGACCACGGTAGTCGATGAGTACATCTTATAAATGTTCCTAGTCAAGGGTATATCGAGACAGGGCATCGATACGCCAGAGTAGACTAGCGTATACGCATCTTAACCCATATGATGGGCGATGGATGATCCCATATCCATCGGTGTTTGACATCAGAGATGGTGTATGGGTGCTCAGTGGAGACTGGGTACACTGTACAAACTCGTCGAGAACTCCCAGATGGTGATATACCACACGTCAGATGGCAGTTCTCCGGTGACACTGGTACAGGGTAGTCTGTAGACCCGAGATCGTCATAGAGTCTTGTGTGATTCCTGATCAGTCGAAAATATTGCATATTTTAACCGGCAATTTCCCTATCATCTGCATACATATAGAAGTGTTCGGTAGCAGTATTCTACATATTAGCAAATCTATCATAGAATATCAGATTACATGTATTCGACCTTAAAACCGGCATTTCTAGGGAAATTGACTGCATTGCATGGCATCACAATATTTTTATATCTTGCAACCCGTGTTTCGAAGTCTGTGCAGGAAAAGAGAAGCTTGCTCGAACATTACATCGCTCGAAAGATACGTAAACTCACTAAATTCAGATCTGGTACCAATACAAAGGAGTAATCACAATTCAGCATATCAAATGAAGACCCACACTACAGTACAAGACCACTGCAGAAGACACAGATCCCAAGGACCCCACATGGCCGCGCATCCGCGGCTATAGCCTTCTTATGCCACGGAAGCGCGGCTCATTGGTGACATCATCTCCTCAGTTTCAGTGAACAACTCCTACATCAGGGTCCACTGCTCAAAAATACATGATATTTTCCAGAATACTCCAGATACTTCTACCAGTTCAGCAAACACTTTGTGCTTCATTAAACTAGCCTAATCATTCTATAACTTTCCCTAAACCCTAGATTAAACCCTAAGCTAGTTCCTAACAAACTCTTTCAACAAACTTTGGGAGGGAAAGTTCCAATTCAAACCTAGACCTAGGGTTTGGGAGTTCTATAAATAGACCCTAAACTCAAGGATCTTGGCATCTATTCAACCTTTGGAAAGCTTAGAAAAATCTATCTCTTTCTTCATCCCCTCTTCCTCAAGTTTAGTGAGAGAGCTTGTAGGAAACCCTAACCCTAATCCAAGCCAACATCAAGAATCCCGAGTACCCATTAAGCAAGAAGCCCGACAACCTTTACGAGCGAAGCCGATCTTCAACGGAGCAAGCGATCCGAAGCCGATCCACGACTCACGAAGCCGAGCGACGCCCTATCAACAATCTAGATTCTTCTTCTTGTAGTTCTTGAAGTAAATGTAATCAAAATTGTTGAGATAAATAAAGGTGATATTTCTTCTATCTTGTTTTCTTTAAATTCCGCATCATGTTATCTTTACAAATCTTTAATATTGTCTGTGTGGTGATGTGTGAATAAAACTCCGCCCGTCGAGGAGTCGAGACGGTGAATAGAATGATGATGTAACATAGCTTTAATCGATTCTTGAGTCCTACGAGTTTTGTAAACCCTAGCAAGTTCAAGAAACGACGACCCATTTTGTTTCGATGCTTTCTTGATTAACATCGTTCGAAATTGGGGAGTTTGGACCGTTTCTTGAATTTGGTAGAGGCTAGAAAAGGAATGATATCGATGAAAGAACAAGGGTTATGAGATGAAACACTAGTTTCACGAGGAAGCCCCAACTCTCATCGATCATCATCAATCTAGTATCGATTCTTCGAAGGACAAGAACACGATATCTTTAGATTACATCACGTCTATCGACCCGATCGATTCCTACGAGCCTCTCTCTTATTCTTGATTGTTGATTGGAAATATTATCAAAACACCGATTCTTGATTGTTTATAGTTTCTTGATTCTTGATTAAAGAATAGTGACACTCGAATACAAATCATTCTTGAATCATGTTTTCGTTTATTGTTGCTTAACATTTCATTTCAAACGTATCAAAATACAAACGAATCGTGCAATCCCTGTGGACGATCCGCACTCCTTCATTAACTACAGCTGACACCGTAGTTTGATTGCGGTCAATACAATTTTTTTGATTGTCGATACTTTTTTACATATACACGTCAGAAAATAGTTCAATCAAAATGGCGCCGTTGCCGAGGATTACGCGCTAATTCGTTTACATTTTATAGTTTGAAGTGAAAGAATTATTACATTGTTACTTCTTGAAATCAAAATTCGTACAAACTCTTATACATGTGTTGTGAATTGATTGCAAGGTGATATGGAGCATTCTGTGCTGTGGAAAAATTATTTGGGATATACCAGAGATCTGGAGATAGCAACAGAAAGCATCTGTTGAAAACTTATGCACTGTTCTCAACACCTGAGCGCGGAAGGGCGGCATTAGCAGCTATATGCGGCGGAACCGCCGCAGTCTTGAGTGTTCTCTGCAAATTCTTTGCAGCAGGTACTTTCTTGCTCTCTCCCCTCTCCCTTTTTAGCTCCAACTAATCCTTGCTGCAGGATTCTTTGCAAATAATCGCTGCGCCGCAAAAGCAAATTAAAATTGTGCGTGATTTTGTTTTTCTTGGTTGTTTTGCATATTAAATACGGAATTTAAGGGGCACGGCCAAATCCAAATTAGGTGGGGATTTCATTACCCTTCCTAGGCCCCGAAAACCACCAAACTTGCATCCGCATTGACCCACATTAACTAAAAGAAATCTAGAGATGACTCTAAGGACTGTCGCGCTCATTTAGGACAAGAGAGGGCCGTGGGTAATTCATTGCTTATCCGCGTTTTCTTGTGGTGCCTAAGGCGAGTGTGTCTAAGGCTAGTGGTTTTTAATTAGGCCCACTACTTACGTAGTGGAGTACCTTCCCACTTACCTGGCACTTATCCGGCCACAGGGGGACAAAGAGGCAGTCGAGGATTGATCCTGCGACTTGTCTTTTGGCAGTTAGGAGCGGTCTAGAGCCGGACCTAGGTGACCATTAGATTCTAGGGTTGTGTTGCTGCATTTGGTTGTCGCATCATTTTTTTCAAAATCCGTCCCTTTTCAAAAGCAAACACCGCATTCATTTTACCCCTAATTATAAGTCAACGCTGCCACTTGTACTAACCCTTTTTAGTACAAGATAGGCTGGACACAGGATTCTAGTGCCCGTTTAGTCCGCGTACCCTTTATCGACTCCGAAGTCGATAATTCTCCATTTACCTTTTCTTTACCTACTACCACACCCACACCGATGGACCCGAATCCATCAAACTTCTTTAACCCTAATCTGCCACCGTCCGTTGGTGCGCAGAATCCTCCCCACATTTCTATCCAGGAAAGATGCTATCCACTTAGAGGTCCTCTTTCGACCTGCTTATCCACACCACCAGCCAATGGGGATAACTTTGAGATTAAGCCCCAGTATATCAATCTTTTACCCAAATACCACGGACTCGAGACCGAGGACGCTTACGTTTTCATTACCAAATTTGAAAACGTATGCGCAATGATGGGTACGTCAAAACTTTCAGTGGATGCGATGCGTCTACGACTTCTTCCATTTACATTGTGCGATATAGCCGAGAAATGGCTATATAACACTACCGCACACTCTATTTCGAATTGGGAAGAATTCGTCACTGCATTCCTTAAGAAATTTTACCCAATCCAAAAGACGGCTCGAATCCGTAGCGAACTGAATCAATTTGCCCAGCTCCCTACCGAACCATTTTCAAAATACTTTGAACGTTTCAAGGATCTATTGGTTCAATGTCCTCATCACGGCATCCCGAGATGGGAGCTTTGCCGAATCATATATGAGGGCAGTAACCCTAGCACTAAACAGAGCCTTGAAAACATGTGTCAAGGTACATTTATGACTAAGGATGATGGGGAAGCTTGGCGATACTTAGAAGAGTTCGCTGAAAAATCACTACTGTGGGAGAGTGGAACCCAACCATTGAATAGGGGTGGCGTACACCAAATAGATGTGTCCATAGGTGTTCGAGCAGAAATGGCAGCAATGCAAAAGAAGCTCGACGCTATGGAACACAAATTTTCTGCAGCCTCCCTAAACTCGGTATCACTCCCCAAAACTGTTTGCGGCTGTTGTTCTGATCCGTCTCACTTGACGGAAGAATGTCCGTTTCAAGGTCGTGAGCATACCAATGCCGCATTTCAAAGACCTAGGAACGATCCTTTTTCTTCCACATATAATCAGGGTTGGAGGAATCACCCTAATTTTGCTTGGAACCAATCACAATCACAATCACAAAACACGGTTCCAAACCAAAACAATTTCCAAAGGGTACCTCCACCACAACAGCAGCCACAACTTCAATTAAGTCAGCACCCCTTTCAAGCACATAATTTTCAAAATCAGGTCAACACACCTGCACTGTCTAGTCCTTTACAGTTGACCGGAACTGATGAATCCTCTTCTTTTGCACAATACATGAATTTGATCTTGACAAATATCATGCAAGTTTCGGCTGAAATGAAATCTTCTGTCGATAAAATTGAGAAAAACTCTGCGTCCCAAAACGAGAGTATTAAATCAATGGAAGAAGAAATTGCACGATTAAAAGCCGAACTGAATGCAAGAGAGAAAGGGAAACTTCCAGCTCAATCCTTACCAAATCCTGGCTATTCACATCATGTGAATGCAATCACCACATTGAGATCTGGAAGAGTGCTTGACAATCATGTTGGGGAAGAAGTTGATGATACTGAAAATCATATCAACACCCCGGCTGAGACCTTTCTTCACACACACACTTCTGACCCCAGTTCTTCTACCCTACCATCTTCTTCCGAGCCGATTCTCCATTTCCCAAAAGGCTCGCCACTACAGCCCACCTCTTTTACCCCTCCTCGGACGATTCCCACTTCTATTCTGGGATCGGTCCCACACACACTTCCTTCTCCTATGATGGACCCAGCACTTATTGCTAAAGCACTTTACCCTAATCGGTTAAGGGCTAACACACCAAGTCCATATATGGAGAAGATCACTGAGATGTTTAAACAGGTTAACATCAATATCCCTCTTCTAGATGCTATCCAACAAGTACCTGCATACGCAAAAGTTCTTAAAGACTTTTGCACTAGAAAGAGGAAGAAACAAATGCCCAAGAAGATATTCATGGCAAAAACAGTAGAAACGGCCTTCCCCCAGCAATTACCAAGGAAACGTAAGGATCCTGGATATCCTACGATTTCCATCTCTATTGGGGAGAAACACATTAACCGTGCTCTACTAGATCTTGGGGCAAGTGTTAACCTGCTTCCTTTCTCAGTTTATGAGCAGTTAGGGATCGGAGAGTTGAAACCATCTCCATGCACTCTACAGATGGCTGACCGATCAATCACCAGACCTAGGGGTGAACTAGAGGATGTGTTAATAAAAATCGGGGAATTTATCTTCCCTGTAGACTTTATTGTAATTGATACACAGCCTGTAGCGAACTCACGGAATCAAATTCCGGTGATTTTAGGTCGCCCCTTTTTGGCCACTTCCAATGCTATCATCAATTGTCGTAACGGTTCTATGACCTTATCCTTCGGGAACAGGACAATTGAGATGAACATTTACAAGTTAGGAAGTGTACCCTCTGAACCTACTGCTCAGGTCTGTTCTGTCGACTTAATGGATGTCGACAGCAGCGAATTTAATGATCCTCCTGATACTAATCTTGACTCTTTTCATACGTTATTGTTTGACCCAATGATGTATCATACACATACGGACTCTTCCATCAAGATGTCCGGGTCAACAATTAACACTGATTATGAACTACCTTTAGAGTCTGAAGATCACCCCGCACCTTGTGATGACATTATTCTTCGGGGTATAGATGAAACCTTTGAGGAGATCTTCGCTGATGAACTCGCATTTCTAAAAAGCACGGGTGTTGAGATGAATCAGGTTCCACTCACTAAAATTGAACCTCCACCCCTTCTTCTGAAATGTAAAAAGAATGCGAGTAATCCATCACATTCACTGCATCGTCTCTCCAATATGAGACGCACACACATTCTCTCCCACCACTTACCTTTTCCCCACTTCTTATTCCACCAACCCGAGCACTGCATTGATAAAATTTTTGAATGGTTGGTGTTGACATTCGGTCTTTGCAAAACTTGGCATCGACCACTGATTTTTTACCCCCACTTGTGATTTTAAAGATTAACATTGCATAACTCAAGTTTGGGGGGTATAATTTTTTCTGGCTCCTAAAAAGAATTTTTACAAAATGATGAGCTAAAAATAAGTTTGGGGGAGGGTCTTCACTTAAATATTTTGCCCCCACTAATAAATTCCTCCCAAGCTTACAGGTTTTTCGAGATTTAGCAGATGGCAACAGTGAGGACACTGTTGAAAACAAGTTTGGGGGAGGTTTGTGCTTATTTTTGCATCATTTGCATATCATCTGCATAAGCACAAAACATTTCTTTTAAAAATCTATAAAAATTGAAAAATTTTCAAAACCCAGAAAAATTTAAAAAATTTTCAAATATAAAAATAATTTTAATATTTACACTTTTTTGTATATAAATAAGATAATGAAAGTTTAGACAGTGAACAATTACATCCATGAGATTGGAAAAATTTTAGAAAACTGAGAAAATTAGAAGTTTTCTTATACGAACTAGTAATAAGTAGTTATGAGCCGTTGTCCCAAGGGTTAGTAAGATGAAGGACGTCACTAATCTGAGGATAAAAATAAGTCTGAAAAATAGTTTCTATTCTGGAAGCCAAACATTTTGAACGTTGATACCCTGCTATTCGCACTTACACACATCTTAAAGCCTGGGATAGTAGAGGATACCTTGAAATGCTCTTGTCTTAAAGCCAAAAGTATGAAAAAAAAATGTGTGTTTTAAAGTGGTGAGAAAAATGGATACTGGTTTTGTTATCACCAAGGGAATTAAAAAATATATAGCAAAAGGGTGCTTCTTCACCTAGTGCCCCAAGGTCAACTGGTCTGGGAGTCACTGCTATGCCTGAGGTGGTGCAAGACTAGGAAAATACACCAAGTTAGCAAGCACATCAGTAATTGGTCGGTTAGTACCTCAAGAAGTATTAACGGTCGCATGAAAGTGTGTGAGCAATCTCGTTTGTCAAAAGTACTGAGGCTGATGGGTAAGAGTATGATAGCTTGAATTGAATTCTCCGGGTGTAGGGATATCTTTACACACACGCAGGGTGATATGATCGATGTTTGGAATAAAGATAGGAATGAAGAATAAGACGATGTTTTATTGAGGGAGGACGTGATTTCTGACATCTTTTCATGATCATTAAGATAGGGCTCATGACAACCGAAAAGCTAGCTTAGTTGGAAACCCTAATTTTCAAGGTTTTTCTTTTACAATTCTTTTCTTTAAATGTAATATTCATGATCTTGCTTTTATTATTGGATTTTGTGGGTGCAATCCGCTGAAAACCCTCAGGAGACAACACTCCTCCTACTAGGGACACCTAGAGGTTTAAAGGCTTGTTGCACGTGCTCAGTGCAATCGTGTTGCCTACGAAAGTGTGCTAGTTAGTTTTTCTCTTTCTTTATTTTCTCCTTCTCTTTCTAATAAAACATTCGCTCGAGATGATCGAAATTAAGTTTGGGGGTATTTGATCAGTCGAAAATATTGCATATTTTAACCGGCAATTTCCCTATCATCTGCATACATATAGAAGTGTTCGGTAGCAGTATTCTACATATTAGCAAATCTATCATAGAATATCAGATTACATGTATTCGACCTTAAAACCGGCATTTCTAGGGAAATTGACTGCATTGCATGGCATCGCAATATTTCTATATCTTGCAACCCGTGTTTCGAAGTCTGTGCAGGAAAAGAGAAGCTTGCTCGAACATTACATCGCTCGAAAGATACGTAAACTCACTAAATTCAGATCTGGCACCAATACAAAGGAGTAATCACAATTCAGCATATCAAATGAAGACCCACACTACAGTACAAGACCACTGCAGAAGACACAGATCCCAAGGACCCCACATGGCCGCGCATCCGTGGCCATAGCCTTCTTATGCCGCGGAAGCGCGGCTCATTGGTGACATCATGTCCTCAGTTTCAGTGAACAACTCCTACATCAGGGTCCACTGCTCAAAAATACATGATATTTTCCAGAATACTCCAGATACTTCTACCAGTTCAGCAAACACTTTGTGCTTCATTAAACTAGCCTAATCATTCTAGAACTTTCCCTAAACCCTAGCTTAAACCCTAAGCTAGTTCCTAACAAACTCTTTCAACAAACTTTGGGAGGGAAAGTTCCAATTCAAACCTAGACCTAGGGTTTGGGAGTTCTATAAATAGACCCTAAACTCAAGGATCTTGGCATCTATTCAACCTTTGGAAAGCTTAGAAAAATCTATCTCTTTCTTCATCCCCTCTTCCTCAAGTTTAGTGAGAGAGCTTGTAGGAAACCCTAACCCTAATCCAAGCCAACATCAAGAATCCCGAGTACCCATTAAGCAAGAAGCCCGACAACCTTTACGAGCGAAGCCGATCTTCAACGGAGCAAGCGATTCGAAGCCGATCTACGACTCACGAAGCCGAGCGACGCCCTATCAACAATCTAGATTCTTCTTCTTGTAGTTCTTGAAGCAAATGTAATCAAAATTGTTGAGATAAATAAATGTGATATTTCTTCTATCTTGTTTTCTTTAAATTCCGCATCATGTTATCTTTACAAATCTTTAATATTGTCTGTGTGGTGATGTGTGAATAAAACTCCGCTCGTCGAGGAGTCGAGACGGTGAATAGAATGATGATGTAACATAGCTTTAATCGATTCTTGAGTCCTACGAGTTTTGTAAACCCTAGCAAGTTCAAGAAACGACGACCCATTTTGTTTCGATGCTTTCTTGATTAACATCGTTCGAAATTGGGGAGTTTGGATCGTTTCTTGAATTTGGTAGAGGATAGAAAACGAATGATATCGATGAAAGAACAAGGGTTATGAGATGAAACACTAGTTTCACGAGGAAGCCCCAACTCTCATCGATCATCATCAATCTAGTATCGATTCTTCGAAGGACAAGAACACGATATCTTTAGATTACATCACGTCTATCGACCCGATCGATTCCTACGAGCCTCTCTCTTATTCTTGATTGTTGATTGGAAATATTATCAAAACACCGATTCTTGATTGTTTATAGTTTCTTGATTCTTGATTAAAGAATAGTGACACTCGAATACAAATCATTCTTGAATCATGTTTTCGTTTATTGTTGCTTAACATTTCATTTCAAACGTATCAAAATACAAACGAATCGTGCAATCCCTGTGGACGATCCGCACACATTCATTAACTACAGCTGACACCGTAGTTTGATTGCGGTCAATACAATTTTTTTGATTGTCGATACTTTTTTACATATACACGTCAGAAAATAGTTCAATCAATTCCCACTGTGCTTTGATTTCCACCTTACCATGTCCAAGAGGGCGTGCAAAACGGTGGCTTTTGGGAACAGTCCCGAATCACATGGAGGCAATGAGCGATAGGAGGGGATTCGTCTCTCCCGGTATAGGGAGTTGATGTTGTGCAGTGTTCGATTGGCTATAACTGGAAGTCCCTGGCCATGGCTGATATAGAGATATACTGGTAAGTGTTACCAGTAGTTTCTCGACCTGTTATGAGCCTCACATCGATACGACTTATCGGTTACTGGGGTCTGACGTATACCACCCCTAGACTTGATATGCGACATATCAGACGAACAGACCGGACTGTACGGGAGTGTTACTGATTGGATTCACAGGAGAACGGACATGTTAGCTTGTTGATCTTCTGATCGCTCAATACCTGGGTGGCTGTTACGTTTAGCTGACCGCTTGCAGCTTGTGGGTGTTTGATATGATCATCACCTGCTACCGGCATATTGACGATTCTTTAGAGTCCTACACAGAGGTTTCTTGGCTCAGGCAAAATGGAGTAGAGGCACATATGTGATATGTGCAGGACCGAGGATAATGCGATATGAGATACCGTATTATATTCTCGCGATATTTAGATATGAACCAGGACATCGGATCAAGTGTTGATTCGATGAATCGGTACATGATATATTAGTCGGTTATATTCGATATAGCCGGATCGTCGGATCAAGTGTTGATTCGATGATTTAATGTATAATGATATATATATGATATATTGTATTACATTTTCTAATATTGGCTCGCTTTATTATTTCATTTTCTCACCGGATTAATACATTGATATATATGCGATATATGTTAATTGTATTATTTTCTTTTGTTGCAAATATATAATATATATGTGATATATATTATTGTGACATGCTATGATTTATTATGAAACACGTTTAGGGATGATAAAAAGAGATTAGGGTTTGATTAGGGTTAGCTCCTTCTTGATTATTCTAGAAGGATTTCCCTTTGTCTTGGTTAAGATATTATGGTTGATACTTATCCTTGACTCATTCTTAACCTAACCAAACCCTAGCTCTAGTTTATTCTCTACAAAGGTTAAGCCTATCATCCTTGACCATGGTTCCATATCTGTCACGTCCCGAAAGTACGGAACATGACCGACACTTAAACTACGAAATGTCTCGAGGCGTACATAATCTAAGTAAATCGAAAACCCAGAAATCCAAACCAAGAAAAGTAGTAGTGTGAAGGAAAACCAATTTAAATCAAGTAGTTTTAATAACATAAGCCGAATTATGCGTTTTTAAAAACATCAAATATTTCCTGAAAATTTCGGCAGAGTCTCCTTTGTAAATACTGGCCCCCAAACGGGATACAACATGAATAGTATACGAAATCAATAAAAAGGCATCCCGAAGCGGGAGCTAGCTCTTCGTCAATCGACGGTCACAACCACACAAGCAATATAATATACAACGCCAAGGGCGAGGATCAAAACTCAAAGGAAACTCAAAATCACAAGAAAACCACAGAAATATAACGCGCGACTCTAAGGTCGAAAGAAAAGCATCTCTGGTCTCTATCTCAAAAAAAAAAATACATTTTTGGTTGATGGAACTTCTAGATACAACAGAGTAATAATATACAAGTTATATAATGGGGGGTACGATACAAGTAAACCCACCTACTAGCAAATCACCCGAAGGAAACTATGCCCGCAAGCCGTAATGAAACCTGTACGGCAAACCTGCAAGAAACTGGGGCACAACGGGGGTGAGTTGCCAACTCGTGAATAGAAAAACATCTACGGAAAGAAATCGCATAAATAACGCAACCTAGGTCAAAGATCATAATATATCCTCAATTATATATATAACATGCAACCTATAACAAGGCTAGGGTAAATATCTAATCCGAGTGTAATCTCATGTGCCCGTCTCAGTGCCTCAGGTAGCAATATATCATATGAATGAGGTATGAATGCATGGAAACAGAATACATGTAAATGAAGAACTGTTTTCATAATTTAGTGAGATTTCCTTTGTATTTTTAAAATGAGGTATCACAATGAAATCAGCATAAAACAGTGCCTAGCATAGGCACAAAACGTAATCCCAATATCTCGATATCTCTGTATCACAGTCTCTGTACCTCAATATCTCGAAATCTCAATGTCTCAATCACAATATCTAGGGCGCCGTCAGTCCAGACCGGCCCCTACCATCCATCTCAAGACCACGACGGTATCCTCCGGATATCTGACACGTCGGGTAAAATCACCGGTAGGTAGTGCTCCCCTGCAAGGCTCACATCGTCATCATCACGCGCTTCTTGCCCCGGGGTACCTTACCGGGTCCACCATGTACCCGAAACGGTTCATCCGTCTCCTCGAATCGGGTCTCAAAATCCATCAGCAAACTCATGGTGGACGACTCATACATCATGGGAAAAACCGCACTTTTTTTATTTAAAAAGAGAGAGATCAGTTTATATAAGTTTTGCGGTTTTCCCCCCAAATCCAGAAAATTTCATGGAAATCCGAATCCAAATCATCAATAGCATGTAAAACCATGAATATAGGCATAACAATGAATAACAATATGCATGAAGTGACAAGTAATAACTACAATGTTAAGCTGGCATATAAGGCAGGTACACTAATATCATGTCAAATTACTAACTAACAAGCTAAGTCAAGCAATAATATTTTCTAAGGTGTATGTGACATGGCAATTACCGATGAAGATGTGTGTGAGCCGGCAAGTAAGTGTACGTGGTACATACGCATCATCGGTAATGGTGCTGGTGTCCTAACAATATGATATCAACATTGCAATAAGAAATTATAACATAAGTATGCGATGCGAAGCGAACCACAATAATAAGCGGGAGCTGAAAACTAGACGCAACTGTAACTAACCTGCATTAATCTAATATAAGTCCTACAAATGGTGCCTTTTGAAATAACACGAATTATGGGGTTTTGAAAATAGGGGCTACGGTGTTTTTATGAAAAGATACGTCTTTTGAAATATCCGTAGGATCTCTTGGGCTGTCTTTTAAAATACCCACGATTCGTTAGTTTTTGAAATAGGTAAGAATCGAATCTAATCTAACAACTAAACTAAACTAAAAGGGCTAAGCTAACAAGCTGGACTACAGGTAAGGAAACCGCCTAACATCTGAGTCGATCCATATACATACCTGTATATATATTAGTCGGTGATCCCGCCTCAATAATATCATATCCGATACCGTATCTACAATCAGACATCCCAAGTCAAGAGTATGGATCAATCATCAGGATATAGCTCGTACGTAAATCCGTCGTACGGCATCCCCAAATTTGGGTACGGGTCAATATCATATTCCTCACACCATTTCTCTGGTATCCTCTTTATTCAAGATCGTAGTCTAGGGTACTGACCTATGTCTAGTACAATACTAATATCCTCAAGATACTCATGATCTGACTACTGATCGACAATCTCGTACAAACCGATATTGTCAGCATATATCATCATCAAGGGGTATACATCGCCCGATACGACCTAATATCAATATCCTAGCATATCATGCCTCATATCACGATCACATGTCGACCATTTTATTTATTACACTATTCACCCATATCGCCGCCCCAAGATCCGCTATAACACCAGGACGTACTTCAAGTACGAATCCTGCCATATCACCGATATCACAACCACAAAACAAATCTCATCGACTCAGCTCAATCCCAAGTATCATCCTCAAATCCGTATGTGAACACATAGTCCCATACCCATGTGAACACATAACTATAAAGAATCCCATGAGCACATATAAATAGGAATGTATGCAAGTATGTATGTGTAGTGCAACACTACCCTAGGGTTCGCAACACTAAAATAATCCAACACACCAATATCCATCCTAAACATCGTTATTAATCCTAAATAACATATAAATAAATTGTTGGTGTGTATACGCATCCGTATACACTACCACGGACTGCGGGGGTGCTATACGCCATCCACCCGACTTCTCCCCGTAGATATAAATCTACTCACCTGGTCCTCGCTCGCCGGTGCCGACGTCGCCACGCGCTTGCTTGTCGTCTAGAAGTCCACATGGGGGTACCTACATATCATAACGCACCGCATCGCATTAAAATCCGACTCATGACCAAAACGACACATGAATCCCACATAGGTCAAAACCTATGGTTGCTTCCACAAATCAACCCAAAAACCCTCGACATCGGCGTACAAACGCCAGACCATCGAGAAAAACCCAAATACACTCATTTGCACATTCACGAACACTAATTTTAATATAAAATAGGTTAAAACTCACAAAACCCCCCAAATTCACTTTAAAAGCCGTTTTTCCGAAAAACTAGCAAGCAAAATTTCCCGTTTTAGTACAAAACTCGACGTATAAACGAACCTAGCATCCACAATATTCACTAAATATCATAACAAAGTCATATAAACCATTCCTATAATTTATTCTCATCAATTTGCATAAATTCCAAAATCCTAGTTTGCAAAAATATCAATTTTTAACACCTTTTAAAGCAAAATTCACAATTCAACAATTAAGCTTGGTTTTGCATAACCTAAGATATTAAACCACTCATAATAATGTTAATGATGTCATAAAAACACAATTACATTTTTAACCCAATTATTTAACCAATTTTAAATAGCTAGTTAGCAAATTAGCGTAATTATCATAATTTTTAAACTAACAATAAACAACTAGCTACTAACTTTGTTTTAACAAGCCATAAGAGCCTAAATACATTACACAACCATACACCAATTTCACAAAACCCTAACTTGCATTCAAACCCTTTCTTGAATTTTATAACTAACAAAAATCCAACCCAAACTATACATGAAACACTAAATTAGCACTAATTTGAAGCCCAAAAAGCAAGTTAAACTCTTAGATTTGGTTTGTATAAAACACTAGATAGCAAAATAGAATAATCAACTTAATAATGGTGTGCTAAAAACCCTAGTTTAACTCAAACCATTCTCTTGAAGATCCTAGATGAAAATAGCACCAATATTAACACTAAAACAACTCATTTAAAGAAATCTAACCATAAGAATTTAAATGGGTAAGAATTATACCTCTAGATCTAGAGATCTAGCAAGAAATTTTGACTCCAAAGATGGCCTCCTAGCATCCAAAATCCATGCAAGAAAGGTTAAGAAGAATGGATGAAGGATGGGCTTGAAATTGTGAAGTTTAAATGGAATTTTGATGAGTTTAGAAGAAAAATGAGAGAGGAAATTTTGGGGCTGTTTATTGCAGGAATTTCGGCTGAGGAGGGAGTGGGGAGAGGTGTGGGGGAGTTGTGGAAAAGAATCCAAGTCAAAGCCCCTCCCAAATTACCATAATACCCCCACCTACTTTACTATATATAAAAACCTTATTTTAACCCATTTCTCACATGATTTAAGGTCAAAAAGAGGGAAATAAAATACTTGGGCTGCTACAATAGTGTGGGACCGGCCAAGGGGAGTGAGGGTGATTGTGATAGACTTTACAAAAAAATTCTATGCAAAAAGACCCCCCACAATACCATATTTGCAAGTTTTAGTTCAAAATAACTATATTTTTGTTTTCCATAAAATAAATCAATTAAAACTTGAAATAAAATACAAAAAAATTATATTACAACTAGATTTTAATTAACATGATTTTAAAGATTAAAATTAGCCCATTTAAATTTGTATTTATCGCTAATTTAATGTATTTTCTTACCGGCTTAAAATAATATTAAAATAATTAATTTCGGAAAAATTTTCAGAAAATTTGAAATTTCAGCAGTGGCTCAATAAACACCAAATACTAGCAATTACATAGCTAGAATATGTATATTTAATTTTATAATAAAGATATTTGCATTTTGACTTTTTACAGAAAACCCCCTTATTTTACCGTTTTTTCGAAATTTCACCGAAACGATTTTCAAAACGTTACAATCTTCCCCGCTTAAAGAAATTCGGTCCCCGAATTTAAATTAAAACTTCCCCCAAATACTAAAATATTTCAGCCAAAACCATCAAATCGCCGGGGCTCCGAAATCATAAATACATAAAACAAATCGTAGTGCAACGCATGCGCATGAAAAATGAGCATATAACTCAAATCAGAACTCCGTCAAGCATCCCGCAATTATCGGAGTCATGGGGAAGACATCAATACCAAATCCAAAGCAAAACCAATATGATATAACTCGAAACTATACATGTAAAATATATTCAGATACTGTCCTCTGACTAGTCCTGCTCAGTACGAAAACACATAGCAATATCATAAAAACGTACTGCTCTATAAGAAAAATCAATCCCCAAAATACACGTATGAATACTACGTGCGTCTTGTGCGCACGGAATCAAAATCCAAATATGTGCCATACATATGCACAGAAACAACATCTAAGTGCATCGGGTGTGCACGAAACATCTGTCATAGGCAACATGTGTGCCTGACAGCAAAATCAGGTGCATCTGACATGCACGAAAAATCTCGATTTAGTGCATCTGGTGTGCACCAAAATCACACTTCAAAACATGTGCCCAACATGCGCGAAAATCCAAATCAGGTGCATCCATCGTGCACGAAATCATGAAATCCAATATCATGTGCCGAACATGCGCAAAATCAAATCAGGTGCACAAGGTGCACAAAACAAATATCGAACATCACCATCGAAATCAAAGTCCAGGGCATCTAAATGCACAACATACGTAACACTGCACTGCAAGCATATATGAACTATACCGCGTGCAAAAACCAAATCGTGTGCGTATATACGCACAAAATCAACTCAAATGTCTAAAACCGTAAAATCGCAAACATGTGAAACCAAGAACGAAAACGATATCAAGTGCAACACTGTGCAAAGATCGTAAATCCTCAATCATCAAAATCAAATCATGCGAATCAATCACCCAAAACATTGAAATCAATAATGGCGGAATAGTACCGCTCAAGTGCATCCTCTAAGAATCTCGGACCAACTGTCGCGGTCACTAGTGGGACGTCTCGCCGATGATCATGAACTCTGGCCTACTGGTGTGCGTAACACGACCACTCCTGGGTCCAAGTCTTCTCGTAATTTGTCCCAGAAAGGTCCTGTCGAGGTCTCTCCCAAATCTCGCCTCTGCCGAACTGTCCGAAAGTCATCGTTCCTTACTAGATCTGTTCTCATTCCAGAACGGCTGCATACTCATCACGACTCCTTCTAGAAGGTAAATCCAAGTACCATGCCTCGGCATGCGCATCGCATCTCTGATGTCGGCGGAGTGGAACGTCATCTCATCTAGATCTGGTACGAACCTCTTACTTCACTTTCCTCTAATGTCGTCTTCTTTGGACTCGTCTCGTCGCGGCTGTATGGACTGAGCTCCAACGGCTATCCTCGTATCTGGAGTCTCCCAAGAAATGCATCTCACCACCTAGCATCCGAATTAAGTCGAGCCATCCGATCGAGTCGTCAAAACCTCATAATCCCCCAAGAGCTCAACATCTTGGGCACAGTTTAATAGTATCGAGTACATACCACAGCATCGGTGGTCCAGCCGTAGAAGGGCAAACCCAAGCCTTACTAATGGCGCCGTAGAACTGCCGCAAACCCGAAGGTTCAAAGGCTTTCACACGGTCATTAAGTCGAGTTAGGGTTTCATTCTTCTAGAGGGACCATAGAATTGCCTGCATGTCTTTCCGACTACTTTAAACTTGGAATAATAGGTTTCTGACATTCGATCGTCTCTGTCGACTCCCAACGTCTCCGCGTGAAGTCGTCTCTAGCTGGAATCAATCTATCTGATGACCTCGCATCGGGGTAGGCGAACGATCCACATGTCCTAGTCATTCATCCTCGATGACTAGCGACCTTCTATCATCTCTTAGTACAACTCGTTCTGCACTAACGCCAGCATCTGGGGCAATATCTCGTCGTTCGCAGCAATAACTGGCTCGCTCGTCTGCATGCTGAACAGTGCCTCGACCGTCATGAATAAGCAACACACCAACGGTCATCAAAATCTGGCTGGCCTCTGTCAGTGGCCCAATCCTCTGATACTGATCGGCACGTCCGAGAAACCTCATAAAGGCGATCCGCCAAACGCTCGTGGCGCGGAAACACAGTAAAAGACACATCTCCGCAATCGTGTGTCGCCGGAATTTCGCCCTGGTCAGTCCTCGTTCGTGACGAGCTCGTGCTGACTGCAACTCTAGCCGTAGCTCTCCCTGCCCGTAATCGTGGCAGCAAAACCATAACTGGTACTGATGAGGCTAGATCGGAATGAATATAATACTGAGCAAAGAAATGTACATCCTAAGGCTTCTTAAGTGGAGTAGCGTATCGTAAATATGCCGCGGAACATACCCACGGTACGTCACTCTACTTTAGTCACCTATTCCATCAACCAAGGGTCATCCTACGCTCCGAAGGTAAAACCTAACGCTCTGATACCAACTTTGTCACGTCCCGAAAGTACGGAACATGACCGGCACTTAAACTACGAAACGTCTCGAGGCGTACGTAATCTAAGTAAACCGAAAACCCAGAAATCCAAACCAAGAAAAGTAGTAGAGTGAAGGAAAACCAATTTAAATCAAGTAGTTTTAATAGCATAAGCCGAATTATGCGTTTTTAAAAACATCAAATATTTCCTGAAAATTTCGGCAGAGTCTCCTTTGTAAATACTGGCCCCCAAACGGGATACAACATGAATAGTATACGAAATCAATAAAAAGGCATCCCCAAGCGGGAGCTAGCTCTTCGTCAATCGACGGTCACAACCACACAAGCAATATAATATACAACGCCAAGGGCGAGGATCAAAACTCAAAGGAAACTCAAAACCACAAGAAAACCACAGAAATATAACGCGCGACTCTAAGGTCAAAAGAATAGCATCTCTGGTCTCTATCTCAACAAAAAATACATTTTTGGTTGATGGAACTTCTAGATACAACAGAGTAATAATATACAAGTTATATAATGGGGGGTACGATACAAGTAAACCCACCTACTAGCAAATCACCCGAAGGAAACTATGCCCGCAAGCCGTAATGAAACCTGTACGGCAAACCTGCAAGAAACTGGGGCACAATGGGGGTGAGTTGCCAACTCGTGAATAGAAAAACATCTACGGAAAGAAATCGCATAAATAACGCAACCTAGGTCAAAGATCATAATATATCCTCAATTATATATATAACATGCAACCTATAACAAGGCTAGGGTAAATATCTAACCCGAGTGTAATCTCATGTGCCCGTGTCAGTGCCTCAGGTAGCAATATATCATATGAATGAGGTATGAATGCATGGAAACAGAATACATGTAAATGAAGAACTGTTTTCATAATTTAGTGAGATTTCCTTTGTATTTTTAAAATGAGGTATCACAATGAAATCAGCATAAAACAGTGCCTAGCATCGGCACAAAACGTAATCCCAATATCTCGATATCTCTGTATCACAGTCTCTGTACCTCAATATCTCGAAATCTCAATGTCTCAATCACAATATCTAGGGCGCCGTCAGTCCAGACCGGCCCCTACCATCCATCTCAAGACCACGACGGTATCCTCCGGATATCCGACGCGTCGGGTAAAATCACCGGTAGGTAGTGCTCCCCTGCCAGGCTCACATCGTCATCATCACGCGCTTCTTGCCCCGGGGTACCTTACCGGGTTCACCATGTACCCGAAACGGTTCATCCATCTCCTCGAATCGGGTCTCGAAATCCATCAGCAAACTCATGGTGGACGACTCATACATCATGGGAAAAACCGCACTTTTTTTATTTAAAAAGAGAGAGATCAGTTTATATAAGTTTTGCGGTTTTCCCCCCAAATCCAGAAAATTTCATGGAAATCCGAATCCAAATCATCAATAGCATGTAAAACCGTGAATATAGGCATAACAATGAATAACAGTATGCATGAAGTGACAAGTAATAACTACAATGTTAAGCTGGCATATAAGGCAGGTACACTAATATCATGTCAAATTACTAACTAACAAGCTAAGTCAAGCAATAATGTTTTCTAAGGTGTACGTGACATGGCAATTACCGATGAAGATGTGTGTGAGCCGGCAAGTAAGTGTACGTGGTACATACGCATCATCGGTAATGGTGCTGGTGTCCTAACAATATGATATCAACATTGCAATAAGAAATTATAACATAAGTATGCGATGCGAAGCGAACCACAATAATAAGCTGGAGCTGAAAATTAGACGCAACTGTAACTAACCTGCATTAATCTAATATAAGTCCTACAAATGGTGCCTTTTGAAATAACACGAATCATGGGGTTTTGAAAATAGGGGCTACGGTGTTTTTATGAAAAGATACGTCTTTTGAAATATCCGTAGGATCCCTTGGGCTGTCTTTTAAAATACCTACGATTCGTTAGTTTTTGAAATAGGTAAGAATCGAATCTAATCTAACAACTAAACTAAACTAAAAGGGCTAAGCTAACAAGCTGGACTACAGGTAAGGAAACCGCCTAACATCTGAGTCAATCCATATACATATATATATTAGTCGGTGATCCCGCCTCAATAATATCATATCCGATACCGTATCTACAATCAGACATCCCAAGTCAAGAGTACGGATCAATCATCAGGATATAGCTCGTACGTAAATCCGTCGTACGGCATCCCCAAATCTGGGTACGGGTCAATATCATATTCCTCACACCATTCCTCTGGTATTCTTTTTATTCAAGATCGTAGTCTAGGGTACTGACCTATGTCTAGTACAATACTAATATCCTCAAGATACTCATGATCTGACTACTGATCGACAATCTCGTACAAACCGATATCGTCAGCACATATCATCATCAAGGGGTATACATCGCTCGATACGGCCTAATATCAATATCCTAGCATATCATGCCTCATATCACGATCACATGTCGACCATTTTATTTATAGCACTATTCACCCGTATCGCCGCCCCAAGATCCGCTATAACACCAGGACGTATCTCAAGTACGAATCCTGCCATATCACCGATATCACAACCACAAAACAAATCTCATCGACTCAGCTCAATCCCAAATATCATCCTCAAATCCGTATGTGAACACATAGTCCCATACCCATGTGAACACATAACTATAAAGAATCCCATGAGCATATATAAATAGGAATGTATGCAAGTATGTATGTGTAGTGCAACACTACCCTAGGGTTCGCAACACTAAAATAATCCAACACACCAATATCCATCCTAAACATCGTTATTAATCCCAAATAACATATAAATAAATTGTTGGTGTGTATACGCATCCGTATAAACCACCATGGACTGCGGGGGTGCTATACGCCATCCACCCGACTTCTCCCCGTAGATATAAATTTACTCACCTGGTCCTCGCTCGCCGGTGCCGACGTCGCCACACGCTTGCTTGTCGTCTCGAAGTCCACATGGGGGTACCTACATATCATAACGCACCGCATCGCATTAAAATCCGACTCATGACCAAAACGACACATGAATCCCACATAGGTCAAAACCTATGGTTGCTTCCACAAATCAACCCAAAAACCCTCGACATCGGCGTACAAACGCCAGACCATCGAGAAAAACCCAAATACACTCATTTGCACATTCACGAACACTAATTTTAATATAAAATAGGTTAAAACTCACAAAAACCCCCAAATTCACTTTAAAAGCCGTTTTTCCGAAAAACTAGCAAGCAAAATTTCCCGTTTTAGTACAAAACTCGACGTATAAACGAACCTAGCATCCACAATATTCACTAAATATCATAACAAAGTCATATAAACCATTCCTATAATTTATTCTCATCAATTTACATAAATTCCAAAATCCTAGTTTGCAAAAATATCAATTTTTAACACCTTTTAAAGCAAAATTCACAATTCAACAATTAAGCTTGGTTTTGCATAACCTAAGATATTAAACCACTCATAATAATGTTAATGATGTCATAAAAACACAATTACATTTTTAACCCAATTATTTAACCAATTTTAAATAGCTAGTTAGCAAATTAGCGTAATTATCATAATTTTTAAACTAACAATTAACAACTAGCTACTAACTTTGTTTTAACAAGCCACAAGAGCCTAAATACATTACACAACCATACACCAATTTCACAAAACCCTAATTTGCATTCAAACCCTTTCTTGAATTTTATAACTAACAAAAATCCAACCCAAACTATACATGAAACACTAAATTAGTACTAATTTGAAGCCCAAAAAGCAAGTTAAACTCTTAGATTTGGTTTGTATAAAACACTAGATAGCAAAATAGAATAATTAACTTAATAATGGTGTGCTAAAAACCCTAGTTTAACTCAAACCATTCTCTTGAAGATCCTAGATGAAAATAGCACCAATATTAACACTAAAACAACTCATTTAAAGAAATCTAACCATAAGAATTTAAATGGGTAAGAATTATACCTTTAGATTTAGAGATCTAGTAAGAAATTTTGACTCCAAAGATGGCCTTCTAGCATCCAAAATCCATGCAAGAAAGGTTAAGAAGAATGGATGAAGGATGGGCTTGAAATTGTAAAGTTTAAATGGAATTTTGATGAGTTTAGAAGAAAAATGAGAGGGGAAATTTTGGGGCTGTTTATTGCAGGAATTTCGGCTGAGGAGGGAGTGGGGAGAGGTGTGGGGGAGTTGTAGAAAAGAATCCAAGTCAAAGCCCCTCCCAAATTACCATAATACCCCCACCTACTTTACTATATATAAAAACCTTATTTTAACCCATTTCTCACATGATTTAAGGTCAAAAAGAGGGAAATAAAATTCTTGGGCTGCTACAATAGTGTGGGGCCGGCCAAGGGGAGTGAGGGTGAGTGTGAGAGACTTTACAAAAAAATTCTATGCAAAAAGACCCCCCACAATACCATATTTGCAAGTTTTAGTTCAAAATAACTATATTTTTGTTTTCCATAAAATAAATCAATTAAAACTTGAAATAAAATACAAAAAAATTATATTACAACTATATTTTAATTAACATGATTTTAAAGATTAAAATTAGCCCATTTAAATTTGTATTTATCGCTAATTTAATGTATTTTCTTACCGGCTTAAAATAATATTAAAATAATTAATTTCGGGAAATTTTTCAGAAAATTTGAAATTTCAGCAGTGGCTCAATAAACACTAAATACTAGCAATTACATAGCTAGAATATGTATATTTATTTTTATAATAAAGATATTTGCATTTTGACTTTTTACAGAAAACCCCCTTATTTTACCGTTTTTTCGAAATTTCACCGAAACGATTTTCAAAACGTTACAATATCAATCATATATTCTTATCTACTATTCATCACAAAAGGATGATTCTCATTATTTTTCATTTTCTTCTCTCTTGAGTTTTTGAGAGAGCTCATTTGTGATTTCTTTTGTGATGAGTTCTTATGAGAAAATGATATAAAAAAAGAAAGCATAAATACTACTCCATCATTCTCATCTAATCTAGCCTATTAGATTAGGGTGTTCACCTCATTAGAGTGAGAGAGCTTGGGTTATAGCAACTTCGAAATAGATCATCGGAGAAGCGGAACACTACAAGCTAGCATGGATCGTTCGAGTCGTGGAGCCTCTCTTGAGTCCGGGAGATCGTGGATTGCAGCGAAGGGACTTCTACTCGGAGCTTGTGAAGCGAAGGAGCGGACTACAAAGGTTGTAATCCCTCACACTTAGTATTAAAGTTGTTATCTTGCATGTTAAACCCTAATAATCTAGCAAAGATCCCGGCTTTGGGTTGTTCGGCACATCTAAAATATTATTCGGGCATGTTTGATGCTTTATGAACCTTCACAAGAGTGCCTAGGAACCCTACAGTGGTATCAGAGCCTAGCTAGAGCATTAGGCGACGTGTTTACGAAGCTAAAACTCCGAACGAACCCCGATATATCAAAGTTAACCCCCTCTCTGGAAATTTTTTCAAAACTGGGATTTTTCTGAATTAAAAATTCCTAAAAAATTCAACAGGGAAATAGAAGAATTACAGTGAAATACGAGTGCATGATCCGTATAGTCCACCGCGGAACCGCGGCCGTACCACTCTTGGGCCGTGGTTCCGCGGCCATACAGATGAGACATGCACTGGTGTTTGAACTATAATATCTATTTCCGTATGTTATATTTTATGGGTATTTTTAATCTGACTCAAGTGTTGAGTATTCTGGGGTTTATTTTGTAATCGTAGATTCGATCGGAATATTTAAATTCGTTTTTATTTCCGGATATTTAGAAACTGTTAAAATGTTCGAACGGATATCATTAACTCAATTTTTCCCGGCAAGAAAAACATTCAAGTGTTGAATTTTTCTAGGGTTTAAATCTTTCGGAAAGACGTGCATGTGACGCGATGGACCCTCTAGAAGACAACAAACCTTAACTCGATTATATGACCGTCTTGAACTGCCTTTTGAACCTTCGGGTTTGGGGCAGTATGGCGTGCCACATGTGAGGCGTTGGCTTGACCCTTCTACGGCTGGACCGTTGCTACTGTGACGTATTCTGGAACTTTTGAACTCCTCTCAAGTGTTGAGCTATTTAGGAAATTTTGGGTATTTGATTATCTGTTCGAAAAGTTTAATACTGTCTATTTATCTGGAATGTGATACAATATGTGGAATTCATAGAGTTAGGCATGAAATGCGAAGTATGTGATATTTCGGATTTACGATGTCTAAAGTGATTGCGGATTCCAAATATTGTAGTTTTACAATTTCTTTTCTGTGACCGTAAGTTTAGTATGTAGTTGTATTGCCGGTTTTCGTTGCTATACGACAACGACGATCGGTGTATGTATACTTACTTACGTTGATGATATGTGATATTATGTGTTGCTGTGATATGTTATATTGGATCGTCGTGTTCTGAATAGCCGGGTTTTTTTTATGTGAGATGAGGGTTTTTATTTTCATTCATGTAAAATTCAATTGTATGTAATATTCTTTTATTGGGGCACTTCTGGGATGAGGTTGATGTCACCATTGTATATTATTTACTTTTCCTCATTAGGTAGACCCAAGGAGGGGAGCACAAGTAACCGGGTTCTAGGGTCCAGTGGGAGGCCATCTCGAGGAGTCGAGACCGGGTCTCCTAACCCTAGAATTGGCAGTGTTACTTGCCGCTCTCGTAGGGGTCTAGGGATGTGGGTTTGGCTATTCATCGCGACCGTGGAATCCGTGTTTTATACAGGCTCGTATTGAAAACACGGACGTCCTAGTATATCCAATATTTCATATATGTTCTTCTGCCGCAATGTTCTGTGATGAGATCATATTACTGCCTGAGACGAATGCTTATACTATATATATATATGCTGATATATAAATATTACTGCTTTCGTTTCTTCTGTAATGCTTAGGAAGCATAAGCTGATGGGATTTTTTATTAATTAGATTAATAAAAAGAAAAGAAACCTAAAAGATGTTGTAAAATCAAAACTTTATAAAAATGGTAGCTGCAGTTTTGCTTTGCATAGCGGTATATATGATATACCCTGCACCTTATTCGATGAGGAAAGAGCCGAGATCCCTTCACCGGGAGTGACCTCTTTAGCGAAACTGGCAGATGCTACAAAACTCGGTTTGTCTTTTTATTGTTTTTAGAGTTTTGCTTTGCACAGTGATATATATGATATGTCCTGCACCTTATTCGATGAGGAAAGAGCCGAGTTCCCTTCACCGAGAGTGACCTTTTTAGCAAAACTAATGAAAGCCTAAAAAACACTCCATTTCAAAAATTTCACTTGATTCTACAACGATATCAAGTTCATTACGCAATAGGTTTTCAGAAAAACCTGTCGTAGCCCTCCGACATTTCAGATAGATATTACTTAGTATTCGTGCTACGGTTGTTTGGCATTCGTCAAGGCGTAGTGTACGGTAGCTATTTACTATTTATCTGTAGCATATGATGCGATTGGATTAGGGTATTCGTACGGCGTTGTTTGGCATTCGTCAAGGGTCGTGCGGGTGGGTTTAATTCAATCAAGAAATGTACGGGTTGAACTTGACTAGCGGACTATGAGTTGTTTGGCATTCGTCAAGGTCATAGCACGTTAGGGGCAAAAGCATTATCGGGAATTTCAAGTGTTAAAATTTGCAATGAGATTGCATACCTCCTATGAGATAGTTGGATCCCGATACCCACTGCGAGTAAGAGTTACTCCTGGGAGAGTTTTACACAGGACAATTAGCCGATCAAGTAGGTGTCTAGAAAGTGTTAATGAGGTTACGCCTCTGGGAAAACGAGGTTTACTTTAATTAGGTCCGTACGAAAGCACGAGGAACCTCCCTCAAGTACCGACAATGATCTGGCTGAAAGATTGACGAAATTGTAGGGTGTAATTAATCCCGGCTAATCTTACCTTTTAGGGTTTGAAGGTAGATTTGATAAAAACAGTGGGAGACATCCTGATTAGATAAGATAATAACCAATCTAATCTTGCAAGAGCATACGCTAAAGTGTTTTCTTCTCTCTCTCTCCAGGTAGCGACCATGTCAGGCCATAATCAAGATAATAATATGGATGTATTGACTGAACCTGCTTATTATACTGAGCAGGGGAACGTTGGACCCGTTCTTTCTTATAGGAGTTATAAGACTGAACAGGAAAAAGGAGAATATCTGGATTCTCAAGCCGTCCAAAAGAACATGCATGTTGATGCATCTTCTTCAGGTGTGTTAGTTATTGAGAACTGTTTCTCAGTTCACCCTACGTCCTAGGTATTAGATACCGGATCAGGATCCCACATATGTAAATTGTTACATGGGCTGCGGAAAGGTAGAGAACTGGGAAAAGGTGATCATTCCGTTCAAGTAGGGAATGGGGAAAATGTTGCAGCCAAAGAAATTGGCGAATATCACCTAGTATTACCAAGTGGTGATACACTGATTCTGAATGAGTGCTATTATATACCGAACATGATGTGCAACATTATATCAGTTTCTTTATTAAGTAAAGAAGGATATAATTTTGTAGTACAAGATAATGTTATGAACATATTCCTAGATCAAAAGTTGATTGCATCAAGCTCGTTACATAATGGCATATTCATTCTAAATCAAAATACAGTCCTCAATATACAAAACACACACAAGAGGAAGAGTTCAGAAATGAACGAATCCTTCTTGTGGCATTGTAGACTTGGTCATATCAATGCGACACGACTGGCTAAGTTACATAAAGATGGATATTTGAATCCGTTCGAATTATCATCTTATGATACTTGCCATTCATGTCTCAAAGGAAAAATGACCAAAGCTCCGTTTAGTGGACACGGAGAAAGAGTTACGGAACTCTTAGGACTGGTACATAGTGATGTATGCGGTCCCATGTCTACGCATGCCAGGAACGGTTCTTCCTACTTCATTACATTCACTGACGATCTCTCTAGATACGGGCATGTGTTCTTGTTAAAACACAAGTCTGAAGCTTTTGAGAAATTCAGAGAATATAAGCACGAAGTAGAGAACCAAACGGGCAAAAATATTAAGATCCTTCGATCTGATCGAGGAGGAGAATACTTAAGCAATGAGTTCCAAGATTATCTAAAAGAGAATGGGATTCTCTCTCAGCTTACTCCACCTTATACACCATAGCACAACGGTGTATCGGAACGGAGGAATCACACCCTATTAGATATGGTGCGCTCAATGATGAGTACAGCTGAGTTACCTATTTCCTTCTGGGGGTATGCGCTTGAGACAGCCATACACCTATTGAATATGGTTCCTACCAAATCAGTGCCTACCACTCCATATGAGATATGGAAAGGGAAGAGACCATCTCTTAAGTATGTTAAGATATAGGGTTGTCCAGCCTATGTCAAAAGGCAAAATCCGAACAAACTCGAGGCAAGATCTGTCTTATGTAAGTTTGTAGGATATCCCAAAAATTCACAAGGGTATATCTTCTACCACCCCGAGGAACAAAAGGTGTTTGTTTCTCGACATGCCACTTTCTTAGAAAAGGGTTTTCTTATGAAACAGATTAGTGGCATTGAGGTAGAACTAGAAGAGGTTCCAGCGACACAAACTATAACAGAAGACTTGGTAGAACCAGAGGATTCAGTAGTACCCGACGAACCCCAGCCTCTCCGCCGATCTAGCAGGGTTTCTCATCCGCCTGAGAGATACTACGGTTTTCTCATTGATGGTGGAAGCGAGGATTGCATCATGGAAGATGATGACCGGACTAGTTTCGAGCAGGCCATCACGAGTGGTGACTCTGTGAAATGGCTGGATGCAATGCGATCTGAGATGGAATCCATGTACACCAATAAAGTATGGACTTTAGAAAATGCTCCTGAAGGGGTAAAACACATTGGGAGCAAGTGGATTTTTAAAAAGAAATTTGGTGTAGATGGAAAATTTGAGACTTTCAAAGCTAGACTTGTAGTAAAGGGTTTTCGTCGACGACCAAGTGTGGATTATGACGAAACCTTTTCTCCAGTGGCTATGCTTAAGTCCATCCGGATCTTACTTGCCATTGCTGCATATCATGACTACGAAATCTGGCAAATGGATGTTAAGACCGCCTTTCTAAACGGTGATTTAGAAGAGTGCGTGTACATGACTCAACCAGAGGGTTTCGTAGATAGTGGGAGCAGCGGAAAGGTGTGCAAGCTGCTTAAATCTATTTATGGGTTGAAGCAAGCATCGCGGAGTTGGAACATCTGTTTTGATGTTGTAGTCAAAGAGTTTGACTTCATCAAAAATATAGATGAACCTTGTATCTATAAAAAGGTAGCAGAGAGTAAAGTTGTCTTCCTCGTATTGTACGTAGATGACATACTCTTGATAGAAAATGATATTCCTATGCTGCAATCAGTCAAGCTCTTCTTATCACAAAGATTCTCAATGAAAGATCTAGGTGATGCCTCCTGCATATTGGGAATCATGATCTATAGAGATAGATCTAAACGGATACTGGGATTGTCCCAATCCAGGTACATTGACACCATACTAAAGAGGTTTAGTATGGAAGAATCCAAGCGTGGGAACCAACCCACGATCTCTGGACTCACTCTCTCCAAAGAGATGTCTCCCAAGACTGATTTGGAGAGAGCTCGCATGCAAGGGATACCCTATGCTTCGGCAGTAGGCTCTATCATGTATGCGATGCTATGTACCAGACCCGATGTAGCATACTCACTAAGTGTAGTAAGTCGGTATCAAGCAGATCCTGGAGAGAGTCACTGGACAGCTGTGAAGAACATTCTCAAGTACTTGCGAAGGACTAGAGACATGTTCTTGGTGTATGGTAACGGAGAACTCCGGGTGGAGTCCTTTACCGATTCCAGCTTCCAAAGTGATAAGGACGACTCTAAGTCGCACTCGGGATTTGTCTTTACCCTCAATGGAGGGGCGGTATGTTGGAAGAGTTCCAAACAGGATACCGATGCAGACTCGACGATGGAGGCTGAATACATCGCTGCCAACGATGCTGCCAAAGAGGCTGTCTGGATGAAGAAGTTCATTAGTGAACTTGGTGTGGTTCCATCCATTGAGTATCCAATACCTCTGTATTGTGATAAAAATGGAGCTGTGGCTTTGGCCAAGGAACCTAGGTCCCATCAGAAGTCCAGACATATTCTGAGGCGGTATCACCTGATCAGGGAGATAGTTGATCGCCGGGAGATCGAGGTTAGGAGAGTAGATACGAAGGACAACACTGCGGATCCACTCACGAAGGCCATTCCCCAGATACAGTTTGAGAGATTATTCGGGATGCTAGGTATGAGATACTACAGCAGCTGGCCTTAGTGCAAGTGGGAGATTGTTAGTTATGTATATGCCCTAGAGGCCATTGTTGTACATATGATGTATATTATGATGGATGCTTGGATATATACAGAGAGGACTTTCTTGCTCGTCATGATAGTATGCTATTTGGTTTCACTTTATCTTAACATGTTGACTTGTATTGGTTTACTGTCTTTCTCTCACATGTTGATAAAGCCCTTAGGATCTGTACTCGACTACTGGGATTATGATGAGATCATACTAGTGGGGGCCACGGTAGTCGATGAGTACATCGTATAAATGTTTCTAGTCAAGGGTATATCGAGACAGGGCATCGATACGCCAGAGTAGACTAGCGTATACACATCTTGACCCATATGATGGGCGATGGATGATCCCATATCCATCGGTGTTTGACATCAAAGATGGTGTACGGGTGCTCAGTGGAGACTGGGTACACTGTACGAACTCGCCGAGAACTCCCAGATGGTGATATACCACACGTCAGATGGCAGTTCTCCGGTGACACTGGTACAGGGTAATCTGTAGACCCGAGATCGTCATAGAGTCTTGTGTGATTCCCACTGTGCTTTGATTTCCACCTTACCATGTCCAAGAGGGCGTGCAAAACGGTGGCTTTTGGGAACAGTCCCGAATCACATGGAGGCATTGAGCGATAGGAGGGGATTCGTCTCTCCCGGTATAGGGAGTTGATGTTATGCAGTGTTCGATTGGCTATAACTGGAAGTCCCTGGCCAGGGCTGATATAGAGATATACTGGTAAGTGTTACCAGTAGTTTCTCGACCTGTTATGAGCCTCACATCGACACGACTTATCGGTTACTGGGGTCTGACGTATACCACCCCTAGACTTGATATGCGACATATCAGACGAACAGACCGGACTGTACGGGAGTGTTACTGATTGGATTCACAGGAGAACGGACAGGCTAGCTTGTTGATCTTCTGATCGCTCAATACCTGGGTGGCTGTTACGTTTAGCTGACCGCTTGCTGCTTGTGGGTGTTTGATATGATCATCACCTGCTACCGGCGTATTGACGATTCTTTAGAGTCCTACACAGAGGTTTCTTGGCTCAGGCAAAATGGAGTAGAGGCACATATGTGATATGTGCAGGACCGAGGATAATGCGATATGAGATACCGTATTATATTCTCGCGATATTTAGATATGAACCAGGACATCGGATCAAGTGTTGATTCGATGAATCGGTACATGATATATTAGTCGGTTATATTCGATATAGCCGGATCGTCGGATCAAGTGTTGATTCGATGATTTAATGTATAATGATATATATATGATATATTGTATTACATTATCTAATATTGGCTCGCTTTATTATTTCATTTTCTCACCGGATTAATACATTGATATATATGCGATATATGTTAATTGTATTATTTTCTTTTGTTGCAAATATATAATATATATGTGATATATATTATTGTGACATGATATGATTTATTATGAAACACGTTTACGGATGATAAAAAGAGATTAGGGTTTGATTAGGGTTAGCTCCTTCTTGATTATTCTAGAAGGATTTCCTTTTGTCTTGGTTAAGATATTATGGTTGATACTTATCCTTGACTCATTCTTAACCTAACCAAACCTTAGCTCTAGTTTATTCTCTACAAAGGTTAAGCCTGTCATCCTTGACCATGGTTCCATATCAATCATATATTCTTATCTACTATTCATTACAAAAGGATGATTCTCATTATTCTTCATCTTCTTCTCTCTTGAGTTTTTGAGAGAGCTCACTTGTGATTTCTTTTGTGATGAGTTCTTGTGAGAAAATGATATAAAAAAAGAAAGCATAAATACTACTCCATCATCCTCATCTAATCTAGCCCATTAGATTAGGGTGTTCACCTCATTAGAGTGAGAGAGCTTGGGTTATAGCAACTTCGACGTAGATCATCGGAGAAGCGGAACACTACAAGCTAGCATGGATCGTTCGAGTCGTGGAGCCTCTCTTGAGTCCGGGAGATCGTGGATCGCGGCGAAGGGACTTCTACTCGGAGCTTGTGAAGCGAAGGAGCGGACCACAAAGGTTGTAATCCCTCACACTTAGTATTAAAGTTGTTATCTTGCATGTTACACCCTAATAATCTAGCAAAGATCCCGGCTTTGGGTTGTTCGGCACATCTAAAATATTATTCGGGCATGTTTGATGCTTTATGAACCTTCACACGAGTGCCTAGGAACCCTACAAGATCGTCGACCGTCCATGTCGCAAAAACGGCAGTGCAGGCTTCCCACAAATCGGGAACCCAAATCGCTCCGAATCAGAGCGTCGACCGTCCATGTCGCAAAAACGGCAGTGCAGGCTCCCCACAAATCGGGAACCCAAATCGCTCTGGATCAGAGCATCGACCGTCCAGGTCGTAAAAAGGGCAGTGCAGGCTCCCCATAAATCGGGAACCCAAATCGCTCCGGATCAGAGCGTCGACCGTCCATGTCGCAAAAACGGCAGTGCAGGCTTCCCACAAATCGGGAACCCAAATCGCTCCGGATCAGAGCGTCGACCGTCCAGGTCGTAAAAAGGGCAGTGCAGGCTCCCCACAAATCGGGAACCCAAATCGCTCCAGATCAGAGCGTCGACCGTCCAGGTCGTAAAAAACGGCAGTGCAGGCTTCCTACAAATCGGTAACCAAATCGCTCCGGATCAGAGCGTCGACCGTCCATGTCGCAAAACGGGCAGTGCAGGCTTCCCACAAATCGGGAACCAAAACGCGTCAAGCGTCGACTGTCCATGTCGTAAAAAGGGCAGTGCAGGCTTCCCACAAATCGGGAACCAAATCGCTCCGGATTAGAGCGTCGACCGTCCATGTCGCAAAACGGGCAGTGTAGGCTTCCCATAAATCGGGAACCAAATCGCTCCGGATCAGAGCGTCGACCGTCCATGTCGCAAAACGGGCAGTGCAGGCTTCCCACAAATCGGGAACCAAATCGCTCCGGGTCAGAGCGTCGACCGTCCATGTCACAAAACGGGCAGTGCAGGCTTACCACAAATCGGGAACCAAATCGCTCCGGGTCAGAGCGTCGACCGTCCATGTCGCAAAACGGGCAGTGCGGGCTTCCCACAAATCGGGAACCAAATCGCTCCGGGTCAGAGCGTCGACCGTCCATGTCTCAAAACGGGCAGTGCAGGCTTCCCACAAATCGGGAACCAAATCGCTCCGGGTTAGAGCGTCGACCGTCTATGTCGCAAAACGGGAAGTGCAGGCTTCCCACAAATCGGGAACTAAATTGCTCCGGATCGGAGCGTCGACCGTCCATGTCGCAAAACGGGCAGTGTAGGCTTCCCACAAATCGGGAACCAAATCGCTCCGGATCAGAGCGTCGACCGTCCAGGTCGTAAAAAGGGCAGTGCAGGCTTCCTATAAAGCAGGAACCAGATCACTCCGGGCCAGGGAAACGTCTACCACGGACACTCCGTCTCGGAGACGCGTCAAGCGTCGACCGTCCACGTTGTAAAAAGGGCAGTGCATCCCACAAAGTGGGAACCAACGCAAGTCGCCTCCACGTGAAAGAAGATCCATCAATTTCATGCACACGACTCACATATGTGGTGTGCATTTATTGATGGGGGGCACTTTGTTGAAGTCAAAATTTGCACCCCGGTTGACCAAGTCAAAGTCTAGGTCAACCCCAAGCCAGGTAGGCCCAAGCCCAAGCAAGTGGGCCAATGCCCAGGTCGAGCCCGAACACGAAGCGTCCGGCCTTCCGCCATGCCAAAATAAAAAGTCATGTAATAAATAATTTTTATGCAGTTTTTATGCATGAATGTAAACAAAATGAGTATAAAGCCAAATTTTTGTAAGCCCATGGCTTATGTGCAAAAAGAAATGGCACATGAGCCATGGGATGGGCAAAATGCCATTTTGTTAAAGCCCAAGGGGCTATATGTAAATATGTAAGCCTATAAAAGGCAACATGATGAAAATATCTAATACAATTTTCATTCCCCCCAAAAAATAGGGTTCTTTGTGCCTCCTGCTCCTTCCTCAAGGTTCTAAACCTTCCTCTCTTTTTTTAATTAAATCAAGAGTTTTACTCTTCCTTTTCCAAAACTAAATAGTTTTTCACCACAAAACCCATAAAGGGGAACTCAGATCTGCCTCAGATCTCAGAAAGGAGAGATATTTTAGAATCTCATATTTATTGATCTTTAAGATCCGGCCAACAAAGGAAGAAGAAGGAGACCCATCTCCAGAAACCCCACTTTGGGGAAGAACTTGGGCTCAAGGGGAGAAGCCCTTCATCAGCTTCAAAACATCTTAGGAGTTTAACTCCTCATATATATATATATACACACACAGAATAATAAGTGCTCCTTTCTGGGAGTACAACTCCCATTGCAAGGACTAAGTCCCTTTTGCTGCTCGAGCGCCCACGTGCTGACACGTGGTGCGCTAGCGCTCTTGCGCCCAGAGCGCTAGCGCTCGAGCGCCCACGTGCTGACATATGGCGTGCTAGCGCCCAAAGCGCTAGCGCTCGAGCGCCCACATGTTGACACGTGGCGTGCTAGAGCTCGAGCGCCCACGTGTTGACACGTGGCGCGCTAGCGCTCAAAGCACTAGCGCTCTTGCGCTCAGAGCGCTAGCGCCCGAGCGCCCACGTGCTGACACATGGCGTGCTAGCGCTCAGTGCGCTAGCGCTCTTGCGCTCAGAGTGCTAGCGCCCTAGCGCTAGCGCCCTAGCGCTAGCGCCCTAGCGCCCACGTGCTGACACGTGGCGAGCGCTAGCGCCCGAGCGCCCACGTACTGACACATGGTGCGCTAGCGCTCTTGCGCTCAAAGCGCTGGCGCTGGCCCACGCATCCTTTGGATTCCTTTCCCCCTTTTATATATATATATACATACATATATATATATATATATATATATATATATATATATACACACACATATGTATACATATGTACACACACACATACTCCACGACACTGTCCCTGTTAGAAAAAAATTTCTAACGTGGTGCTGCCCAGCACCCCGCAAGGGGGCTGCTAGCCCCCTTGACCCCCAGCCCGCTATCCGGGTAGCGGGACCCCCGTAAAAACTCTGCGTGGATCCCGATATATCCAAAACCCCTCCAAAACACAACACTGCACATTGAGTTCGCATGATCAGTTTAACCCGTCAATCGGAGGTTCCTTCGCTCCAAATGCGAGGGGTAATTAACGACAGCTTAGTCCGCGGCTGCCGGAGATTCAGATCCCCACAATCAATAAATCCCGGCCTATCCTAGGCAGGGGGAATCTGTGGTACGCCTGACAAGCGCGCGCGTATTCCCATCTCAATGGGGTGACGAAAAACACCCTACACCGGTATTGGGGGTTGATGTTGCGCTATGCTCGATTGGCTATAACAGGAAGTCCCTAGCCAGGGCTGATGATGAGATTTACTGGTAAGTGTTAGCAATAGTTTCTCGACCCGTTATGAGCCTCACATCGACATGACTTTGAAAGTCGACCTTAGCACCACCATGAGCTTCAAGAGGCATCAAGCATGCCAAATTTTAATTTTATCAGGTGCTAAGTTAGAGTAACAAGATCTTTACTAGATTATTTAGGGTTTTCCTTTGTGATGTGATGAACTAAAGAGAATAAAAGAGTATACAACCTTTGTAGTTCGAGTCCTTCTCTTCAATAGCTCCGGGTTGAAGTCCATGCGACTCTACTAGGACCCACTTCGAGTTGAACGAACCTCCTTTGTGATCTTCGCGCCAAAGACGATCCACCCGAAGTCCACAAGCTTATTAGTGAAGGCAACACTCCACATCAAATTGGTAATCTAATGTGTAATGGTGAAGTAGGGGTTTAATTTGCTCACTAGGGTTTTCACAAGTTCAATGATTCACATCATATGTGAGGGTTTGAACTTGGAAGTGAGGTGAAGAAAATTGTAGAGAGCAAGAGGAAGCAAGAGCTCAAGAGAAAATGGCTAAGGCATGAAGAATGAAAATGATGAGAGTAAACTCAAATGGCTCTCTCTCTCCTCACTCATTCAAGTATGGAATAAAATTGCAATTCTAAATTGCAACCATGCTTGAATAGTGAGTCAAGACTAATATACAAATAATAAAACCCATGCCTTGCCCATTCCACAAATATCTCCACAATTTACACCTTATTTTTCTATTTTCTCAAAATAGAAAAACATGCCATGCTTCATATAATATATATATATATATATCAAATATACATTAATATATATATATATATATATATATATATATATATATATTAGTTAAGATATAATTATATCACATATAATATATATCACATTATTAAATCAACACTTGATCTAATAATCCGGTTATATCACATATAACCGACTAATATCATTAATCTGAATATCACTGTAACATTTCAGAAAATATAAAATATTATTTTTGGAATTTAATATTAAAATAATATTTTTCCCGAAAATTGCCCGATTTGCGAAATTGGGGTTTTCGAAAAAGGGTATAAATATATACCAATAATTGTGAAAAAATTGGAAATTAAAATGATTTATTCGTTTAAAAATATATTTAAAGGATTTGGCATTTTTAAAATTTATTATATGCTGTTTGGATAAAAACCCGATTAGTGCACTGCTAATCGCGATTAAGCCAAATCCGTGTTTCTAAAGTTTTTCATGGTTAGTGCGCTATGACATGTTCATTTGTGTTGTTTTATGTTATGGTTGGGTTTTTGGGTGAGAAAAGAAAAGAAAAGAAAAGAAAAGAAAAGAAAAGAGGAAAGATTAATGATGATATGAGACCATGCTAGGAGAGAGAATGAGAGTGAGAAAGAGAGAGAGAGGGAGAGTGCTGCCCTAACTCTTTTCTCCCACCATTTTTTCATCTCCTTCTTCATCTTCAAGCCCTCTTCTACTCTCATGACCCATCTCAAAATATTCATCAAAACCCTATACCCCTTTTACAAAAAATGATCACCTCCTCACCCCCATCACATTGGACCAAGAAAAGTGGGATTTTGATGACTTGGGAGTCTAGGGTTTTACTTGGTGGCATCATTGAGGTATAATCTCTACCAATTAGTTTAGTTTTTAGTTTGTTATATTCTAGTTGTAGTTTATAATGGGTTTTGTGGTGAGTTGTGAAGTTTGAAAATTCCTAGAAGAGGGTTGTGGGGTTCTTGAGTTGTGAAGTTGTCTATGAGTGTATTAGTGACTAGAAAACCCCCCATGGTGTTATAAACCCAGATCAAACACAAAGTATAACCTGAAACCCAAAAACAAAAGTTGTCCATGTCGGTTTTGTGTGTAATGTGAGGGTGCAGGGAAATCTGGAGCGATCTGGAGCATTTTTGAGTTAAACAAACAATACCAGAGTTTTATTTAGACCAATATGAGACTACCCTGACCAGACGAGACCCCAACTCCACCCCAAAACCGAGGAGGCCGTATTTCCTGGGGTTCTGGCTGGCCACTCTGTAGAGTTAGGTGTTATATATCCTATATATCACCCCAGTGTTGTTTGCTTACCTGTTTTTCCCTGAACAAAAATCTGGAGCATGTTTTCAAGGTTGCTGCCTTATGTTTTGCGATGTTTTTGAATCTAAGTTTTGGTATTTGGTTTTGTGTTCGATCACTCGACGTTTGTACGTCGAAATCGAGTGTTATTTGGTTGATTTTATAGAGCAAACCATAGGTTTTGACCTATGTGAGTTTCGTGTGTCGTTTCGATTGCGGATTGGATTTTAATGCGGCACGATACGTTATGATGTGTAGGTACCCTCGCAAGGACTTCGAGACAACAAGCAAGTGCATGGCGATATCGGCATCGGCAAGCGAAGATCAAGATGAGTAGATCTATATCTACGGGGGAAGTCGGGTGGATGGCGTATAGCACCCCCGTAAAGTTTTGGTGGAAACCGATTTGTAGCATATGGTTAAGAAAACCTAGAGTAGCAAACTAAGGTTAGAATTAAAGGATAGTTAGATAAACCATATTAGAAACTAAGGATAGTTATAAGCGATATGATACGACCTGTATGTGATGACGGGATTTGAGGATGATATTTGATGATATTGCCGTTTAGGGTATTATATGACTAGATAGTCGACGTAGATGTGTCATCCGAACCATACCTATTTCCAAACTGAAGAATCGTATGCATCTTTTAAACAGATACCTTGAGGGATGTTACAGATTTTCAAAAGATATCTTTTCCTTAAAAAAACACTGTAACCCCTACTTTAAAAATTACGATTCACATCTTTTAAAAACTGATTGTATGGTTCGAGTGTGTATGTTAGATTAGATCAGTATTCTTATAGTAAAGGTAGAATGTATATATATAACATTTGACTCGATGCCAGATATAAATGTAATGAAAGGAATTATACAATGCGATATGATGAATTTGGTGATATGTTGGTATACGGATGCGAGTCGATTGAGATGATTGATTGCCGGTCCCCCTGATATGAGATTTTTTTATGGATGAGACCTGGGACATAGGTATATAAATATATATATAGAATATCGTAAATCATGTGTGATATGTCGTACGAGACGTTAGGTCCGTACCCTTCATTGTCGTAAAGGTTGATAGGATCCCTAATGTTTTAATGCCGCCGCACGGTGATTTTCCGTGCGAGATGAGTTTGAATTGATGATTGATCCATACCCTTGACTAGAGGATACCGTACGATGGATTGTACCGTACGCGATGTGGTGTGGCTAGATGCCGATTGTTAGATTCACTATCTCGGTCATGTTAGATACGTATACCTGTCAGCATTTGCGCATGATTTACCTTATGCTACCTTCATATTATTCGCATTGCATTACTTATACCTGTGATAGTACACCTGCACCATTATCGATGATGCGTATGTTACACGTACACAGATTGTAGGCTCACACACTTCATCATCGATAATTGCCATGTCACTACACAGTAGGATTGTTGCATCATGATATGACTCTTCGTATAACATGCTTGCGTATATACCACTTGTACATCCATATTGGTGCACATATACATTGATACATCCATACTTGCGCATATACACATTGCATATCCACATTGGCGTATATACACATTGGTACCTCTACTTGCGTACATACATATTGTACACCATACTTGCGGACATACACATTTGTACGTCCATACTTGCGTATATACACATATGCACCTTTATACGATATTGCGTTCAATTTTGGAGATTTGGGAACCACATGCTATATTTTAAAAAAACTAGATTCATTTAAAAGAGCGGTTTTCCCTCGATATGTGCATATTACTGTTCCATGTTGCATGATATACGGATATGCTTACATTTCTGTTATATATCGCATACATCATGCTTTATAATTACACGCATTGACATATGTTGTTTTCATGAGATTTCTGTATTTGAGAACCGTGGCTATTTCAAAAGAAAGCATGTACTGTTTTAAAAACCCGGTTTCTCTTGTTATGATATTTCAGTGCGTCTACCATGCGTTTTCTCGGTTCTGAGACGTATGACAGTGATACCCGGTCGCAAAAATCCTACTTCATCAACCTACACTAGATTAGCCATTTAGTTTAGGTTGTTTGCTTCACTAATTCCCAATTAGAGAAGAGGTAGTGTAACGCCTTGAAAAGTCGTTTTGGTATTTTCCCGAAAATCGGTAAATATTTGGTATTTTTCCGTAAATCGTCATTATAATTATTTTGCAGTATAGGCCTATTTATACCTAATTTGGATATGTAATTGCTAGTTTTTGGTAGCTAATGAGCCACTTATAAATTTCTGGTCGTTTAAATTTCCCCCCTATTTTACTATTTTTAATATTATTTTAAGCTGTTAAAAATATATTAAATTAGTGATACATACTAATTTGAATAGGCTAATCACATACTTTAGAACCATGACAACTAAAATCTAGTGAGTAATATAAATTTTTAGCATTTTATTTCAAGTTCTATTCAGTTATAATCAAAGGAAATTAAAAATTTAAATAAATTAAACTAAAACTTGCAATTTTGGACTTGTGGGGGGTCTTTTTGCATGTAATTTTTTTTGTCACTCTCTCACAACTCCCTCACCCCTCCTTGGGCCGAGCCACTACAGAAATTTTCTCCCCCCTCTCTAATATTTTCTTCAACTCATTTGTAGTGTGGAATTAGAATTAAATAGTGTAGGTTTTAATATATATTTTGGAGGTATGGTGTACTTGATTGGAGAGGCTTTGACCTTGAAAAATTCCCACAACCCACACCATTCCCCTATCCTCTCTCCACTGTCGAAATTCAGCAACCCACCCCTTCCTTTTTCCCCATCTCTTTTGGTTCAAAAATTCATCACAATTCCATCAAAATTCAACAAAAATCCATAAATTTCTTCATAAATTCAACACAAAACCCTATTCTATCTCTTCTCAAGCCCAAATTGGTTCAAAGAAAGGAGGTGTCTTGGGAGGCTAGAGCAAGCTAGGGTTGAACTTGTGAGGTATAATTTCAATCTATGGTTAATTTATAGTTTTAGTGTGCTAAATTAGAACCTTGTAATGTTAATTTTGTTGCTAATCTCATTCAAGTTTTTCTAAAGTGAATGGTTTGAGTTTAAACTAGGGTTTTAGAAACCATTACTAAGTTAATTAATTCTATTTTTCTATCTAGTTGTTATACTAATCTAATCTAAGAGGTTAACTTGCTTAATGGGCTTCAAATTAGTGTTAATCTAGGTTTTTCTAGTTTGGATTTTGATTGGAAGTGCTAGTTTATAAAATCAAGAAAGGATTGTTTATGGAAAATAGGATTTGAAGCATGGTATGAGTTGAATTTAAGTGATTGTGGCTAACTAGTTGTGTAGTTGGATGATTATGCTTGATAGTAGTCATTTTATCACAAATCCGCGATGTTTGCGCCAATTTTCAATTTCTAGTGCTTACTAGGTTTTTTATAAAATTATGTGATGAATTAATTGTGATATCTTGATGATATTATTGGAATCTCCTAGGACTTTTAGGATGTGTGAATGCGGAATTTGGTTTAATCGGGTTTTAGTTTTGGCGGTTGGTCCGAAATGACAATTTTAGTTAAGGTTTTAGTGTTTTTTCGTGTGTGTTCCGCGCACCTTGTGCACGTTGTGCCTAACTCGTTGACGTTGACCCTTTCATTTTGTGACATGCGTCGTTTCATGATCTGTAACCTTATGTTTTATGTTGTGCAAATTCCAGGATCGGTCGCGGAGACTTTGGACGCGGCACGAAAAGGGAAAGCGGTGATTGGATCAAGCTAGCTAGGGATTTCCGGTGAGTAGATGTATACATCTACGGTGAGAATCGTTTGGATGGCACGAGGCGCCCGATAATTGAGAATTTCTAGTAATACCAGCTTGTTACATGTAGTTCCTAGTTACCTATTTTACGGCACTGCATGACCTGTATATCCATATTCGTGTTAAATTCATTGTATAGAAACCATTGAAACCATTAAATGAGATATTCGACATAGTAAATAATTGGCTTGCTTAATTCATTATATATAATTGTGCAACTTCATCTCATAGGACACTTGCACCATTACCAGGGTTTTATACAGCATGAGCACTTTTCATGTGGACACACACGCCTTGGTAATTGCCATGCCGCAAACACTAGATAACTTATTTAAACCGGAATTTTGAATAATTTCACTATATAAGACATATAAACCAGTACTAATATAGTAAATTCCGCAAGATGAACATGTAGAATTGCTAGTCATATGCATGTACCTCGTTACATCATTCGATCATACATAGTCTTTATGTCATATATTGCAGTTCGCACTGTTGATACCATAGGCATTCATCATCATTGACATGCATACATATGGTACTATCATCTGGAGGATTTCAGTATTTGAGATTTATGAGATTTTGGAGAAACCGCAAGGATTTAATAAAACTGATATCATTTTAAATGTGGCAAGTTGCGTTTTCTCGTGATATGATATTTGTGTCATCCACCATGAGTTTTCTGTTGCTTTTCGAGACCCGTTTCGAGGAGTTGGATGAACCGTCTCGGGTACATGGTGGGCCCGGTAAGGTACCCTGGGGCAAGAAGTTCGAGTAGTAGACGATGAGCCTGGCAGGGGCAAGAAGTTCGAGTAGTAGACGATGAGCCTGACAGGGGCAGACTACCTACCGGTGATTGTTGACGCGGCGGCTATCCAGAGGACACCGACCGTGGTCATGAGATGTTGAGATATTGATATTTTGAGATGGACCGGCCGGACGGCTGGGCCGGGATATTGGATACAGATACTTTGGGACACTGAGATATTCATTTGAGGTGCCGATGCTGGGCACGGATTTCTGTTGATTTCATATGATATTTCCTCAGATATTTCACAGGGAATTTCCTAAGATGAAAATAATTATTTCCTCATATCAGCACATTCAGATCACGTGTTACATTGCATTCATGTTACATACATGCTAGTGCATCATACCATATCAATATTGTAGAATTGTGACACTTTGCGTACATGCTTACTATGGTCTTTATAGATGATACATATTACTCACGAGTTGGCAACTCACCCACGTTGTGCCACAGACTTTTTGCACGTCCGATCCGTCAGTACTGTTGCGGCGAACGCACTTCCTCTTTTTGCGTGGATTTGAGGATTTTTGCTCGTAGGTGGGTTATGTGTTCATTTTGTTTTTCCACCTTGTATATTCATTGTATCTAGTGTACTCCATCTACCGTATCATCTACCAGTACTGATGTATATTGGCTTAGAGGCGAGACAGTGAGATTTGTGGGCATGTATATTGTTTCTTTGGGTCGCGCTCACTTGAGCCGACATGTTGCTTATTACTTATGCCTTTTTATGCTTATTTTGCACATTGCTAATTTATATTGCGTGGGATTTGTGTCCGCCTTGGGGCGAAGAGCTAACTCCCGCTTGGGGATGCCTTATTTCATGTTATTGATATATTCCTGTTTTGTACCCATTTGGGGGCCAGTATTTACAAGGGAGACTCTGCCGAAATTTTCGGAAAAATGGATGTTGCTTTAAAATGGGCTTGATGAGAATTATTTGATTAAATTCGTTTTCAATAAATTGGTTTCCTTCACTCTACTGCTTATTTGGTTTTGATTTCTGGGCTTTGGCTTACTTAGATTACGTCCGCCTTGAGACGTTCGTAATTTAAGTGCCAGTCATGTTCCGAACCTTTCGGGTCGTGACAAAGTTGGTATCAGAGCGATAGGTTTTACCTTTCTGAGTGTAGGATGACCCTTGGTAGATGGAGTAAGTGACTTAAGCAGGGTAACGTAGCGAGTGTATGTCCGCGACATACTTGCGATACAGTACTCCACCTAGGTGACTTTAGGATATACTTGCTTGAAATTCCTTCTTCAATTCCGTGTATCCTATGATTCTATTGCACTGTTCTTATCATCCTGTTTCCTGTACCATCCATTATGCCGCCGAAGGCTACGAGAGCGCAGAGGGCTGCCGCCCGAGATGAGATCCGAGCAGGCTCGTCCAAAATGAGGACCGAGCAGGGTGGCGTACCCATGTCTCAGGGACAGACTGATCCGCATTCCCCAGGCCGCATGGATAGGCTAGAGTCTGCTATGGAGGAGTTACGACAGATGATGGGAGGTATGCAGGAGTTACGACAGATGGTGGGATCCTTAGTAGAGGCCAGTTGTACACCGAGATCGGAGGACATACCTACCCCAACACAGACTACGATAGTACCTGCTGTCCAGACAGTTCCTCCTCCTACTACAGTGGCTATTCCAGTATCACTACAGGATTTCATGAGTCTAAGGCTCCCAGTCTTCACCGACACCGATGCAGCGGAGGATCCGCAGACATTCATTGACAATTTAGCTAGGATTTGCCGTTCGCTCAGATGTTCCAACGATAGATGGGTGGAGCTTACGAGTTTCCGTCTGGAGGGCCTTGCACAGACATGGTGGGAGTCAGTCGAGAGAGGTCGAGCTGCAGGTCTACCTCCTAGGACTTGGGCCGGGTTCACAGCAGTATTTCTAGCCCGTTTCCTTCCAGAGAGCGTTCGTGATGCTCGAGCTCGTAGTTTTGAGGCTTTGATCAAGACTCCAGGGATGACAGTGTCCGAGTATGATATCCAGTTTACTCAGTTGTCCCGATATGCTCCGTACTTGGTTGATACTGAAGAGAAGATGGTAAAGAGGTTTGTGCAGGGACTCGACACACAGTTATTTCTTGCTATCGGCGCTCAGCACTTTGACACTTATGCAGCTGTTATGGACACGGCCTTACGGATGGAGGCGCGCATTTCAGAGACTTCGGCCGTTTCTGGGCCAAAGAGGATTCGTACCGATATGCCAGCTCAGAGGCATCATGCCAGATTCTTTCCGAGAGATGGCGGCGGCAGAGGAGTTAGACAGGGTCAGCTATTTGGTTCTTATCCATAGGGCCAGCAGGCGTCGCCAGGATGTTTTGGGTGCGGGAGTCCGCACCATCGTATCAGAGACTGTCCGGTGAGACGACAGGGAGTGGCGACGGTTCCACACGTGACCTTACCACCTTCACCACCTCCTCAGAGAGCTCTACTTCCTGCCCCGGTGGTGCTCCACGTCAGTTAGGCGCCCCCAGAGGCCGTGGACATGGTGGTCCTATTCAGAGAGGACGACGAGGCCGAGGCCGAGGCCGAGGACAGCCAGCTATTGATGGAGGACGGGCCCGAGTATTCACTTTAACTCCGCAGGATGCGCATGCATCCAATGCCGTTGTGACAGGTACCTTGCCAGTATGTTCTTTTGATGCGCGAGTATATTCGACCCAGGTTCCACACATTTGTATGTATCTACACACTTTGCACCAATGTTGGGCCGTGAGTCTTCGTCGTTAGATCAGCCGCTTGTTGTTATTACTCTGGTAGGCGAGTCGTTTGTCGCTCGTTTTGTGTTTCGATTTTGTTCCGTTCGTATCGGGGAGAGGGATTCATCGGTTGATTTGATTCTCCTCGATATGTTGGCCTTTGATGTGCTTCTGGGCATGGACTGGCTGGCCACTTGTTATGCATCTGTGGACTGCCATGAGAAGGCAGTCAGATTTAGCTTTCCGGGAGAGCCTGTCCTTGTTATTCAGGGAGACCGCAGCGTCACCCTTCCCAACTTGATTTCATCTCTTCGCGCCGGTCAGCTCTTGCAGAAGGGATGTCAGGGATTTTTAGTGTATATTTGTGATACTCGAGCTGCAGAGGTTCCTTTGGACCAGGTCCCGATTGTTAGTGAGTTCCATGATGTTTTCCCTGACGAGCTGCCTGGGCTACCGCCTGAGCGCGATATTTCTTTCTGCATTGACTTGATTCCCGGCTCGGGGCCTATTTCCATACCGCCTTATCGGATGGCCCCGGCGGAGCTTAGAGAGATGAAGGATCAGTTGCAGGATTTGTTAGATATAGGGCTTATTCGACCTAGTGTGTCTCCGTGGGGTGTTCCTGTCTTGTTTGTCAAGAAGAAAGATGGCAGTTTGCGCTTGTGCATTGATTACCGCCAGCTGAACAGGGTTACCGTACGGAACAGATATCCCTTACCACGTATCGATGATTTGTTTGACCAGCTTCAGGGTGCGGGATACTTTTCGAGGATTGACTTGCGATCGGGTTACCATCAGTTGCGGGTGCAGCAGCAGGATATTCCGAGGACGGCTTTTCGCATACGTTACGGGCACTATGAGTTTTTGGTGATGTCGTTCGGACTCACCAATGCACCAGCCGTGTTTATAGACTTGATGAACAACATTTTTAGGCCGTATCTAGATCTGTTCATCATCATGTTTATTGACGACATTTTGGTGTATTCCCGGAGCCAAGAGGAGCACGAGCAACCCTTGCGGATCACATTACAGACCTTGAGGGAGCACCAGCTTTTCGCGAAATTCTCCAAGTGCGCGTTTTGGCTTGACATCGTTGATTTCTTGGGTTACGTGATTACGAGAGAGGGCATATGTTTGGACCCGAAGAAGATCGAAGCCGTTCAGCATTGGCCCAGACTGGCATCAGTTACGGAGATCCGCAGTTTCCTAGGCCTGGCTGGCTACTACCGATGATTTGTTCAGGACTTCTCCCGTATTGCTGCACCGTTGACCGGGTTGACCCAGAAGGGAGTTCCTTTTGATTGGACCGAGGCGTGCGAGCATAGCTTCCAGCAGTTGAAGACTCGTCTGACTACTGTACCCGTATTGTCATTACCTTCGGGATCGGGCGGATTCGTGGTTTATTGCGACGCTTCTCGAGTGGGACTAGGTTGCGTGTTGATGCAGCACGACAGGGTTATCACGTATGCTTCTCGGCAACTGAAGACGCATGAAAAGAACTATCCTACGCACGATTTAGAGATGGCTGCAGTGGTGTTTGCACTCAAGATCTGGAGACATTGCCTATGCGGCGAGTCGTGCCAGATATTTACGGACCACAAGAGCTTGAAGTACATATTTCAGCAGCGAGACCTGAATCTGAGACAGCGTCGTTGGATGGAGCTGGTGAAAGACTATGATTGCGAGATCCTTTACCATCTGGGCAAGGCGAATGTAGTGGCTGATGCTTTGAGTCGGAGGCCCGGAGGTAGTTTATCCTGTTTGAGCGCCGTGCAGAGGCAGTCGTCAGCAGATTGGCAGATTTTATGCGACAGACGAGTTGAGTTTGAGTTCACTCCGACAGAGGGATAGCTTGCGCATGTTCGTGCACGTCCACAGTTGCTTGACCGTATTCGAGAGGCACAGCCCAGTGATGACCGTCTTTCAGAGATCATAGAGCAGGTTCGGCAGGGCAGAGTTTCCGAGTTCGTGATCGATGATTGGGGGCTACTGCGATTTGGGACTCGATTGTGCGTACTAGATTCTGAGGGACTGCGGCGTGAAATTCTTGAGGAGGCCCATAGATCGATGTAGAGCGTTCATCCCGGTTCCACCAAGATGTACCACGATTTGCGATACGTTTACTGGTGGGACGAAATGAAGAGGGACATCATTAATTTCGTGTCGAGATGCCTGACTTGTCAGCAAGTCAAGGCCGAGCACCATAGGCCCGCGGGAGAGTTGCAGCCTTTGCCCATTTAGGAGTGGAAATGGGAGCAGATTTCTATGGACTTCATTGTGGGTCTACCCAGGACCAGTCGAGGGTATGAATCCATTTGGGTGATCGTGGATCGTTTGACGAAAGCGGCTCACTTCCTGCTAGTGAAGACCACTTTCAGTTTTGCTCAGTATGCCCAGATTTACATCGACGAGATCGTACGGTTGCATGGCATTCCGACTTGTATTGTGTCCGACCGAGGCACCCAGTTTACCAGCGGACTATGGCAGAGACTTCAGAAGGCGTTGGGCATCCGATTGAGTTTCAGCACAGAATTTCATCCGCAGACCGACGGCCAGTCAGAGCGGACTATTCAGACTCTAGAAGACATGCTCCGAGCGTGCGTTTTAGACTTCGGAGGTAGTTGGGATCATCATTTACCCTTAGTGGAGTTATCCTACAACAACAGCTTCCAGGATACTATTCAGATGGCACATTTCGAGGCCTTGTATGGGAGGAGATGCAGATCGCCCATCTGTTGGACAGAGCTCAGCGAGAGCAGTATTTTGGGGCCGCAGATTGTTGAGGAGACGGCTACGAAGATACAATTGATTCGAGACCGGATGAGAGCGGCCCAGAGCAGGCAAAAATCGTATGCGGACAGACGCCGTCGCAGACTAGAGTTCGCAGTTGGCGATCATGTTTTTCTGAGGGTCTCTCCAATGAAGGGCGTGATGAGGTTTGGGCGAAAAGGAAAGCTTAGTCCCAGATTTGTGGGTACCTTCGAGATCCTCGAGCCTGTCGGCGCAGTTGCGTATCGTTTGGCTCTTCCACCCATCTTTTCTGATGTTCACCCCGTCTTCTATGTTTCGATGCTTCGCAAGTACCATCACGACCCATCTCATGTGATTCAGCACCCGACAGTCCAGCTAGAACGCGACCTTTCTTTTGCAGAGCAGTCGGTGGCCATCCTGGATCGGCAGGTGAAGAAATTGAGATCGAAAGTTATACCGACCGTCAAGGTCCTTTGGCGTGGCCCGAGCAGCGAGGAGGTCACCTGGGAGACCGAGGACGGGATGAGGAAGAAATATCCCCATCTCTTTGATGGTACGCGTAGCTAGATTTTTAAATTCGGAGACTGAATTTTCTTTAAGGGGGGAACATTGTAACGCCTTGAAAAGTTGTTTTGGTATTTTCCCGAAAATCGGTAAATATTTGGTATTTTTCCGTAAATCGTCATTATAATTATTTTGCAGTATAGGCCTATTTATACCTAATTTGGATGGGTAATTGCTAGTTTTTGGTAGCTAATGAGCTACTTATAAATTTCTGGTCGTTTAAAATTTTCCCCTATTTTACTATTTTTAATATTATTTTAAGCTGTTAAAAATACATTAAATTAGCGATAAATACAAATTTGAATGGGCTAATCACATACTTTAGAACCATGACAACTAAAATCTAGTGAGTAATATAAATTTTTAGCATTTTATTTCAAGTTCTATTCAGTTATAATCAAAGGAAATTAAAAATTTAAATAAATTAAACTAAAACTTGCAATTTTAGACTTGTGGGGGGTCTTTTTGCATGGAATTTTTTTTGTCACTCTCTCACAACTCCCTCACCCCTCCTTGGGCCGAGCCACTGCAGAAATTTTCTCCCCCCTCTCTAATATTTTCTTCAACTCATTTGTAGTGTGGAATTAGAATTAAATAGTGTAGGTTTTAATATATATTTTGGAGGTATGGTGTACTTGATTGGAGAGGCTTTGACCTTGAAAAATTCCCATAACCCACACCATTCCCCCATCCCCTCTCCACTATCGAAATTCAACAGCCCACCTCTTCCTTTTTCCCAATCTCTTTTGGTTCAAAAATTCATCACAATTCCATCAAAATTCAACAAAAATCCATAAATTCTTCACAAATTCAACACAAAACCCTATTCTATCTCTTCTCAAGCCCAAATTGGTTCAAAGAAAGGAGGTGTCTTAGGAGGCTAGAGCAAGCTAGGGTTGAACTTGTGAGGTATAATTTCAATCTATGGTTAATTTATAGTTTTAGTGTGCTAAATTAGAACTTTGTAATGTTAATTTTGTTGCTAATCTCATTCAAGTTTTTTTTAAAGTGAATGGTTTGAGTTTAAACTAGGGTTTTAGAAACCATTACAAAGTTAATTAATTCTATTTTGCTATCTAGTTGTTATACTAACCTAATCTAAGAGGTTAACTTTCTTAATGGGCTTCAAATTAGTGTTAATCTAGGTTTTTCTAGTATGGATTTTGATTGGAAGTGCTAGTTTATAAAATCAAGAAAGGGTTGTTTATGGAAAATAGGATTTGAAGCATGGTATGAGTTGAATTTAAGTGATTGTGGCTAACTAGTTGTGTAGTTGGATGATTATGCTTGATAGTAGTCATTTTATCGCAAATCCGCGATGTTTGCGCCAATTTTCAATTTCTAGTGCTTACTAGGTTTATTATAAAATTATGTGATGAATTAACTGTGATATCTTGATGATATTATTGGCATCTCCTAAGACTTTTAGGATGTGTGAATGCGGAATTTGGTTTAATCGGGTTTTAGTTTTGGCGGTTGGTCCGAAACGACAATTTTAGTTAAGGTTTTGGTGTTTTTCGTATGTGTTCCGCGCACCTGGTGCACGTTGTGCCTAACTCGTTGACGTTGACCCTTTCATTTTGTGACATGCGTCGTTTCATGATCTGTAACCTTATGTTTTGTGTTGTGCAAATTCCAGGATCGGTCGCGGAGACTTCGGACGCGACACGAAAACAGAAAGCGGTGATTGGATCAAGCTAGCTGGGGATTTCCGGTGAGTAGATGTATACATCTACGGGGAGAATCGTTTGTATGGCGCGAGGCGCCCGATAATTGAGAATTTCTAGTAATACCAGCTTGTTACATGTAGTTCCTAGTTACCTATTTTACGGCACTGCATGACCTGTATATCCATATTCGTGTTAAATTCATCGTATAGAAACCATTGAAACCATTAAATGAGATATGCGATATAGTAAATAATTGGCTTGTTTAATTCATTATATATAATTGTGCAACTTCAACTCATAGGACACTTGCACCATTACCAGGGTTTTATACATCACGAGCACTTTTCATGTGGACACACACGCCTTGGTAATTGCCATGCCACAAACACTAGATAACTTATTTAAACCGGAATTTTGAATAATTTCACTATATAAGACATATAAACCAGTACTAATATAGTAAATTCCGCAAGATGAACATGTAGAATTGCTAGTCATATGCATGTACCTCGTTACATCATTCGATCATACATAGTCTTTATGTCATATATTGCAGTTCGCACTGTTGATACCATAGGCATTCATCATCATTGACATGCATACTTATGGTACTTTCTTCTGGAGGATTTCAGTATTTGAGATTTATGAGATTTTGGAGAAACCGCAAGGATTTAATAAAACTGACATCATTTTAAATGTGGCAAGTTACGGGTTTCTCGTGACATGATATTTGTGTCGTCCACCATGAGTTTTCTGTTGCTTTTCGAGACCCGTTTCGAGGAGTTGGATGAACCGTCTAGGGTACATGGTGGGCCCGGTAAGGTACCCCGGGGCAAGAAGTTCGAGTAGTAGACGATGAGCCTGACAGGGGCAGACTACCTACCGGTGATTGTTGACATGGCGGATATCCAGAGGATACCGACCGTGGTCATGAGATGTTGAGATATTGATATTTTGAGATGGACCGGCCGGACGGCTGGGGCCGGGATATTGGATACAGATACTTTGGGACACCGAGATATTCATTTGAGGTGCCGATGCTGGGTACGGATTTCTGTTGATTTCATATGATATTGTTAGTTGTATGTATGCCCTAGAGGCCAGTATTGTACAGATGATGTATATTATATTGGATGCTTGGACATATATAGAGATGACTTTCTTGCTCGATATGATAGTATGCTATCTGGTTGCTCTTTATCTTAACATGTACACTAGTCTCTTTAAACTGTCTTATGGTTACATGTTGGTAAAGTCCTTAGGATGTGTACTTGACTACCTGGACTATGATGCAGATCATACTAGTGGGGACATGGTAGTCCATAAGTACATCCTTCAAGGTCCCTAGTCATGGGTGTATCGAGACGGGGCATCGATATACCAGAGTAGACTAGCGTATACACTTCTCGACCCATGAGATGGGCGATGGATGATCCCATATCCATTGGTGTTTGACATCAGAGATGGTATACGGGTGCTCAGTGGAGACTGGGTACACTGGACGGACTCGCCGAGAACTCCCAGATGGTATTATACCTCACGTCAGATGGCAGTTCTCAGGTGACACTTGTGCAGGTTAGTCTGTTGACCCGAGATCGTCATAGAGTCTTGTGTGATTCCCACTGTGCTTTGATCTCCACCTTACCACGTCCATGAGGGCGTGCAAAACGGTGGTCTTTGGGTACAGTCCCGAGTCACACGGAGGCAATGAGCGATAGGAGGGGTTTCGTCTCTCCCGGTATTGGGGGTTGATGTTGCGCAGTGCTCGATTGGCCGTAACAGGGAAGTCCCTGGCCAGGGCTGATCAGATATTTGCTGGTAAGTGTTACCGGTAGTTTCTCGACCCGTTATAAGCCTTACATCGGCACGACTTATCGGTTATTGGGGTCTGACGTTTACCATCCCTATACTTGATATGCGACATATCAGACGAACAGACCGGACTGTACGGTAAGTGTTACTGGTTGGATTCACAGGAGTGTGAGCGGGCTAGCTCGTCGATCTTCTGATCGCTCAATACCCGAATGGCCGTTACGTTTAGCAGACTGCTTGCGGCTTGTGGGTGCTTGATATGATCATCATCTGCTACCGGAGTATTGATGAGTCTTTAGAGTCCTACACAGAGGTTTCCTGGCTCAAGCGAAACGAAATAGGAGCGCATATGAGATATGTGCAGGACCGAGAATAATGCGTGTATGTGATACCGTATTCCATTCTCGCGATGAATGTATCGATTGGTTATATTCGATATAACCTAGATATCGAATCAACGATTGATTCGATAAGCCGATACATAGGATACTAGTCGGTTATATGCGATATGACCGGATCGTTAAGTCAAGTGTTGATTTAATGATTTAATGTATAATTATATATTTGATATATTATTTTGCATTAACTAGTATTGGTTCACTTTAAATGGATTTTCTCACTTGATGTGCAAGTTGTATATGTGATATACTTTTGTGCACATCTTTGTATCATGTTTGATGATGCTTGCTTATTTGGTTAAGTGTAAAGAATTAAACCTAGGTTAAGAAAGTGATTAGGGTTTTAATTATCCATTCTTTTATTTATTGTTTTTGGAAAAAGAATGGGATTAGAATACAAAATGGTTGCTTTCATTCTTGAACCTTTGTGAAGCTTCATGAAGCTTTGACCAAAGTGACCAATTTGTCTTCATGCTTAACCCTAACCACTCTTCTAACCTTGGTCAATTCTCTACACCTAACCATGGTTCCTATTATGATAAGTATTTATTTCTTTTTCATTTTTGATTAACTTATCATAATATTTTCTTCTTCTTGATCTTCTTCTTCAAGAAAGAAAGCTTGATGCCATCAATGGCAACTTGAGTTCTAAAGTGAGAAATCCAATTCTAAAGTGAACCCACCTCCTATTTCTTCACCCTCTACCTCTTGCCAAGTTGTTTTGGGTGTTTTTTTCACAAGTTTCACAACTTGGTGAAGTTGGAGCTTGAACTTGTGATGCCTCGACGTAGATCATCTTCGGCACGAAGCCGACGAACTATTCCGCTCATTTCTTCGATGAAGCCGATGCGAGAGTCCGAGATCCGACTAGGACAGCAAGAGGATGTCTACGTGGAGCTAAGGAAGTGGATAACCGGATCTACAAAGGTTGTAGCTTCTTATCTTTAGTTAAGTTGTTAACTAGATTCGTTTTTCGCCTAAACTTCTAGTCAACGATCCGCTGTAGGGTTCCTAGGCACTCTCAAGAGGTCTCACAAGGCATCAACCATGCCAATTTCAAATTTTACTGCGCATCCCAATTGTCGTTGACATGTGATGTTATGTGTTGTTGGATATGTTATATTGGATTGTCGTGTTTGAATAGCCGGGTTTTTTTTATGTGAGATGAGTGTTTTTCGTTTTCATTCATGTAAAAACTTGTATGTAATATTCTTTTATTTGGGACACTTCCAGGTTGCGGAAGTTGTCACCTTTTGTATATCATTTACTTTTCCGCATTAGAATAGACCCAAGGAGGGGAGCACAAGTAACCGGGTTCTAGGGTCCAGTGGGAGACCAACTCGAGGAGTCGAGTCCGGGTCTCCTAACCCTAGAATTGGTAGGGTTGCTTGCCGCTCTCGTAGGGGTCTAGGGGTGTGGGATTGGCTATTCATCACGACCGTGGAATCCGTGTTTTATACTGGCTCGTATTGAAAACACGGACGTCCTAGTATATCCAATATTTCATATGTTTCTTCTGCTGCGATATCTGTGATGTGATCATGTGATGTTCTGTGATAGATACAGTATATAGTATATATGATATATTATATAGATGTTACTTATGTTTTGCACCCGCACTAGCCCTGCCCTGCTCTGTCGTTTGTTACCTAACCTAACGGTGCACGAGGGGACATCGAGGCGAATGCGGATGGCATAAGTGTACGTCGTATTTATCTGTGATGTTTAGGTGACTTAAATGATGGGACTTCATTAATGTGATTAATGAAAGAAAAGAAACCTAAGATGTTGAAGAATCAAATTTTAAATAAAACAGGTAGCTACAGTTCTTGCTTTGCACAGCGGTATATGTGATATATCCTTTACCTTATTCGATGAGGAAAGGACCGAGATCCCTTCACCGGGAGTGACTCCTTTAGCAATAACTGGCAGATGCTACACACTCGGTTTGTCTTTTGATAGCTTCTATAGTTTCTGCTTTGCACAGTGATATATATGATATATCCCGCACCTCATTCGACGAGGAAAGGGCCGACGATCCCTTCACCGGGAGTGACCCCTTTAGCAAAACTAGAAAAGCCTCAAAATCACTCCATTTCAAAACTTCATTTGATTCTACAACGATATCAAGTTCATTACGCAATAGGTTTTCAGAAAAACCTGTCGTAGCCCTCCGTCATTTCAGATAAGTAGTAGTTAGTATTCGTGCTACGTTTGTTGGCCTGCGTCAAGGCGTAGTGTGCGGTAGCTAACTAGTATTTATCTGCTTATGCATATGATGCAGATTGGATTAGGGTAGTCGTGCGACTTTGTTGGCCTGCGTCAAGGGTCGTGCGGGTGGGTTTAATTCAATCAGGAAATGACGGGTTGAACTTGACTAGCGCACTATGGTTTGTTGGCCTGCGTCAAGGTCATAGGACGCTAGGGGCAAAAGTATTATCGGGAATTTCAAGTATTGAAATTTGCAATGAGATTGCATACCTTCTATGAGATAGTTGGATCCCGATACCCACTGCGAGTAAGAGTTACTCCTGGGAGAGTTTTGCATACTACAATTAGCCAATCAAGTAGGTGTCTAGAAAGGTATCAACGGGGTTAAGCCTCTGGGAAAACGAGGTTTACATTAATTAGGTTCGTGCGAAAGCACGGGGGACCTCCCTCAAAGTACCGACACTGGCCTGGCTGAAAGATCGACGAAGTTGTAGGGTGTAATTAATCCCAGCTACTCTTTCCTTTTAGGGTTTGAAGGAAGATTTGATAAAAACAGTGGGAGCCATCCTGATTAGATAAGATAATAACCAATCTGATCTTGCACGAGCATACGCTAAAGTGTTTTCTTCTCTCTCTCTCCAGGTAGCGACCATGTCATGCCCTAATAAAGATAATAATATGGATGTATTGACCGAACCCGCATGTTATACTATGCAGGGGAACGTTGGTCCCGTTCTTTCTTATAAGAGTTATAGGACTGAACAGGATATAGGGGAATACCAGGATTCCCATGCCACCCGAATGAAGAAAGTACATGTTGATGCATTTTCTTCGGGTGTGTTCGTTACAGAGAACTGTTTCTCCATTTGCTCCACGTCCTGGGTATTAGATACCGGGTCAGGATCCCATATATGTAATCAGTTACATGGGCTCAGGAAAGGTAAAGAACTTGGAGAAGGTGATAAAGACATTAGAGTTGGAAATGGTGCAATTGTTGCAGCTAAGACTGTCGGGGAATATCACCTTGAATTACCAACTGGTAATACATTGGTTCTGAATGAATGCTATTACATGCCGAACCTGATATGCAACATTATATCGGTTTCTTTATTGAGTAAAGAGGGATATAATTTTGTATTACAGGACAATGTTATGAACATTTTCCGTAACCAAAAGTTGGTTGGATCAGGCACGTTGTGCAATGGCATTTATGTTCTAAATCAATCAACAGTTCTGAGCATAACAAACACACACAAGAGGAAGAGTTCAGAACTGAACGAATCCTTCTTGTGGCATTGTAGACTGGGTCACATCAATGCGACACGACTGGCTAAGTTGCATAAGGATGGATATTTAAATCCGTTTGAATTTTCATCTTATGACACTTGCCAGTCATGTCTCAAAGGCAAGATGACCAAAACTCCGTTTACGGGACACGGAGAAAGAGTTACCGAACTCTTGGGACTGATACATAGTGATGTATGCGGTCCCTTGTCTACGCATGCCAGGAATGGTTCTTCGTACTTCATTACATTCACTGACGATCTCTCTAGATTCGGATATGTGTTCCTGATGAACACAAATCAGAAGCTTTTGAGAAATTTAGAGAATATAAACAAGAAGTCGAAAACCAAACCGGAAAAAGTATTAAAATCCTTCGATCTGATCGAGGAGGTGAATACTTGAGCAATGAATTCCTGGACTTCCTAAAAGAGAATGGGATTCTCTCTCAGCTGACTCCTCCATATACACCACAGCACAACGGTGTATCAGAACGGAGGAACCGCACCCTATTAGATATGGTGCGCTCTATGATGAGCACAGCTGAGTTACCTATTTCCTTCTGGGGATATGCACTGGAAACAGCTGCAGACCTATTGAATATGGTTCCTACCAAATCCGTGCCAACCACTCCATATGAGATATGGAAAGGAAAGAGACCATGTCTTAATTATGTTAAGATATGGGGTTGTCCGGCATATGTAAAAACGCAAAATCCGGACAAACTCGCGGCAAGGTCCATTCTGTGTAAGTTTATTGGATATCCCAAACATTCGCGCGGGTATATCTTCTACCACACCGAGGAACAAAAAGTGTTTGTTTCTCGACATGCCACCTTTTTAGAAAAGGAATTTCTTGACAAAGATTAGTGGCAAGGAGGTAGAACTGGAAGAGGTTCCAGCAATACAAACTACGACAGAAGATTTGGTTGAACCAGAGGATTCAGTAGCTCCCAATGAACCTCAGCCTCTCCGCCGATCTAGTAGGGTTCCTCGCCAACCTGAGAGATACTACGGTTTTCTCATGGATGGTGGAAGCGAGGATTGCATCATGGAGGATGATGACCCAACTAGCTTCGAGCAGGCCATCACGAGTAAGGACTCAGTGAAATGGCCGGATGCTATGCGGTCCGAGATGGAATCCATGTACACCAACAAAGTATGGACTTTGGAAGTTTCTCCTGAAGGGGTAAAACCCACTGGGAGCAAGTGGATCTTCAAGAAAAAACTTGGTGTAGATGGGAAAGTGGAGACTTTCAAAGCTAGACTTGTTGCAAAAGGCTTTCGTTAAAGACCAGGTGTGGACTATGACGAAACCTTTTCTCCGGTGGCTATGCTTAAATCCATCCGGATCATGCTTGCCATCGCTGCATATCATGACTACGAAATCTGGCAAATGGATGTTAAGACCGCCTTTCTAAATGGTGATTTAGAAGAGTGCGTGTACATGACTTAGCCAGAGGGCTTCGTAGACAGTGGGAGCGGCGGGAAGGTATGCAAGCTGCTTAAATCCATTTATGGATTAAAGCAAGCATCGCGGAGTTGGAACATCTGCTTTGACGTCGTTATCAAAGAGTTTGATTTCGTCAAAAACCCAGATGAACCTTGTATTTACAAGAAGGTAGCAGAGAGTAAGGTTGTCTTCCTCGTATTGTACGTGGACGACATACTCTTGATAGGAAATGATATTCCTATGCTGCAATCGGTCAAGCTCTTCTTATCACAAAGATTCTCAATGAAAGATCTTGGTGATGCCTCCTGCATATTGGGAATTAGGATCTATAGAGATAGATCCAAACGGATATTGGGATTGTCCCAATCCAGGTACATTGACACCATACTAAAGAGGTTTAGTATGGAAGAATCCAAGCGTGGGAACTTGCCCACGATCTCTGGACTCACTCTCTCCAAAGAGATGTCTCCCAAGACTGATTTGGAGAGAGCTCGCATGCAAGGGATACCCTATGCTTCGGCTGTAGGCTCTATCATGTACGCGATGCTATGTACCAGACCCGATGTAGCATACTCACTAAGTGTAGTGAGCAGGTATCAAGCTGATCCTGGAGAGAGTCACTGGACAGCTGTGAAGAGCATTCTCAAGTACTTACGAAGGACTAAAGAGATGCTCTTGGTGTATGGTAACGGAGAACTCCAAGTGGAGTCCTTTACCGATTCGAGCTTCCAGAGTGATAAGGACAACTCTAAGTCGCAGTCGGGATTTGTCTTTACCCTTTACGGAGGGGCGGTTAGCTGGAAGAGTTCCAAGCAGGAAACCGTGGCAGACTCGACGATGGAGGCTGAATACATCGCTGCCAACGATACTGCCAAAGAGGCTGTCTGGATCAAGAAGTTCATTAGTGAACTTGGAGTGGTTCCATCCATTGAGCATCCAATACCTTTGTATTGCGATAACAATGGAGCGGTGGCTTTGGCCAAGGAACCCAGGTCCCATCAGCGGTCCAGGCATATTCTGAGGCGGTATCACCTGATCCGGGAGATAGTTGATCGCCGGGAGATCGAGGTCAGGAGAGTTGACACGAAGAACAACACGGCGGATCCACTCACGAAGGCCATACCCCAGATACAGTTTGAGAGACTCTTCGGGATGCTCAGTATGCGATACTTCAGCAGCTGGCCTCAGTGCAAGTGGGAGATTGTTAGTTGTATGTATGCCCTAGAGGCCTGTATTGTACAGATGATGTATATTATATTGGATGCTTGGACATATATAGAGATGACTTTCTTGCTCGATATGATAGTATGCTATCTGGTTGCTCTTTATCTTAACATGTACACTAGTCTCTTTAAACTGTCTTATGGTTACATGTTGGTAAAGCCTTTAGGATGTGTACTTGACTACCTGGACTATGATGCAGATCATACTAGTGGGGACATGGTAGTCCATAAGTACATCCTTCAAGGTCCCTAGTCGTGGGTGTATCGAGACGGGGCATCGATATACCAGGGTAGACTAGCGTATACGCTTCTCGACCCATGAGATGGGCGATGGATGATCCCAAATCCATTGGTGTTTGACATCAGAGATGGTATACGGGTGCTCAGTGGAGATTGGGTACACTGGACGGACTCGCCGAGAACTCCCAGATGGTATTATACCTCACGTCAGATGGCAGTTCTCAGGTGACACTTGTGCAGGTTAGTCTGTTGACCCGAGATCGTCATAGAGTCTTGTATGATTCCCACTGTGCTTTGATCTCCACCTTACCACGTCCATGAGGGCGTGCAAAACGGTGGTCTTTGGGTACAGTCCCGAGTCACATGGAGGCAATGAGCGATAGGAGGGGTTTCGTCTCTCCCGGTATTGGGGGTTGATGTTGCGCAGTGCTCGATTGGCCGTAACAGGGAAGTCCCTGGCCAGGGCTGATCAGAGATTTGCTGGTAAGTGTTACCGGTAGTTTCTCGACCCGTTATGAGCCTCACATCGGCACGACTTATCGGTTATTGGGGTCTGACGTTTACCATCCCTAGACTTGATATGCGACATATCAGACGAACAGACCGGACTGTACGGTAAGTGTTACTGGTTGGATTCACAGGAGTGTGAGCGGGCTAGCTCGTCGATCTTCTGATCGCTCAATACCCGGATGGCCGTTACGTTTAGCAGACCGCTTGCGGCTTGTGGGTGCTTGATATGATCATCATCTGCTACCGGAGTATTGATGAGTCTTTAGAGTCCTACACAGAGGTTTCCTGGCTCAAGCGAAACGAAATAGGAGCGCATATGAGATATGTGCAGGACCGAGAATAATGCGTGTATGTGATACCGTATTCCATTCTCGCGATGAATGTATCGATTGGTTATATTCGATATAACCTAGATATCGAATCAACGATTGATTCGATAAGCCGATACATAGGATACTAGTCGGTTATATGCGATATGACCGGATCGTTAAGTCAAGTGTTGATTTAATGATTTAATGTATAATTATATATTTGATATATTATTTTGCATTAACTAGTATTGGTTCACTTTAAATGGATTTTCTCACTTGATGTGCAAGTTGTATATGTGATATACTTTTGTGCACATCTTTGTATCATGTTTGATGATGCTTGCTCATTTGGTTAAGTGTAAAGAATTAAACCTAGGTTAAGAAAGTGATTAGGGTTTTAATTATCCATTCTTTTATTTATTGTTTTTGGAAAAAGAATGGGATTAGAATACAAAATGGTTGCTTTCATTCTTGAACCTTTGTGAAGCTTCATGAAGCTTTGACCAAAGTGACCAATTTGTCTTCATGCTTAACCCTAACCACTCTTCTAACCTTGGTCAATTCTCTACACCTAACCATGGTTCCTATTATGATAAGTATTCATTTCTTTTTCATTTTTGATTAACTTATCATAATATTTTCTTCTTCTTGATCTTCTTCTTCAAGAAAGAAAGCTTGATGCCATCAATGGCAACTTGAGTTCTAAAGTGAGAAATCCAATTCTAAAGTGAACCCACCTCCTATTTCTTCACCCTCTACCTCTTGCCAAGTTGTTTTGGATGTTTTCTTCACAAGTTTCATAACTTGGTGAAGTTGGAGCTTGAACTTGTGATGCCTCGACGTAGATCATCTTCGGCACGAAGCCGACGAACTATTCCGCTCATTTCTTCGATGAAGCCGATGCGAGAGTCCTAGATCCGACTAGGACAGCAAGAGGATGTCTACGTGGAGCTAAAGAAGTGGATAACCGGATCTACAAAGGTTGTAGCTTCTTATCTTTAGTTAAGTTGTTAACTAGATTCGTTTTTCGCCTAAACTTCTAGTCAACGATCCGTATTAGGGTTTCTCGGCACCCGTAAAATTTGAAATTGGCATGGTTGATGCCTTGTGAGACCTCTTGAGAGTGCCTAGGAACCCTACATATATTTCCTCAGATATTTCACAGGAATTTTCCTAAGATGAAAATAATGATTTCCTCATATCAGCACATTCAGATCACGTGTTACATTGCATTCATGTTCCATACATGCTAGTGCATCATACCATATGAATATTGTAGAATTGTGTCACTTTGCGTACATGCTTACGATAGTATTTATAGATGATACATATTACTCACGAGTTGGTAACTCACCCCCGTTGTGCCACAGACTTTTTGCAGGTCCGATTCGTCAGTACTGTTGCGGCGGACGCACTTCCTCTTTTTGTTTGGATTTGGTGATTTTTGCTCATAGGTGGGTTATGTGTTCATTTTGTTTTTCCACCTTGTATATTCATTGTATCTAGTGTACTCCATCTACCGTATCATCTACCAGTACTGATGTATATTGGCTTAGAGGCGAGACAGTGAGATTTGTGGGCATGTATATCGTTTCTTTGGGTCACGCTCACTTGAGCCGACATGTTGCTTATTACTTATGCCTTTTTATGCTTATTTTGCACATTGCTGATTTATATTGCGTGGGATTTGTGTCCGCCTTGGGGCGAAGAGCTAGCTCCCGCTTGGGGATGCCTTATTTCATGTTATTAATATATTCCTGTTTTGTACCCGTTTAGGGGCCAATATTTACAAAGGAGACTCTGCCGAAATTTTCGGAAAAATGGATGTTGCTTTGAAAAGGGCTTGATGTGACTTATTTGATTACATTCATTTTCAATAAATTGGTTTCCTTCACTCTACTGCTTATTTGGTTTTGATTTCTGAGCTTTGGCTTACTTAGATTACGTCCGCCTTGAGACGTTCGTAATTTAAGTGCAAGTCACGTTCCGTACCTTTCGGGTCGTGACAGGTAGCTTGAGTTGGAGATTCCTCGACGTAGATCATCTTCGGCCTCGAAGACTTCAAGCAAGCTTGTTCCTTTCGCCTAGTGGAGCCTAGCAAGAGTCTGGGAGACCACTACTTGTAGTGAAGGTACTACTACACGGAGATTTTGAAGTGAAGGAACGGTCTACAAAGGTTGTATTACTTATTCACTTAGTGTAATGTTTGATTACATACTTGGTTACCCTAATTCCTCTTGTTAGATCCTAGGCTAGGGTAACTTAGCATAATAAATTTTTAAAATGGCATGGTTGATGCCTTCCGAAACCTTGTAGTTGTGCTAAAGAACCCTTCACCCACCCCCAGGGGCCACCACAAGGTGGCCCCATGGAGTGAGCAGACCCGAGAGCACCCAGTTGGGGTGTTCTCGGGTCACCACCACCCAAGGCCGCCTTGTGGTGATCTTGGGGGTGTTAGTGAATGTTGCACACACTCACAACACTTGTGAGGAGGCACAAGCGATAAACAATAATTTTCTTGCCTGCAACACCCACATAACCCATGATTAGTGCTTAAACCTTAACTAGCAAACTTATCAAGAGATCTAATCTACTATGAAAGTGTGCTATACCTAAGGAACCGGTCCTTCGGGCCTTCTCTTTGTTGCAACTCCTAGGCTCCTTGATGGTTGCAAAGAGCTCGATCTCCGGCCACCTCTAGATCCAAGACGATCCACCCGAGAGCTATCGAACAAGCTACAAACTCTTCACAAGAGTTTAACTAAGAGATCAAGATTGCTAGAAGTTATTACTTAGATGATGTAGAGATCAAGTAAGGGATTATATTTGTCCCTTGACCTATGATTCACAACTCATGTGAAGGTTTAGGTCAAGAAGTAGAGGAAGGAGAGAATTAGGAGAGAGATTGTGTATGTGAAGGATGAATGAAAAATCAAGCATAACAAAAGATATGGCTCAAAACAATAATTGAAGCATGCATTATTTTTTCACAAAAATAATGCACCATGCCTCAATAGTAAATCCAATTGAACAAAAAATGATTTGAGCCATGCCTTCAACCATGCTAAGACTTTCTCCAAATTCCACCTCATCATTTCCATTTTATGAAAATGAAAATCCATTTATGAGGTGTCTCCTTCTAGAATGTATTCTTGTACAATTACAAGAATACCCCTCACCGTATACCGTATAAGTGTACCCGTATTCGAATTCCGAAAAATACGAATACAAATAATCCAAAAATATAATACCGGTATCCGGCTTAAACCAAAGCCGACCAGTATTATCCTTCCGATCATTATTCCTGTAACACTTATGCGAACATGATCGAAACCCTGCCGTAACAACTTACGGCCTCTACATATTTTTCCTGAACCAGGAAACTCTTTGTGTGGGACTCTAAAGAATCGACAATACGCTGGCAGTTGGTTTAACCAGAAGCACGTCAGCGGCACTAGTTGTGCGTAACGGCTACCCAAGTACATGAAGAAAAGGTGGCCGATGAGCGAACTCATCATAACTCTAACGAGCCTGTAAGCAACACTTACCGTACAGTCCGGTCACTTCGTCTGATACGTCGCATATGAAGTCCAGGGGTAGTAAATGTCAGACCCCAGTAACTTTATAAGTCTTGCTGATTTACGGCCCATAACAGTTCGAGAAACTATTGATAAGACTTATCAGTAAATCTCGAGAACCCTGACCAGGGATTTGCTGTTATGGCCGATCAAGCATAGCGTGACATCAACTCCCTATACCGGGAGAGACGAAACCCCTCCTATCACTCACTGTCTCCATGCGATTCGGGACTGTACCCAAAATCCACCTGTTTGCACCACTCAGTAGAGCCGTGGTAGGGAGGAAATCAAAGCACGGTGGGAATCACACAAGACACTATGACGATCTCGGGTCTACAAACTAACCTGTACAAGTGTCACCAGAGAACTGCTATCTAACAATAGGTATATATACCATCTAGGAGTTCTCTGCGAGTCCTGTTCGGTGTACCCATTCTCCAATGAGCACCTGTATACAATCTTTGATGTCAAACACCAATGGTCGTGGGATCAACCATCGCCCCAAGGGCAAGAAACGTACACACTAGTCTACACTGGTAATATCGATGCCATGTCTCGATATACCCTTGACTAGGAACAATTAAAGGATATGTTTATAGACTGCCCAGGCCCCACTAGTATGATCTACATCATAATCCCGGTATTCAAGCGTAATCCTAAGGGCTTCATCAACATGTATATAAAGATATGAAATACAACACATCACACGTTAAGATGAAGATAAACTAGATAGCATGTTAGTTATATGTATGCCCTAGAGGCCATTACTGTACATTGGATGTATATTGTAGTGGATGCTGGGACATATATAGATAGGACTTTCTTGCTCGACATGATAGTACGCTATCTGGTTGCTGTTTATCTTAACGTGTATACTTTCTGTCTCTCTGTTACATGTTGATAAAGCCCTTAGGATGTGTACTCGACTTCCAGGACTGTGATGCAGATCATACTAGTGGGGCCTGTATAGTCCATGAGTACATCCTTGAAATGTTCCTAGTCGAGGGAATATCGAGACAGGGCATCGATATTCCAGAGTAGACTAGCGCATATCTTCTCGACCCATGCGATGGGCGATGGATGATCCCATATCCATTGGTGTTTGACATCGAAGATGGTATGCGGGTGCTCAGTGGAGACTAGGTACACTGAACGTACTCGCCGAGAACTCCCAGATGGTATTATACCTCACGTCAGATGGCAGTTCTCTGGTGACACTGGTACAACTTAGTCTGTTGACCCGAGATCGTCATAGAGTCTTGTGTGTCTCCCACTGTGCTTTGATTTCCACCCTACCACGGCTCTACTGAGTTGTGCAAACAGGTGGTTTTTGGGTACAGTCCCGATTCACATGGAGGCAATGAGCGATAGGAGGGGATTCGTCTCTCCCGGTATTGGGGGTTGATGTTGTGCTATGCTCGACTGGCCATAACAGGAAATCCCTGGCCAGGGTTGCAGTGATATACTGGTAAGAGTTATCAGTAGTTTCACGAATGTTATGGACCTCAAGTCGGCATGACTTATCGAGATATTGGGGTCTGACGTTTACCACCCCTAGGCGAGATATGCGACATATCAGACGAATAGACCGGACTGTACGGTAGTGTTACTGGTTGGATTCACTGGAGTTTGAGCGGGCTTGCTCGTCGATCTTCTGATCGCTCAATACCCGGGTGGCCGTTAGAATTGGTAGGGTTGCTTGCCGCTCTCGTAGGGGTCTTGGGGTGTGGGATTGGCTATTCATTACGACCGTGGAATCCGTGTTTTATACTGGCTCGTATTGAAAACACGGACGTCCTAGTATATCCAATATTTCATATGTTTCTTCTGCTGTGCTTTATCTGTGATGTGATCATGCGATGTTCTGTGCTCTGTTCAGATATTATAGTATATATGATATATTATATAGACGTTACTTATGTTTTACACCCACGCTAGCCCTGCCCCGCTCTGCCGTTAGTTACCTAACCTAACGGTGCACGAGGGGACATCTAGGCGAATGCGGATGGCATAAGTGTACGTCATATTTATCTGTGATGTTTAGGTAATTTAAATGATGGGATATTCATTAATGAGATTAATGAAGGAAAATAAACCTAATTGATGTTGTGGAATCGAATTTCAAATTAAAACAGGTAGCTACAGTTCTTGCTTTGCATCGTGGTGTTCCTTGTAGAACATCCTGCACCTTATTCGATAGGGAAAGGACCGAGATCCCTTCACCGGGAATGACTCCTTTAGCAATAACTGGCAGATGCTACAACCCATGGTTTGTCTTTTGATCGCTTCTATAGTTTCTGCTTTGCACAGTGATATATATGATATATCCCGCACCTCATTCGACGAGGAAAGGGCCGACGATCCCTTCACCAGGAGTGACCCCTTTAGCAAAACTAGAAAAGCTTCAAAAACTTTCCATTTAAAAACCATTTGATTCCGCAACGAGATCAAGTTCAAAGCGTTAAAGGTTTTCACAAAAACAAGCCGCAACCCTCCGTCATTTTAGGAAGTAGAGTACTTAGTATTCATGCTGTGTTTGTTGACCATAGTCAAGGCACAGTGTACGGTAGCTAAGTGATGTCTTCCTACACCGCATATGATGCGATTAGTTAGGACAGTCGCGTGACTTTGTTGACCTTAGTTAAGGGTCATGTGGGTGGGTCTAATTAATCATGAAATGACGGGTAGAACTTGACTAGTACTTATGATTTGTTGACCTTAGTTAACGTCATAGGTACTAGGGGTAAAAATCTTTATCGGGAGTTTCAAGTGTTGAAATTTGCAATGAGATTGCATACCTTCTATATGATAGTTGGATCCCGATACCCACTGCGAGTAATTGTTACTCCTGGGAGAGTTTTGCACTTTGCAATTAGCCGATCAAGTAGGTGTCTAGAAAGGTGTCAACGGGGTTACGCCTCTGGGAAAACGAGGTTTACAGTAATTAGGTCCGTACGAAAGCACGGGGAACCTCCCTCAAAGTACCGACACTGGCCTGGCTGAAAGATTGGCGAACTTGTAGAGTGTAATTAATCCCGGCTAGTCTTTCCTTTTAGGGTTTGATAAAAACAGTGGGAGCCATCCTGATTAGATAAAATATATAACCAATCTGATCTTGCAAGAGCGCACACAGAGTGTTTTCTTCTCTCTCTCTCCAGGTAGCGACCATATCACGCCTTAATCAAGATAATAATATGGATGTATTGACCGAACCCGCTTGTTATACTGAGCTGGGGAACGTTGGTTCCGCTCCAACTTATAATTGTTATAAGACAGAGCAGGAAATAGGGGAATACCAGAATTCCTATGCCGCCCAAACGAAGAAAGTGCATATGATGCATCTCCTTCGGGTGTGTTCATTAAAAAGAACTGTTTCTCAGTATCCTCTGCATCCTGGGTATATGATACCGGATCAGGATCCCAGATATGTAAGCTGTTACATAGGGCTACAAAAAGGTAGAAAAACTGAGAACGGGTGATAAGTTTCATGAGACAGAAACCGGGGCAAGTGTTGCAGCCAAGTCTGTTGGTCACTGTCACCCTGTATTACCAATACATTGATTCTGAACAAATACTATTAGATACCGAACCTGATATATAAAATCATATCAGTCTCTTTATTAATAAAAAAATGATATAATTTTGTATTGTTGGATAATGTTTTGAACATTTCCTATATCAAAAGTTGATCGGTTCAGGCACGTTATCTAAAAGCATTGACGTTCTAAATCAAACTACAGTTCTTAGTATACGGATCATACACAAGAGGAAGAGTTCAGAAATGAACGAATCCTCCTTGAGGTATTATAGACTAGGTCAGATCAATGTGACCCGACTAGCTAGAGTTACATAGAGATGCATATTTAAATTAGTTTGAATTTACATCTTGTGAAACTCGCTAGTCATGTCACAAAGATAAGATGACCATAGCTTTGTTTACTGGAAACAGAGAAAGAGTTAGTGAACTCTTGGGATGATACATGTTGATGTATGTAGGTCCCCTGTCTACACATACCAGGACTGGTTCTTTATACTTCATTATATTCTCTGATAATCTCTCAAGATTCAGTCATATGTTCCTGTTGAAACATAAGTCCGAACCTTTTGAGATATTCACAGAATGTAAGTTAGAAGTAGAGAACCAAAATACGGGTATAAGTATTATGTCCTATGATAAGATCAGGGAGGAGAATACTTGTGCATAGAATTCCTGGACTATTCTAAAGGAGAATGAGATTTTCTCTCAGTGTTACTCCTCTGAATACACCACAGCACAACGGTGTATCAGGGCGGAGCAATTGCATAATATTAGATATGGTGTGCTCTATGATGAGTATTACTGAGTTACCTATTTCCTTTTGGGGTTATGCACTTGAGAAGCTGCATACCTATTGAATTGGGTTTGAATCAAATCAGTGCCTACCACTCCATATGAGATATGGTATGGGAAGAACCCATCTCTTAGAGTTAAGATTTGGGGTTGTCCGGCCTATGTTTAAAGCAAAATCCGGACAAGATCGAGGCAGGATCAGTTCTGTTGAACTGGAAAGGTTCCAGCTATACAAAACTGCAGTTGATGATTTGACAGAACCAAAGGATTCTATAGTTTCCGACGAACCTCAGCCTCTCCGCCGATCTAGTAGGGTTCCTCATCCGCCTGAGAGATACCTCGGTTTCTCGATGACAGTGGGAGCGATGATTGCATCATGAGATAATGACCCAACTAGTTTCGAGCAGGCCATCGAGAGTAGGGACTCTGTAAGAATGGCTGGATGCTTAGCGATCTGAGATGGAATCCTTGTACACCAGCAAAGTATGGACTTTAGCTGCTATATCTGAAGGGTTAAATCCCCATCAGGAGCAAGTATATCTTGAGAAGATTACTTGGTGTAGATGGAAAAGTTGAGACTTTCAAAGCTAGACTTGTTAAAGGTTTTCGTCATCGACCAGGCGTGGATAATGATGAAACCTTTTTCCAGTAGCTATGCTTAAGTCTATCCAGATCCTACTTACCACGGCTGCATACCGTGACTACGATATCTGGCGGTTGGGTGCCATGACTGCTTTTCTAAATACTGATTTAGAAGAGAACGTCTGTAAGTACACAGCCAGAGGTCTTCGTAAACAGTGGGAGCAGCGGAAACGTGTGCAAGTTGCTTTACATAATGAAGCAGGCATCGCGGAGTTGGAACGTCTGTTTTGATGTGAAAGTCAAAGTGTTTGACTTCATCAAAATGGTAGACGAACCTTTTATATACAAAAGGGTAGTAGAGAGTAAGGTGGTCATCTTCGTATTGTACGTAGACAACATACTCTTGATAGGAAAAGAGTTTCCTATACTACGATCGGTCAATCTCCTATTATCACAAGGATTCTCCAAATAGGATCAAAGTGATACCTCCTAAATCCTGAGTTTTCATCTATGAAATAGATGTAATTGGATGCTAGGATTCTCACTAGATGTAGTGAGATGGTATCAATCGATCCTGGGGAGAATCACTGGAAGAGTTCCAGGGTGATAAAGACGACTGAATGTCAGTCACGGGCATTGTCTTTAACCTCAGTAGAGGGACGGTATATTGGAAGAGTTCCAAGCTAGATACCGTGGCAAACTAGACGATAAAGGCTGGTAACATCACTATTGAAGATACTACCAAAGAGGAAGTTTGGGTGTATATTGGTTCATAAGATGAACTAGGTTCCTGCCATTGTATGACAATGGAAGTGTGGCTTCGGCCCTGGAACCCTGGTCCCATCAGTGACCCAGACAAATTCTGAGGAAGCATCACCTGATCATGGAGATAGTTGATCTCCGGGGTGATCGAGGTTAGGAGAGTAGACTCAGAGGACAACACGGTGGATCCACTCACGAAGGCCTTTTCCCAAAGAGAGACTTTTAGGGGATGGTTGAGTATGTGATACTGCAACCACTGCTACAGATGGCCCTAGTGCAAGTGGGAGATTGTTAGTTATATGTATGCCCTAGAGGCCATTACTGTACATTGGATGTATATTGTAGTGGATGCTGGGACATATATAGATAGGACTTTCTTGCTCGACATGATAGTACGCTATCTGGTTGCTGTTTATATTAACGTGTATACTTTCTGTCTCTCTGTTACATGTTGATAAAGCCCTTAGGATGTGTACTCGACTTCCAGGACTGTGATGCAGATCATACTAGTGGGGCCTGGATAGTCCATGAGTACATCCTTGAAATGTTCCTAGTCGAGGGAATATCGAGACAGGGCATCGATATTCCAGAGTAGACTAGCGCATATCTTCTCGACCCATGCGATGGGCGATGGATGATCCCATATCCATTGGTGTTTGACATCGAAGATGGTATGCGGGTGCTCAGTGGAGACTGGGTACACTGAACGGACTCGCTGAGAACTCCCAGATGGTATTATACCTCACGTCAGATGGCAGTTCTCTGGTGACACTGGTACAGCTTAGTCTGTTGACCCGAGATCGTCATAGAGTCTTGTGTGTCTCCCACTGTGCTTTGATTTCCACCCTACCACGGCTCTACTGAGTTGTGCAAACAGGTGGTTTTTGGGTACAGTCCCGATTCACATGGAGGCAATGAGCGATAGGAGGGGATTCGTCTCTCCCGGTATTGGGGGTTGATGTTGTGCTATGCTCGACTGGCCATAACAGGAAATCCCTGGCCAGGGTTGCAGTGATATACTGGTAAGAGTTATCAGTAGTTTCACGAATGTTATGGAACTCAAGTCGGCATGACTTATCGAGCTATTGGGGTCTGACGTTTACCACCCCTAGGCGAGATATGCGACATATCAGACGAACAGACCGGACTGTACGGTAGTGTTACTGGTTGGATTCACTGGAGTTTGAGCGGGCTTGCTCGTCGATCTTCTGATCGCTCAATACCCGGGTGGCCGTTACGTTTAGCAGACCGCTTGCGGCTTGTGGGTGTTTGATATGATCATCACCTGCTGCCGGCGTATTGACGAGTCTTTAGAGTCCTACACAGAGGTTTCCTGGCTCAAGCGAAACGAAATAGGAGCGCATATGAGATATGTGCGGGACCGAGAATAATGCGTGTATGTGATACCGTATTCTATTCTCGCGATGAATGTATCGAATTGTTGTATGCGATATAACCTAGTTATCGAATCAAGGATTGATTCGATAAGCCGATACATTGGATACTAGTCGGTTATATGCGATATGACCGGATCGTTAAATCAAGTGTTGATTTAATGATTTAATGTATAATTATATATTTGATATATTACTTTGCATTAACTAGTATTGGTTCACTTTAAATGGATTTACTCACTTGGTTTGTGCACATTGTATATGTGATATATTTTGTGCACATGATTGTATCATGTTTGATGATACATGCAAGCTAGGGTTAGTGTGAAGAATTAGACCATGGTTAGGTTTATGATTAGGGTTTTCTTTTTATTTACTTATTCATTTATTTACTCTTTTGTTTATTTTGGAAAAAGAAAAAGATAAAGAGAAAAAGAATGGTTGCTAGTTTTGTCTTGTAGTTGAAGTTTCTTGAAACTTTGACTTAGGCACCATTCTTGTCTCATCCTTAACCCTAACCATTCAAGTTAACCATGGTCCTTTCTCTACAACTAACCAAGGGTTAGTAAATGATAAGTATTGATTTATTTATCATTTACATAATACTTATCATAATAATTCTTTCTTCATCTTCATCTTCTTCTTCCATGAAGAAGCTTGACTTCATCAATGGTGGATTGATGAAACAAGTGAGAAATCCAATTCTAAAGTCTACCCACATCCTATTTCTTCATCCTCTACCTCTTGCCAAGTAGTAGAGTGTGTTTCCTTCACAAGTTTTCATGGCTTGGTGAAGGTGGAGCTTGATCTAGCGATGCCTCGACGTAGATCATCTTCGGCACGTCGTCGATGACCTAGCCCGTCCATTCTCCGATGAAGCCGACGCTAGAGCCCGGGATTGCATGAGGACAGCGGAGATGACTTCATTGCGGAGCCGTGGAGGTGGAGCACCGGATCTACAAAGCTTGTATATCCGTATTCTTGTAGTTAAGTGTTAACTAGTTTAATGTTTCGCCTAGATTTCTAGCCAACGATCCGTAGTCGGGTTTCTCGGCACCTAGAATTTTTGAAATTGGCATGGTTGATGCCTTGTGAGACCTCTTGAGAGTGCCTAGGAACCTTACATTGCATACTATCATTTCAAGCAATGATTGTTTCTGTACATATACATGCCTAGCATCCTATATAATACAGGCCTCTAGGGAATACATATCTAACAATCTCCCACTTGCACTAAGGCCTGTAGTTGGTGCAATAAGTACCCACTGTCTACACGATAACCAGTTGCCGGCGTACCGCATGCCTAACAGCTCGAACAGTTTCTCAAACTGGACTTGAGGGATGGCCTTGGTGAATGGATCTGTTGTGTTGTCTTTCATGTCTACTCTCCATACCGCGATGTCCTGGTGATCCACTATCTCCAGGATGAGGCGATACCGCCTCAAGATATGTCTGGATTTCTGATAGGACCTCGGTTCATTTGCCAAGCCATGGATCCATTGTTATCACAATACAGAGGTATTGGATTAGTAATGGATGGAACCACCTGAAGTTCAGAAATGAACTTCCTCATCCAGACTGCCTCTTTTGCGGCATCTTTAGCATCAATATACTCAGCTTCTATCATGGAGTCTGTGACGGTATCTTGCTTGGAACTCTTCCAACATACCACCCCTCCATTTAGGGTAAATACAAACCCTGCGATAAGAATAATTTGACCGATTGTAGCATAGGAACAACATTTTCTATCAAGAGAATGTCGTCCACGTACATTACGAGGAATATAACAGTACTCTCTACAATCCTTTTATAAATACATGGTTCATCTACATTTTTTATAAAACCAAACTCTTTGATTGTATCATCAAAGCAGATGTTCTAACCCCGTGATGCCTGCTTTAATCCATAGATGGATTTAATCAACCTGCATGCTTTTCCGCTGCTCCCACTATCAATGAAGCCTTCTGGCTGATCCATAAAAACGCATTCTTCTAAATCACCATTTAGAAATGCCGTTTTAACATCTATCTGCCAGATCTCATAATCATAGTGAGCAGCTATAGCAAGCAGGATCCGAATGGATTTGAGCATTGCGGCTGGTGGAAAGGTTTCATCATAGACCAAGCCTGGTCTTTGACGAAATCCTTTTGCAACCAGTCTAGATTTATAGGTATCCACCTGACCATCCGCACCGATCTTTCTCTTAAAGATCCATTTGCACCCTATGGGTTTCACTCCAGAAGGTGCAACCTCCAAAGTCCATACTTTGTTGGTGTGCATGGATTCCATTTCGGATCTCATGGCATCCAGCCACTTTACTGAGTCACCACTCGTGATAGCTTGCTGAAAACTAGTAGGATCATCATCATCCATGATGCAATCTTCTCTATCACCATTAATTAGAAAACCGTAGTATCTATCAGGTGGGAGAGAAGTCCTACTAGATCTACAGAGTGGCTGAGGTTCGTCAGGTACTATTGAAACCTCGGGTTCAACCAAATCATCGGTAATTGTTTGTGTATCTGGAATTTCTTCCAGTTCGATCACATTGCCAACAGTATCATTTGTAAAAAGTTCATTTTCTAAAAATGTGGCATACTGACAAATAAACACCCTTTGTTCCTCCTTGTGGTAGAAAAGATATACATACGAGTGTTTTGGATATCCCACAAATTTACACAAAACCGATCGTGTCTCGAGTTTGTCCGGATTCTGCTTTTTAACAAAAATCGGACAACCCCATATCCTAACTCTTTTAAGAGATGGTCTCTTCCCTTACCATATTTCATATGGAGTGGTAGACACGGTTTTGGTCGGAACCCTATTCAATAGATAAATCGCAGTCTCCAATGCGTGCCCCCAGAATGATATTAGTAACTCAGCATCACTCATCATAGATCGTACCATATCTAATAAGGTACGATTTCTCCGTTTCGACACACCGTTGTGCTGTGGAATGTACGGAGGAGTGAGCTGAGAGATAATTCCATTCTCTTTTAGGAAATCTAAAAACTCTGAGTTTAGATACTCACCTCCTCGATCTGATCGAAGTTTCTTGATACTTAAGCCTGTTTGTTTTTCTACTTCAGATTTATACTCCTTGAGCTTTTCTAAGGCTTCAGATTTATGTTTCAACAAGAACACATGCCCGAATCTCAAGAAACCATCAGTGAATGTTATGAAGTACGAAAAACCACCTCTCACATGTGTAGACATTGGTCCACATACATCACTATGTATGAGGACTAAGAGTTCAGTAGCTCCCTCTCCCCGTGTCCACTAAACAGAGTTTTGGTCATTTTACCTTTGATACAAGACTGGCAAGTCGCATAAGATTTATATTCAAACGGGTTTAAATATCCATCTTTATGTAGCTTGGTTAGTCTTGTTTCGTTAATATGACCAAGTCCACAATGCCAAATGAAAGCTTCATTTATGTCTGAAACCTTTCTTTTGTTTGTGTATTAGATATTGAAAACTGTGTGCTGGTTTAGGACGTATATCCCGTTATTTAATGTACCAGACCCAATCAACTCTTGATTAAGGTTAATGTTCATAACATTAGATTGTAATACAAAATTATATCCAGCATTGTCCAACAACGATACAGATATAATATTACATAACATCGAAGGTACAAAATAACATGGGTTCAAAACCAATATACAATCCGACGGCAAACCAAGGTGATACTCTCTAACTGTTGTAGCATGTACAGAGGAACCATTCCCAACCAGGAGAATTTGATCACCTTTCTTCAAAAACCTGCTATTTCTCAGCCCCTGCACACAATTGCAGATGTGAGATCCTAACCCGGTATCTAATACCCAGGAAGCAGAGTTAATTAAAAAACAGTTTTCTGTTACAAACACACCTAAAATGGAAGCATCACCATGCTTCTTCTTCTTGAGTCCGGCCAGGTATCCAACGCAGTTTCTCTTTCAGTACCCAGTCTGGTGGCAGTGGAAGCATTCCCCTCGTCCTGTCGCAGGAGCCCATATCTTTTCCTTTCCCGGTGCCTTTTTCACTCCGCCTCTCGGCTTGATGGGATTCTTCTTCTTCTTTCCCTTGGCCTTGGTTTTCGGGACGGAGGAGGAAGATGGCCCAGCAATTAGAACGGGAGTTTTCGCTACCTTTAGCGTGCTCTCTGCACTCCTCAACATATTGAGGAGTTCAGGTAATGACTTCTCCATGTTATGCATGTTGAAGTTTACAATGAACTGAGCAAAGGCAGGGGGAAGGGACTGTAGAACAATATCAATATACTGTTCATTCTCCATGGTCCAACCCAGGTCCTCAAGTTCTTCGATAAGTCCAATCATCTTCAATACATTGTTACCTACAGACGTGTCAGCAGCCATCCGCATCTAAAACAACTTTCGTGATGCCTCGTATCGGAGAGTACGAGATTGCTCTCCATACAACTCCTTTGTATGAAGAAAGTGTTAGTTATATGTATGCCCTAGAGGCCATTACTGTACATACGATGTATATTGTAGTGGATGCTGGGACATATATAGGGAGGACTTTCTTGCTCGACATGATAGTATGCTATCTGGTTGCACTTTATCTTTACATGTATTCTGATTGTCTCTATTACATGTTGATAAAGCCCTTTGGATATGTACTCGACTACTGGGACTATGATGAGATCATACTAGTGGGGCCACGGTAGTCGACGAGTACATCCTATAACTGTTCCTAGTCGAGGGTGTATCGAGACAGGGCATCGATGCACCAGAGTAGACTAGCGTATACGCATCTTGACCCATATGATGGGCGATGGATGATCCCATATCCATCGGTGTTTGACATCAAGGATGGTGTACGGGTGCTCAGTGGAGACTGGGTACACTGGACGGACTCGCCGAGAACTCCCAAATGGTATTATACCTCACGTCAGATGGCGGTTCTTTGGTGACACTGGTACAGCTTAGTCTGTTGACCCGAGATCGTCATAGAGTCTTGTGTGATTCCCACCGTGCTTTGATTTCCATCATACCACGTCCAAGAGGGCGTGCAAAAAGGTGGCTTTTGGGTACAGTTCCGAATCACATAGAGGCAATGAGCGATAGGAGGGGATTCGTCTCTCCCGGTATAGGGAGTTGATGTTGTGCTGTGTTCGATTGGCTATAACCGGAAATCCCTGGCCAGGGTTGCTGAGATTTACTGGTAAGTGTTACCAGTAGTTTCTCGAACTTTTATAGACCTCATATCGACACGACTTATCGAGCTACTGGGGTCTGACGTTTACCACCCCTAGGTGAGATATGCGACATATCAGACGAACAGACCGAACTGTACGGTAAGTGTTACTGGTTGGATTCACAGGAGTGTGAGCGGGCTTGCTCGTTGATCTTCTGATCGCTCAATACCCGGGTGGCCGTTACGTTTAGCAGACCGCTTGCGGCTTGTGGGTGATTGATATGATCACCACCTACTGCCGGCGTATTGACGAGTCTTTAGAGTCCTACACAGAGGTTTCCTGACTCAAGCGAAACGAAATAGGAGCGCATATGAGATATGTGTGGGACCGAGAATAATACCAGTATGTGATACTGAATTCTATTCTCGTGATATGTATCATCGGACGGTTATATGAGATATAGCCGGGTTACCGAATCAAATGTTGATTCGATAGATTGATACATTTGATATTAGTCGGTTATATGTAATATGACCGGATCATTAAATCAAGTGTTGATTTAATAATTTAATGTATAATTATATATTTGATATATTACTTTACATTAACTAGTATTGGTTCACTTAAGATTATTTTTCTCACTAGATTGTGCACATTGTATATATGATATATGTTTGTGCACTAGTTTGTATCATGTTTGATGATACATGCAAACTTGGGTGTGTGTATGATTTAAACCATGTTTAGTTAATGGTTAGGGTTTTATTTTCTTTATTTATTTTGTAAAAACAAAATGGTGGCTTTGTTTGTTATTTGCTAGAAGCTTCATGATGCTTCAAGCATCTTTGAAAAGTCTAACCATTTTTGTTTTGTTCTTAAACCTAACCATTACCTAAACCCTAGTTTACACTCTACATGAGTTTATCTCACCCATGGTTGCAATATGATAGACATCACTTGAATTTTCTTTTAAAAAAGACAATTAATTTTCTTTTCTTCTTCTTCTTCTTGATGAAGTGAAGAAAGCTTGCTAGAAAATTTCAAGTGTTGAAATCAAGTGAGAAATCCAAATCCAAAGTGAACCCACTTCCTATTTCTTCATCCTCTACCACTTGCCATGTTGTATAGGGTGTTTTCTTCACAAGGTTCATGACCAAGTGAAGATGGAGCTTAAGTTTGAGTCGTCTCGACGTAGATCATCTTCGGCATCGAAGTCAACGACCTAGCCCGATCATTTCTCCGACGAAACCATCACTAGAGTCCGGGATTCCGATGATCGCAGCGGAGGGACGTCATCACGGAGCTTTAGATGTGGAGGACCAGATCTACAAAGGTTGTAATCCCTTTCACTTATTAGTAAAGTTGTTTGCTAGCTTAGAGTTTCGCCTATCCTCTAGTTAACGATCTTCCTTAGGGTTTCTCGGCACATAAATAATTGAATTTGGCATGGTTAATGCCTTGTGGAACCTCATGAGTGTGCCTAGGAACCCTACAGTGGTATCAGAGCCTAGCTAGAGCTTTAGGCGAAGTGTTGACGATGTTAGAAATCCGATCGAACCCCGAAACCCTAACCTTTAACCCTCTTTGTACATTTTCTGAAAATGTGGTTTTTTCCTAATTAAAAATACTCAAAAAAACAGCAGGCATTTCTAAGCATTACTGTGAAGCACGTGACCCCAATTCAATAAAGGCGCCGCGGAACCGCGGCCGTACCCTAGGTTACGCGGCGGTTCCGCGGCCATAAATATGCCTCTTTGTTCACTGTTTGCACAGTAATGTCTTAATATTGTTCCTGTGTTTTCTGGGAATTTTTAATTTGCACTCAAGAGTTGAGTTTTTTGGGTTGTATTGGGGACTCGTTGATTCGATCGGAAATTCCAACTTAGTTTGTGTGTTTTTCCCGGGTATTTGAGAAAGTGTTAAAAAGTTCGACCGGATATAAATACCCACTTTTTCCCCTGCCGGGAAATTTCCAATTGTTGGATTTTTTCGTGGTTTAAGAACATTCTAAGTAGTGCAAGTAACGTGATGGACCCTCTAGAAGACAACAAACCTTAACTCGATTATGTGACCGTCTTGAACTGCCCTTTGAACCTTAGGGTTTGGGGCAGTACGGCGTGCCACATGTGAGGCGTTGGCTTGACCCTTCTACGGCTGGACCGTTGGTACTGTGGCATGAAGTGAATTTTTTTAAACTTATTTCATGTGTTGAGCTGTTTCGGGAAAACTTGGGTGTTTGATTGTTCGATCGGAAAGTTTAACATTTTCTATTTATCTGGAATGTGATACAATATTTGGAATCCACAAATAGTTATGAGATAACTGATTTGAATGTTATAAACATAGCACTTTAGTCTCACTTGATCGGTTGCCGCGGAATTTTGATGTGATCAAAATTCCGTCGCAATCACGTTGCGTACGCGGATACTCGTCGGTAAACTTAATAGATAGCCACGCCCCATAGCCCCGACCAAGTGACTGTAGGAGAATCCCGTCGCCGAAAGCATCCGTTCGGGTGCTCGCGGCAGCGGTGTTCCGCCTTAGTGCATTTCGTCGACGGTATCGGGGGTGCGGCCGTCTACTAAAGTTTGCGACGAGCATTCGTTCTGGATGTCGGGAATCTTGTTGAATTGCCCGACTTGATATTGAAAAGTATTTTCGATAATGAGACTAAAATGCGGGATTTATAATTGTTAGGCATGCGATGTCTAAGGAATTCATTTGATTAGGCATGCGATGTCTAAGGAGGTTGCGGATTCCAACTGTTGTAGTTTTACACTTTCTTTTCTGTGACCGTAAGTGTAATATGTGATATCGCCGGTTTCGTTGCTATATGTCAACGACAATTGGGATGGGCATATTTACTTACGTTGATGACATGTGATGTTATGTGTTGCTGGATATGTTATATTGGATCGTCTCGTTTGAATAGCCGGGGTTTTTATGTGAGATGAGAGTTTTTCATTTTCATTCATGTAAATAACTTGTATGTAATATTCTTTTATTGGGGCACTTCCGGGATGAGGTTGATGTCACCACTTGTATATTATTTACTTTTCCGCATTAGGTAGACCCAAGGCGGGGAGCACAAGTAACCGGGTTCTAGGGTCCAGTGGGAGACCATCTGGAGGAGTCGAGACCGGGTCTCCTAACCCTAGAATTGGCAGTGTTGCTGCCTCTCTCGTAGGGGTATAGGGATGTGGGTTAGGCTATTCATCGCGACCGTGGAATCCGTGTTTTATATAGGCTCGTATTGAAAACACGGACGTCCTAGTATATCCAATGTTTCATATGTTTCTTCTGCTGCGATATCTGTGATGTGATCATTTGATATGTTGTGATAGATACTGTATATAGTATATATGATATATTATATAGACGTTACTTATGTTTTACACCCGTGCTAGCCCTGCCCCGCTCTGCCGTTAGTTACCTAACCTAACGTTGCACGAGGGGACATCGAGGCGAATGCGGATGGCATAAGTGTACGTCGTATTTATCTGTGGTGTTTAGGTGACTTAAATGATAGGACTTCATTAATATGATTAATGAAAGAAAAGAAACCTAAAAGATATTGTGGAATCGAATTTTCAAAAACAGGTAGCTACGGTTCTTGCTTTGCATCGCGGTGTTCCTTGTAGAACATCCTGCACCTTATTCGATAAGGAAAGGGCCGAGATTCCTTCACCGGGAGTGACCCCTTTAGTAATGACTGGCAGATGCTACACCCCTCGGTTTTTCTTTTGATTGATTTTGGAGTTTTTGCTTTGCATAGTGGTATATATGATATATCCTGTACCTTATTCGATGAGGAAAGGGCCGACGATCCCTTCACCGGGAGTGACCCCTTTAGCAAAACTAGAAAACCCTAAAAAACACTCCATTTTAAAATCATTTGATTCTACAACGATATCAAGTTCATTACGCAATAGGTTTTCAGAAAAACCTGTCGTAGCCCTCCGTCATTTCAGATAAGTCCTACTTAGTATTCGTGCTACGTTTGTTGGCCTGCGTCAAGGCGTAGTGTGCGGTAGCTAACTATTATTTATCTGTTTATGCATATGATGCAGATTGGATTAGGGTAGTCGTGCGACTTTATTGGCCTGTGTCAAGGGTTGTGCGGGTGGGTTTAATTCAATCAAGAAATGACGGGTTGAACTTGACTAACGCACTGTGGTTTGTTGGCCTGCGTCAAGGTCATGGACGCCAGGGGCAAAATTATCGGGAATTTCAAGTGTTGAAATTTGCAATGAGATTGCATACCTTCTATGAGATAGTTGGATCCCGATACCCGCTGCGAGTAAGAGTTACTCCTGAGAGAGTTTTACACATTACAATTAGCCGATCAAGTAGGTGTCTAGAAAGGTGTTAACGGGGTTACGCCTCTGGGAAAACGAGGTTTACTTTAATTAGGTCCGTGCGAAAGCACGGGGAACCTCCCTCAAAGTACCGACACTGGCCTGGCTGAAAGATTGGCGAACTTGTAGCGTGTAATTAATCCCGGCTAGTCTTTCCTTTTAGGGTTTGAAGGAAGATTTGATAAAAAAAACAGTGGAAGCCATCCTGATTAGATAAAATAATAACCAATCTGATCTTGCAAGAGCATACGCTGAGTGTTTTCTTCTCTCTCTCTCCAGGTAGCGACCATATCACGCCTTAATCAAGATAATAATACGGATATATTGACCGAACCCGCTTGTTATACTGAGCTGGAGAACGTTGGTCCCGCTCCAACTTATAATTGTTATAAGACAGAGCAAGAAATAGAGGAATACCAGATTTCCCATGCCGCCCAAACGAAGAAAGTGCATGCTGATGCATCATCTTCGAGTGTGTTCATTACATAGAACCGTTTCTCAGTATCCTTTACGTCCTCGGTATGTGATACCGGATCAGGATCCCGCATATGTAATCTGTTACATGGGCTACAGATAGGTAGAGAACTGAGAACGGGTGATAAGTTTCATGAGACAGAAAATGGTGCAAGTGTTGCAGCCAAGTCTGTTGGTCACTGTCACCCTGTATTACCAGAATACATTGATTCTGAACGAATGTCATTAGATACCGAACCTGATATACAAAATCATATCGGTCTCTTTATTAGTAAAGAAAGGATATAATTTTGTATTGTTGGATAATGTTTTGCACATATCCTATATCAAGAGTTGATCGGTTCAGGCACGTTATCTAAAAGCATATACATTCTAAATCAGACCACAGTTCTTGACGTACAGAACAAACACAAGAGGAAGAGTTCAGAATTGAACGATTCCTTCTTGATGTATTGTAGACTAGGTCAAATCAATGTGACCCGACTAGCTAAAGTTACATTTAGATGCATATTTAAATCAGTTTGAATTTACATCTTGTGAAATTTGCCGGTCATGTCACAGAGATAAAATGACCACAGTTCTGTTTATTGGAAACAGAGAAAGAGTTATTGAACTCTTGGGATGATACATGTTGATGTATGTAGGTCCCCTGTCTACATATACCAAGACCGGTTCTTTGTACTTCATTACATTCTCTGATAATCTCTCTAGATTCAGACATATGTTCCTGTTGAAACACAAGTCCGAACCTTTTAAGATATTCATGGAATATAAGTTAGAAGTAGAGAACCAAAACGAGTATAAGTATTATGTCCTTTGATGTGATCAAGCAGGAGAATACTTGAGCACGGAATTCCTGGATTATTCTAAAGGAGAATGAGATTCTCTCTCAGCATTACTCCTCCGTATACACCATAGCACGATGGTATATCGGAGCGGAGCAATAACACCCTATGTGATATGGTGTGCTCTATGATGAGTACTACTGAGTTTCCTATTTCCTTTTGGTAGTTATGCACTTGAGAAGCTGCATACCTATTGAATAGGGTTCAAATCAAATCAGTTGCCTACCACTTCATATGTGATATGGAAAGGGAAGATACCATATCTTAAGTTTGTTAAGATTTGGGGTTGTCCGGCCTATGTCTAAAAGCAAAATCCGGACAAGCTCGAGGCAAGGTCTGTTATGTAGAACTGGAAAGGTTCCAGCTATACAAAACTGCAGCTGATGATTTGGTAGAACCAAAAGATTCAATAGTAACCAACGAACCTCAGCCTCTCCGCCGATCTAGTAGGGTTCCTCACCCACCTGAGAGTTACTTCGGTTTCTCTATGACAGTGGGAGCGAGGATTGCATCATGAGATGATTACCAAACTAGTTTCGAGCTGGCCATCAGGAGTGAGACTCTGTAAGAATGGCTGGATGCTAATCGATCTGAGATGGAATCCTTATACACCAACAAAGTATAGACTTTGGTTGCTTTATCTGGAGGGTTAAATCCCTATCAGGAGCAAGTATATCTTGAGAAGATTACTTGGTGTACATGGAAAAGTTGAGACTTTCAAAGCTAGACTTGTTAAAGCTTTGCATCATTAACCAGGTATGGATTATGATGAAACCTTTTCTAAGTAGCTATGCTTAAGTCCATCCAGATCCTACTTGCCACGACTACATACCATGACTACGATATCTGGTGGTTGGGTGTCATGACTGCTTTTCTAAATGATTATTTAGAAGAGAGCGTCTATAAGTACACAACCAGAGGGCTTCGTAGACAGTGTGAGCAGCGGAAACGTGTGCAAGATGTTTTATGTGATAAAACAGGCATCGCAGAGTTGGAACATCTGTTTTGATGTGGTAGTAAAAGAGTTTGACTTCATCAAAATGGTAGATGAACCTTGTATATACAAAAAGGTATAGGGAGTATGGTGATGATCCTCGTAGAGTACGTGGATGACATACTCTTGATAGGGAAGGTGTTTCCTATGCTACGCTCGGCCAATCTCCGCTTATCACAAGGATTCTCCATATAGGATCAAAATGATACCTACTAAATCCTGGGTTTTGGATCTATGAAATAGATCTAATTGGATGTTAGGATACTCACTAGTTGTAGTGAGAAGGTATCAACGGATCCTGGGGAGAATCACTGGAAAAGTTCCAGAGTGATAAGGACGACTGAATGTCAGTCGCATGCATTGTCTTAACCCTCAGTGGAGGGACGGTATGTTGGAAGAGTTCCAAGCTAGATACCGTGACATACTAGACGATTAAAGGCATGATACATCATTACCAAAGATGCTACCAAAGAGGCAGTCTGGATATATATAAGTTCATGAGATGAACTTCGTTCCTACCATTGTGTGACAATGGAGTTGTGGCTTTAGCCAAGGAACTACCGTCCCATCAGAAATCCAGATATAATTCTTAGGCAGTATCACCTGATCATGGAGATGGTTGATCTCCAGGGAGATCGAGGTTAGGAGAGTAGACACAGAGGACAACAGCGCGGATCCACTCACAAAGGCCTTTTCCCCAGTAGAGACTTTTATGGGACGGTTGAGTATAAGATACTTCAACCACAGCTAATTGTTGGGTATGTGATACCACAACAGATGGCCCTAGTACAAGTGGGAGATTGTTAGTTATATGTATGCTCTAGAGGCCATTACTGTACATACGATATATATTGTAGTGGATGCTGGGACATATATTCGGAGGACTTTCTTGCTCGACATGATAGTATGCTATCTGGTTGTACTTTATCTTAACATGTATTCTGATTGTCTCTATTACATGTTGATAAAGCCCTTAGGATATGTACTCGACTACTGGGACTATGATGAGATCATACTAGTGGGGCCACGGTAGTCGACGAGTACATCCTATAACTGTTCCTAGTCGAGGGTGTATCGAGACAGGGCATCGATGCACCAGAGTAGACTAGCGTATACGCATCTTGAACCATATGATGGGTGATGGATGATCCTATATCCATCGGTGTTTGACATCAAGGATGGTGTACGGGTGCTCAGTGGAGACTGGGTACACTGGACGGACTCGCCGAGAACTCCCAGATGGTATTATACCTCACGTCAGATGGCAGTTCTCTGGTGACACTGGTACAACTTAGTCTGTTGACCCGAGATCGTCATAGAGTCTTGTGTGATTCCCACCGTGCTTTGATTTCCATCATACCACGTCCAAGAGGGCGTGCAAAATGGTGTCTTTTGGGTACAGTCCCGAATCACATGGAGGCAATGAGCGATAGGAGGGGATTCGTCTCTCCCGGTATAGGGAGTTGATATTGTGCTGTGTTCGATTGGCTATAACCGGAAATCCCTGGCCAGGGTTGCTGAGATTTACTGGTAAGTGTTACCAGTAGTTTCTCGAACTGTTATAGACCTCATATCGACACGACTTATCGAGCTATTGGGGTCTGACGTTTACCACCCCTAGGCGAGATATGCGACATATCAGACGAACAGACCGGACTGTACGGTAAGTGTTACTGGTTGGATTCACAGGAGTGTGAGAGGCCTTGCTCGTTGATCTTCTGATCGCTCAATACCCGGGTGGCCGTTACATTTAGCAGACCGCTTGCGGCTTGTGGGTGATTGATATGATCACCACCTACTGTCGGCGTATTGACGAGTCTTTAGAGTCCTACACAGAGGTTTTCTGGCTCAAGCGAAACGAAATAGGAGCGCATATGAGATATGTGCGGGACCGAGAATAATACCAGTATGTGATACTGAATTCTATTCTCGCGATATGTATCATCGGACGGTTATATGAGATATAGCCGGGTTACCGAATCAAATGTTGATTCGACAGATTAATACACTTGATATTAGTCGGTTATATGTAATATGACCGGATCATTAAATCAAGTGTTGATTTAATGATTTAATGTATAATTATATATTTGATATATTACTTTACATTAACTAGTATTGGTTCACTTAAGATTATTTTTCTCACTAGATTGTGCACATTGTATATATGATATATGTTTGTGCACTAGTTTGTATCATGTTTGATGATACATGCAAACTTGGGTGTGTGTATGATTTAAACCATGTTTAGTTAATGGTTAGGGTTTTATTTTCTTTATTTATTTTGTAAAAACAAAATGGTAGCTTTGTTTGTTATTTGCTAGAAGCTTCATGATGCTTCAAGCATCTTTGAAAAGTCTAACCATTTTTGTTTTGTTTTTAAACCTAACCATTACCTAAACCCTAGTTTACTCTCTACATGAGTTTATCACACCCATGGTTGCAATATGATAGACATCACTTGAATTTTCTTTTAAAAAAGACAATTCATTTTCTTTTCTTCTTCTTCTTCTTAATGAAGTGACGAAAGCTTGCTAGAAAATTTCAAGTGTTGAAATCAAGTGAGAAATCCAAATCCAAAGTGAACCCACTTCCTATTTCTTCATCCTCTACCACTTGCCATGTTGTATAGGGTGTTTTCTTCACAAGGTTCATGACCAAGTGAAGATGGAGCTTGAGTTTGAGTCGCCTCGACGTAGATCATCTTCGGCATCGAAGTCAACGACCTAGCCCGATCATTTCTCCGACGAAACCATCACTAGAGTCCGGGATTCCGATGATCGCAGCGGAGGGACGTCATCACGGAGCTTTAGAAGTGGAGGACCGGATCTACAAAGGTTGTAATCCCTTTCACTTATTAGTAAAGTTGTTTGCTAGCTTAGATTTTCGCCTATCCTCTAGTTAACGATCTTCCTTAGGGTTTCTCGGCACATAAATAATTGAATTTGGCATGGTTGATGCCTTGTGGAACCTCATGAGTGTGCCTAGGAACCCTACAGAAATATGGATTGTACATCCATCTTCTCGTGCTGCTTCTGATGTTCATTGTTCATAGAAGCAAGTACAAGTCACTTGGCTGTTGCACAGTCTATATCCCATGTCTCGCGGATTTCTTTATACGCAACTGAAGAATTAGGGCCTGGGCTAGGAGGGGCTGGAGTGGTCAGGACGTATCCGACTTTATCATAGGTCAGGGCAATATTTACGTTCCTTAGCCAATCTTTGTAATTCTGTCCCGTGAGTTTATTCTTTTCTAATAAAAGCTTAAGTCCCGTCATAGGTATCTGCCATTAGGAGAGAGAAAAGAAGACACTCAGCGATTGCTCTTGCATAATTAGATTGGTTATTAATCTTATCTAATCGATGTCTCCTACTGCTTTTTATTAAATTTTCCTATAAACCATAAAAAGAAAACTAGCCAGGATTAATTGCAATTTACAAGTTTGCTAACCGGTCGGCCAGGAAGTGTCGGTACTCCGAGGGAGGTTCCCCGTGCTTTCGTACGGACCTAATTAAAAATAAACCTCATTTTCCTAGAGGCGTAACCCCGTTGACACCTTTCTAGACACCTACTAGATTAGCTAATTGTAAAGTGCAAAACTCTCCCGGGAGTAACTTTTACTCACAGTGGGATCGGGATCCAACTATCATATAGAAGTTATGTAATCTCATTGCAAATTTCAACTCTTGAAATTCCCGATATGATTTTTACCCCTAATGTCTTATGACCTTAACTATGGTCAACTAATCATAAGCACTAGTCAAGTTCTACCCGCCATTTCGTGATTGATTTAGACCCACCCGCATGACCCTTAACTATGGTCAACAAAGTCATACAAATGTCCTAATCGATCACATCAAATGCTTTGTAGGGAGACATCACTTAGCAACCGTACACCATGCCTTAACTATAGTCAACCAACGTGGCACGAATACTAAGTACTCTGCTTCCTAAAATGGCGGAGGGCAACGGATGGTTTTTATTAAAACCCTTAACGTTTTGAACTTGATATCGTTGTAAAATATAGTGAAAGGAGTGGTTTAAGCTCCAATTTTAAAAGTCGAATGTTTTTGTAGTATCTTTCTAATTTCGTTAAAGAGGTCACTCCCGGTGAAGAGATCTCGGCTCTTTCTTCATCGATTGAGGTGCAGGATATTCATGAATACCACGATGCAAAGAAAAAGTTAGATCAACTATAAAAACAATCGAGTGTTTTGTAACATTTGCTAGTTTTGCTAAAGGGGTCACTCCCGGTGAAGGGATCTCGGCCCTTTCCTCATCAAATGAGGTGTTGGATATTCATCAAGGAATACCAATATGCAAAGTAAAAGTTAGATCAACTATAAAAACAATCGAGTGCTTTGTAACATTTGCTAGTTTCGCTAAAGGGGTCACTCCCGGTAAAGGGATCTCGGCCCTTTCCTCATCGAATGAGGTGCTAGATATTCATCAAGGAATACCAAAGCAAAAACTAGAGTTACCCATTTTAAAAAGTTTGATTCTACAACATCTTTAGGTTTCTTTTACTTAACATTAATCACATTAATGTTTTCCCATCATTTACGTTTCCTAAACATCACAGAAAAGAAACGAAAATAGAACGTACGCTTATGCCATCCGCATTCGCTACGGGGCCCCATCATTCACTGTTAGGTTACTTAACTAACGGCAGAGCGGGGGCTGGACGAGCGCGGGTGCAAAACATAAGCAACGTTTATTATATATCTCATATATAAATAGCCATTCGTCGCATGCATTTATAAACATTCCAGATCACAGATGAATACATTGGATATACTAGGAATTCCGTATTTCATTTAAGCCCTTAATAAAAGACGGTTTCCACGGTCGTGATGAATAGCCAAACCCCACCCTAGACCCCTACGGGTGCGGCAAACTACCCGCCAAATTTCCGAAGTGAAGCAATCTCCCTCAAAAAAGTGAGTAGGCCACTCGACACTTCGAGAACCTGGTAGTTTGTGCACCTCGCCTTGGGTCTATCCTACGAGCAAAAACAGTAAAAAGAAAATATACAACGGTGGCTACAACCTCAAACCGGATGTGCCCCGCAAAATAATATTACATTACTTTTTATAAATTACATGAATGAATGAAAAAACGCTCTTCTCACATCCCCAGCCATTCATCACAACGATCCAACATATTCATTTACACATACCATCGCATGATACCAATACCGATGTGTGCAACCCCGACTAATCGACATATAGAAATTAGTCGACGTTTCCTTAACACACATACACATCACTAAGCTTGTAAAGTAACCACGACATTAGAATTCCGCACGAGATTAGCAAACTAAACCATTTTCCAACTCTTGAAAAAATCCAGTGAGCAACCTTTTAAAAACCGATCTTTTGAGCCAATCCGGGAGTCGAAACGAACTCGAAACCCGCTCGAACATCACGGAGGAGAAGAACAACATGTTAAAGGTTGAATGGGGGGTTCGTAGGAGTACCTACCCCCGGGGCCACCTCGAGGTGGCCCCAAAGGGTGTGCAGACCCGAGAGCACCCTGTTGGGGTGCTCTCGGGTCACCAACCCCTAAGGCCACCTTGAGGTGGTCTTGGGGTGTGGGTCCGGCCTCTGGTACCCTCCTCCCCGAGGTGTCCCCGGGGTGTGCGTGCTCCACCCCACGGCTTCTCGGTTCAAACCGTGAGCCCGCGGGGTGTGCAAACAACTCAAAACTTTGATTTTCAAAACTGTTTTTTCGGCATTTTTTGCACGATGTAAAACGGCGGAATTCTAACGTTGCTACAAGCTATTTAAGGTTTAAGATAGGCTCTGATACTAAGTCAGTGAATGTTGCACACCCTCACAACACTTGTGAGGAGGCGGAAGCGATAAACAATAATTTTCTTGCATGCAACACCCACATAACCAAACATTAGTGCTTAAACCTTAACTAGCAAACTTATCAAGAGATCTAATCTACTATCAAAGTGTGCTATACCTAAGGAACCGGCCCTTCGGGTCTTCTCTTTGTTGCAACTCCTAGGCTCCTTGATGGTTGCAAAGAGCTCGATCTCCGGCCACCTCTAGATCCAAGACGATCCACCCGAGAGCTATCGAACAAGCTACAAACTCTTCACAAGAGTTTAACTAAGAGATCAAGATTGCTAGAAATGATCACTTAGATGATGTTGAGATCAAGTAATGGATTATATTTGTCCCTTGGCCTATGATTCACAACTCATGTGAAGGTTTAGGTCAAAAGGTAGAGGAAGGAGAGAATTAGGAGAGAGAATGTGTATGTGATGAATGAATGAAAAATCAAGCATAACAAAAGATATGGCTCAAAACAATAATTGAAGGATGCATTATTTTTTCACAAAAATAATGAACCATGCCTCAATAGTAAACCCAAATGAATATAAAATGATTTGAGCCATGCCTTCAACCATGCTAAGACTTTCTCCAAATTCCACCTCATCATTTCCATTTTATCAAAATGAAAATCCATTTATGAGGTGTCTCCTTCTAGAATGTATTCTTGTACAATTACAAGAATACCCCTCACCGTATACCGTATAAGTATACTCGTATTCGAATTCCGAAAAATATGAATACAAATAATCAAATAATATAATTCCGGTATCCGGCTTAAACCAAAGCCTACTAGTGTTATCCTTCCGATCATTATTCCTGTAACACTTACATGAACTGTAAGTCGATGTACAACACTCCATGACTTGCGGGGAGGCGGAATAATGAAAAACGATCTTGTTTAAAGCGTAAACATCGACTAACCGAGAATCTTTGCATAAACAATAACTAACAACAAACATAGGAGTTAACAACTACTATGAAAAGTGATTATACCTGTAGAACCGAGTCTTTCGCCTGGTCGTTCTCCACGTCCTCTTCGGCCTTCTCTAAGTAGTAGAAGATCCACCCGAGAGCTTTACTACAAGCTTCACCTCAAACTAGAGGTAACTAGGTTTCTTAAATCGCTAATCTAAGCAACCTAGGTGATATAGAGAATGGTTAAGGATTAAGTAGTCTAATCTAATCCTTGTACTAAACACATGAGAGGGGAGGATTAGGGTTTGAAGAGGGAGAGCTTGAGGAGAGAGAAAGTGAGCAAGAGAATGAGATGAGAAAATGAGCTATCATAATATATATCAAGCATTATGATTTATCCAAATAAAAGAAAATAAATGATTAATCATCATGCTTAATAAATATAAGAGGGTGATTCATCTCCATGAGTCATTAAGCATTTATGATGCATTAATGACTTGGATGAATCACTCAAATGACTCACTAATCTCATTTAATGCATATGCCACCTTAACCCCTAAGTCACCATCTTCTAGAAGCTTCTCGCGCAATTACGAGAACGCCCCTCCTATCCGTGAAAACACGGAAAAACTTTAGACTGTATAAATCCAATAACCGGATACTAGAAACTGGCTTAAACCAAAGCCGACTAGTAAAAACTGTCCGGATGTCGTACGTGCGTAAACACACGTATGCGTCCGAACCCTTGTCGTAAAACCATACGATCTCTATATCGTTTTGCCTCGAGTAGGGAAACTCTCTGTATGGGACTCTAGAGACTCGACTACTACGCTGGCAGTGGGTTTAACCACAGACCGCAAGCGGCACTAGCTGTACGTAACGGTCCCCAGGTTGATGTCGATAAGAAGGCCGATGAGGAAATCCATCCGTACTCCTACTGAGTCTGATGTGACAATCTCCGTACAGTCCGGTCTGTTCGTCTAAGAATATCGCATATCGGGCCTAGGTGGCGGCAAGCGTCAGTCCCCTAATAGCGGTATAAGTCGTGTCGGAGTGAAGCCCATTACACCCTGAGAAACTACTGGAACCTACCAGCAAATATCGCTTGCCCTGGCCAGGGACTTTGCGTAATGGCTCTCTGACACAGCGCGATATCAACCCCTAATACCGGGAGAGACGAATCCTGTCTAACCGCCACTGCCTCCAAGTGCTCGGGACTGCACCCAACTGCTACCTGTTTGCACGACTCCTTTGATCCGTGGTAGGGTAGCAATCTAAGAACAGTGGGACACACTCGAGGCGAAGCAACAGTGTCAAGTCCGCGGACTATGCTGTACTCATGTCACCTAGGAACTGTTCACTGACGACTGGTATAAAACCAACCAACAGTTCCCTGTGAGTCCTGTCCGGTGTACCCGTAACCTAACGAGCACCTGCATACTATCTCCAGTACGACGTACTGACGGCTGTGGGACAGACCATCTCCCCAACTGGGATGAGAAACGTACACACTAGTCTACTCCGGAGTATCGATGCCCTGTCTCGATAATCCTACGACTAGGGACCTAAATAAGGATGTGCTTGTAGACTACCCAGCCCCCACTAGTGTGACTGCCATCACAACACTGGTAGTCAAGCAAGATCCTAAGAGCTCTATCAATACGTATACTCACATATTAAGATAGAAAAACCAAGTAGCATACTACCATGTTTAGCAAGACTATTATACATATGAATATCCCAAGCTTCCATTAAGTAATATACAAACTAGTATGATACAATAATGGCCCCTAGGGCATATACACTAACAATCTCCCACTTGCACTAAGGCCATGTACTGGCATATCGAAGACCGATGATCTCGAGTTGCCTCTCGAACTGAATCTGAGGTAGGGCTTTTGTGAATGGATCAACAATGTTCTCTTCAGTAGCAACTCTTCGAACCTCGATCACCCGACAATCAATGATCTCCCTGATCAGGTGATACCGCCTTAAGATGTGTCTGGACTTCTGATGGGACCTTGGTTCTTTCGCTAAAGCTATAGCTCCGTTGTTGTCGCAATACAGAGGTATTGGATCAACAATGGTAGGAACCACCTGAAGTTCTGTTAGGAACTTCTTCATCCAGACTGTTTCTTTTGCGGCATCGCAAGCAGCTATATACTCCGCTTCCATCGTCGAGTCAGCAACGGTGTCCTGCTTGGAGCTCTTCCAGCACACCGCCCCTCCATTGAGGGTAAAGACATAACCTGACATGGACTTGGAATCGTCCTTATCACTCTGGAAGCCGGAATCAGCATAGGCCTCCATCCTGAGGTCTTTTCCGCCGTAAACCAAGAACATCTCCTTAGTCCTCCTCAGGTACTTGAGAATGTTCTTTACTGCTATCCAGTGCTTCTCCCCTGGGTCTGACTGATACCGGCTTACCACGCTCAGTGCGTAAGCTACATCTGGTCTGGTGCACAACATCGCATACATTATAGAGCCTACCGCAGAAGCGTAGGGTATAATAGACATGCGTTCCCTTTCCAAATCAGTCTTGGGAGACATCTCTTTGGATAGGGTGATTCCGTGACAAGCCGGTAGATCACCGCGCTTAGAATCTTCCATACTGAATCTTTTCAGTACAGTGTCGATATACCTGGACTGCGAAAGTCCCAACATCCTCTTGGATCTATCACGATAGATCCGGATCCCCAGAATGTTAGAGGCATCACCCAGGTCTTTCATGGAGAACCTGTGTGACAAGAATCCTTTGACAGATTGTAGCATAGGAATGTCATTTCCTATCAATAGAATGTCATCCACGTACAAGACGAGGAATACGACAGTTCTTGCTACAACTTTACTATATATGCACGGTTCATCTGGATTTTTGATAAAGTCATATTCTTTGACTGTTTCATCAAAACAGATGTTCCAACTCCGCGATGCCTGCTTTAGTCCATAAATGGACTTAAGCAACTTGCATACTTTCCCGCTGCTCCCACTCTGATTGAAACCCTCTGGCTGATCCATATAGACACACTCTTCTAAATTTCCATTCAGAAAGCCGTCTTTACGTCCATCTGCCAGATTTCATAATCATGGAAGGCAGCAATAGCAAGAAGGACCCGAATGGAATTGAGCATAGCCACTGGAGAAAAAGTTTCGTCATAGTCCAAACCAGGTCTTTGACGAAAACCCTTTGCAACAAGTCTAGCCTTATAGGTTTCCACCTGTCCATCTACACCAATCTTTTTCTTGAAGATCCATTTGCATCCTATGGGTTTTACCCCATCTGGAGCAAAGTCCAAAGTCCATACTTTGTTGGTGTACATGGACTCCATTTCGGTCCGCATTGCATCTAGCCATCGTACCGAGTCGCCGCTCTGGATGGCCTGCTGGAAGCCAGCAGGTTCATCATCATCTATGATGCAATCCTCTCTATCCCCATCTATGAGAAAACCGTAGTATCTCTCAGGCGGATGAGACGGCCTACTACTCCTGCGGAGGAGTGCGGGAATGTCCTGTTCTTCTTGAACTACTTGTTCTACCAAACTTTCAGTATTAGTTTGTGGTTCTGGAATTTCTTCCAGTTCTATTTCGCTCCTATTTATTTCCTTTTCTAAAAACTGATATTGTAGAAAATGGGGATTACGAGAAACAAACACCATTTGTTCCTCTGCGTAATAGAATAGATACCCCTTGGAGTTCTTTGGATATCCCACAAACTTACACTTTACTGATCGTGCCTCGAGCTTGTCCACATGCTGCTTTTTAACAAAAGCTGGACATCCCCATATTTTCAGATACTGAAGATAGGGTTTCTTCCCACTCCACATCTGATATGGCGTGGTAGGCACAGTCTTGGTAGGTACCATGTTCAAAAGATATGCCGCTGATTCTAGCGCATAACCCCAAAAAGATCGCGGTAACTCAGCATTACTCATCATAGATCGTACCATATCCAATAGGGTTCGATTCCGTCTCTCCGATACACCGTTATGCTGTGGAGTGTATGGAGGAGTAAGCTGAGAGAGAATTCCTCTCTTTTAGGTAACCTAGGAACTCGGCACTCAAGTATTCACCACCTCGATCAGATCTTAGTGTCTTGATACTTTTGCCGGTTTGGTTTTCTACTTCATTCTTATACTCTTGGAATTTCTCAAAAGCCTCGGATTTATGTTTCATCAGATAAATGAATCCGTACCTTGAGTAATCATCCGTGAAAGTAATGAAATAGGAAAAACCACCTCTTGCATGTGTAGACATTGGACCACATATATCGCTGTGTATGAGTCCTAAGAGCTCGCTCACTCTTACTCCATGTCCAGTAAATGGAGTCTTTGTCATCTTTCCTTTGAGACAAGATTGACAAGTGTCATAAGTTTGATATTCAAAAGAGTCCAAATATCCTTCTCTATGCAACTTAGTCAACCTTCTCTCATTGATGTGACCCAGTCTACAATGCCATAAGAAAGCTTTATTTAAATCTGGAGACTTTCTTTTTAGTGTGTTCTGGACATTGAAAATTTAGAGTTGATTTAACACATATATACCGTTTTCCAGTGTACCGGACCCAATCAAACTATGATTAAGGTGGATGTTAACAACACCACTTCCAAACGTGAAATCATAACCTTTATTTGATAACAAGGAAACAAATATGATATTACACGTTAAGCTGGGTACACAAAAACAGTTATGTAAAACCAAAATGTGTCCACTCGTCAATCCCAGGTGATAATCCCCTACGGACACAGCTCCCACGCTAGCTCCGTTAGCAACCATCAGGGTCATATCACCTTCCTTCAGTACTCTACGGTTTCTCAGTGCCTACAATGAATTGCAAATATGAGATACTGATCCGGTATCCAATACCCAGGAAGTAAAGTTGATTGACAGACAATTCTCAATTACAAACACACCTGAAGTCGAAGCCATAGCTTGCTTCGGTTCCTGGTTCTTGGCGTTCCACGCCTTGCAATCCTTCTTCCTGTGCCCTTTCCTATGACAATGGAAGCATTCATCCTGGCCCACTACCGGTACCGCAAACTTTTTCTTTCCCTTCCCTCCCACCTTACTTACACCTCCTCTAGGTCTGGGGGCGGCCTTCTTTTTCCTTCCTTTGGCCCTAGCCTTGGACCCGGAAGATGAAGCACCGCTAACAAACATAGCGGGTGTTTCCCTTACCTTCTGCAAGGTGCCCTCTGCACTCCTTAACATGTTCAGGAGTTCCGGAAGTTCAACTTCTTTTCTTTGAATGTTGAAGTTCAGGATAAACTGGGCGTAGGTGGAAGGAAGGGACTGGAGAATAAGGTCTGTATAGAGCTCATTATCCAAAGTCGTCCTAAGGTCTGCGAGCTCTTCTATATAGCCGATCATCTTTAGGACATGTTCTCCTACCGATGACCCGACAGCCAACCTCGCTCGAAACAAGTTCTTAGAGGTCTCGTATCTTGCTATACGAGATCGCTCTCCATAAAGTTCCTTTGTATGGAGAAATATGGCATCAAGTTCCATATCCTCGTGCCTCCTCTGATGTTCATTGTTCATTGAGGCAAGCACGATGCACTTGGCTTTCGCGCAATCGAAATCCCAGGTTTTGCGGATTTCCTTATCCGCATTACTGGATTTGGGACCAGGGACAGCAGGTGCCTTAGCGGTGAGGACGTACCCCAATTTTTCATAGGTCAAAGCCATTTTGACATTCCGCAGCCAATCTTTATAGTTTGGCCCTGTCAGTATATTTTTCTTTAAAAGTAACTTAAGTCCAGTCATTTTCAGGGTCGCTGCAATTAGGAGATAGAGAAGAAAACTCTTTAGCATGATGCTCTTGCAAGTTTAGAATGGTTTTTAATTTATCTAAACTGGATGGCTCCCACTGTTTCTCGAATCCTTCCTCAAACCATAAAAGAAGAATTAGCCAGGACTATTCTCACTGTACAATACTTGCTTAACCGTTCAGCCAGGCTGGTGTCGGTACTTCGAGGGAGGTTTTCCAACGCTTTCGCGAAGTTCCTTAATTAAATAACCTCTTTTCTCTGGGGGCGTAACCCCGCTGACACCTTTCTTGACACCTACTTGGTTTATAGCATTGATCGTTAAGTGAAGAATATCCTGATGAGTAGCATATACTCACAGTACGATCGGAATCCAAATATCATCGTATGATAATGTTGAAGGAATCCTACCAACATTCATCAAACTCCAAATGGTATGCAACTCTTTGCAAATTTCAGTTTCTTTAGAAATTCCCGATATATATTTTTTCCCCATGCTCTTATGACCTTGGCGTTGGTCAAAATGTCATAAGTCACATGTCAAGTTCTACCCATCATTATCTTGTTAATTTGAACCCATCCGTACATATCCTTGACGTTGGCCAAAATGATAATACGACTGTCCCAAACCAACTCATCTATCTATGCAACAAATAAATACCCAGCAGCTACCAAACACTATGCCTTGGCGTTGGTCAAAATACATAGCTTGAATACTACTGAATACCCAAATGAAATGACGGAGGGCTACGAATGGTTTTGGCGAAACCGTGAACGTAGTGAACTTGATATGACCGAAGGAACCTGATAGCTTTTTAGAAGGAGTGGTTAAAGCTCCGCAATTAAAAAATATCATCTGTTTTAAAATAACCGAGTGGTTTCTTTTAAATTGTTCCAACGATTCATCTTTTGGTTTATTTTCTTTGCATTATAAATAATGCGTCCCATCATTAACCTATCATTGCAGAAAACAACGAAAATACAACGTCCTCTTATGCCATCCGCATTCGCCACGGGGTCCCGTCATCACCCGTTAGGTTACTTAACTAACGGCAGAGCGGGGGCTGGGCTAGCGCGGGTGTAAAACATAAGTGACGTCTAAATAGCTATCATATATAGATATTGTACATTCGTCAGACGCAATAATAGGCATTCCGGATCTCATATGAAATTTATTGGATTTGCAAGCAATCCGTGTTTGTTTAGAGCCTGCAACAAAAGACGGATTACACAGTTGTGATGAATAGCCATTACCCCACCCTAGACCCCTACGGGTACGGCAAACTACCCGCCAAATACCCGAAGTGAAGCGGTCTCCCTCAACAAAGTGAGTAGGCCACTAAACACTTCAAAGTACCCTGTAGTTTGTGCACCCCATCTTGGGTCTATCCTAGGAGCAAAAAACAGTAAAATAAAATAATACAACGGTGGCTACAACCGCAACCTGGATGCGCCCCGCAAAATAATATTACAACATATTACAGTTACATCGAATGAATGAATATAACAACCCATCTCAAACCCCGGCTAATCATCACAACAGTCCAATACAGTTCACAACCACAAACAGTAAAAACCATTACAGAAATGTGCAACTCCCTGCCAACCGACATACCAGCAGTTAGGGGAGGTTTACGAACACATTATACAATCACAGATATAATCATATTAGCAAACATCGTAAAATTTCGATCGAGCAAAACACTTTAGATTCTACTGCAAAACTTCTCTGTGCACCTGAGATCTTAGCAGAAAATAAAATATCCAGAAATATCACTGTTAACACAGAGGGGTTACTGGAAAAATTTAGGCCGACTCGGCCCTAACTCGGCCGCGGATCCGCGGTGGATCGCATGGATCCGCCGCGGTTCCGCGGTGAGTTAGCCGAGTTGGGAGTCCAAATTTCTTTAGTAGCCCTATAATTTCATGCTTGTTATACTGCAGGTCCCTGAAAAATTTTTAGGGCCTGTTTTAAATTCGACAGAAACTGTGTTAAAACGATAATCTTTCCGGTTCTTTTTGCGTTCGAAATACTTACGACTTTGCTAATGAGTTAATTATTGTTTAGCGAGGCTCTGATACCACTGTAAGTCGATGTACAATACCCCACGACTTGCGGGGAGGCGGAATAATGAAAAACGATCTTGTTTAAAGCGTAAACATCGACTAACCGAGAATCTTTGCATAAACAATAACTAACAACAAACATAGGAGTTAACAATTACTATGAAAAGTGATTATACCTGTAGAACCGAGTCCTTCGTCTGGTCGTTCTTCACGTCCTCTCCGGCCTTCTCTAAGTAGTAGAAGATCCACCCGAGAGCTTTACTACAAGCTTCACCTCAAACTAGAGGTAACTAGGTTTCTTAAATCGCTAATCTAAGAAACCTAGGTGATATAGAGAATGGTTAAGGATTAAGTAGTCTAATCTAATCCTTGTACTAAACACATGAGAGGGGAGGATTAGGGTTTGAAGAGGGAGAGCTTGAGGAGAGAGAAAGTGAGCAAGAGAATGAGATGAGAAAATGAGCTATCATAATATATATCAAGAATTATGATTTATCCAAATAAAAGAAAATAAATGATTAATCATCATGCTTAATAAATATAAGAGGGTGATTCATCTCCATGAGTCATTAAGCATTTATGATGTATTAATGACTTGGATGAATCACTCAAATGACTCACTAATCTCATTTAATGCATATGCCACCTTAACCCCCAAGTCATCATCTTCTAGAAGCTTCTCGCGCAATTATGAGAACGCTCCTCCTATCCGTGAAAACACGGAAAAACTTTAGACTGTATAAATCCAATAACCGGATACTAGAAACTGGCTTAAACCAAAGCCGACTAGTAAAAATTGTCCGGATGTCGTACGTGCGTAAACACACGTATGCGTCCGAACCCTTGTCGTAAAACCATACGACCTCTATATCGTTTCTCCTGGAGTAGGGAAACTCTCTGTGTGGGACTCTAGAGACTCGACTACTACGCTGGCAGTGGGTTTAACCACAGACTGCAAGCGGCACTAGCTGTACGTAACGGTCCCCAGGTAGATGTCGATAAGAAGGCCGATGAGGAAACCCATCCGAACTCCTACCGAGTCTGATGTGACAATCTCCGTACAGTCCGGTCTGTTCGTCTAAGACTATCGCATATCGTGCCTAGGGGGGCGGCAAGCGTCAGTCCCCTAATAGCGGTATAAGTCATGTCGGAGTGAAGCCCATTACACCCTGAGAAACTACTGGAACCTACCAGCAAATCTCGCTTGCCCTGGCCAGGGACTTTGCGTAATGGCTCTCTGACACAGCGCGATATCAACCCCTAATACCGGGAGAGACGAATCCTGTCTAACCGCCACTGCCTCCAAGTGCTCGGGACTGCACCCAACTGCTACCTGTTTGCACGACTCCTTTGAACCGTGGTAGGGTAGCAATCTAAGAACAGTGGGACACACTCAAGGCGAAGCAGCAGTGTCAAGTCTGCGGACTATGCTGTACTCATGTCACCTAGGAACTTGTCACGAACCGAAAGAGCACGTGACTGGCCCTTGAACCATATGAAGTCTATAGGACTCCATCTGATCCAAATAAGCCAAAAGCCCAGAAATCTAAAACCATTTTTAGGAATAAGTAAAGAAACTGGTTTAAAGAAGTGAAGAAATACATGTTTGAAATCAAGGTTTTTAAATAACTAAGCCGAATATGCATTTTAAAACAGTACAGTTTTCTAAAAATTTCGGCAGAGTTTCTTTTGTAAAACTGGCCCCGAATGGGGTACAACAAGGATAACAATATATGCAATGATAAAGGCATCCCCAAGCGGGAGCTAGCTCTTCGTCAAATGACGGCCACAACCACACATGCAACAATAATATACAACGCCGAAAGGCGAGGATCAAATCCAAAAGAAACACAGTAAGCATGAAAACCGCAATACTACTAAGCGCGACTCTAAGGTCAAATAATACATCACTAAGGTCTAGGTCTGAAACAATATACAAGTTTTTGGTTGATGGAAATTCTAGATACAATGAATAAAATAAATACAATGGTGGTTCTTGATGCGAAAGAACCCACCTACCAACGCAAGTCACCCATAGGGAAGCAGTGTGCCAGAAATGCCGCTATGGAAACTGTACGGCAAACCTGCAAGAACTGGGGCACAACGGGGGTGAGTTGCCAACTCGTGAATAGAAATATCTACAAGCAGAAACCGAAAGCAAGACATAATCCTAGGTCAATACGATCAGTATATAAAATCCTCAATATATAACATGCAGCCTATAACAAGGCCAGGGTAAATATCTAACCCGAGTGCAATCTCATGTGCCTGTGTCAGTGCCTCAGGTAGCAATATAACATATGAATGAGATATGAAATGCGTGAAAACAGAATACATTTACATGAAGCAACTGTTTTCATAATTTAGTGAGATTTCCTTTGTATTTTTAAAAAGAGGTATCATAATGAAATCAGCATAAAACTGTGACTAGCATCGGCACAAAACGTAATCCCAATATCTCGATATCTCAAAGTCTCAACCACAAAATCTAGGGCGCCGTCAGTCCAGACCGGCCCCTACCATCAATCTCAAGACCACGACGGTATCCTCCGGATATCCGACGCGTCGGGTAAAATCACCGGTAGGTAGTACTCCCCTGCCAGGCTCAACGTCATCACCACATTCCTCTTGCCCCGGGGTACCGCACCGGGTCCACCATGTACCCGAAACGGTTCATCCGTCTCCTCGAATCGGGTTTCCAAATCCATCAGCAAACTCATGGTGGACGACTCATACATCATGGGAAAACCGCACTTCTTTATTTTAAAAGAGAATATGATTATTTGTGTCTTTGCGGTTTTCCTCCAAATCCAGAAAATCTCATAGAAATCCAAATCCAAACCTCAATAGCACGTAAAATAGTGAATATATGCATGAGAATCCATGAATGCGGCATAACAATGAATAACAGTATGCATGAAGTAGCAGGTAATAACTACAATGTCTAAACTATTAGCTAATAGGCTATGTCAAGCAATAATATATTTTCTAAGGTGTACGTGACATGGCAATTACCGATGAAGATGTGTGTGAGCCGGCAAGTAAGTGTACGTGGTACATACGCATCATCGGTAATGGTGCTGGTGTCCTAACAGCATGATATCAATAACGGAGTATGAAACATAAAATAAGCATGCGATGCGAAGCGAACCACAAAAAGGAGCGGGAGCTGAAAACTAGACGCAACTATAACTAATCTGCATAAATCTAACATAAATCCTACAAATGGTGCCTTTTGAAAGAACACGAATCATGGGGTTTTGAAAATAGGGGCTACGGTGTTTTTATGAAAAGATACGCCTTTTTAAATATCCGTAGATCCCTTGACCTGTCTTTTAAGATACCCACGACCCGCTAGTTTTGAAATAGGTAGGAGTCTAATCTAATCTAACAACTACTCTAAACTAAGCGGCCGAACTAACAAGCTGAGCTACAGGTAAGGAAACCGCCTAACATCTGAGTCGATATATAGATATAATAGTCGGTGATTCCGCCTCAATAGTATCGCGTACGATACAGTATATCATATGACATCCTCAAGTCATGAGTGCGGATCTATCATCAATGTAAAGCTCATACGGTAAATCGTCGTACGGCATCCCAATAGCTGGGTATGGGTCAATATCACACCATCTCATCACATTTCGGGTATCACTTATCATCATATCATATAATCTGGGGTACTGATCTAAGTCTAGTACAACTGATATCATCTACAAAGTATGAATGCGGGGGTAAACACACATCCCAAACCCGCAAGAATCACACTACGTATCCCAAATACGAATCATATCAAATCACCGATCTCGCGGCACAAAGCCCACATCATCGACTCAACTCCAAAGTCATCCCATATCATCAAACACAGTGCAAGTATAAGAAACACACAAGTGTATGCGTGTGGGTGCAAATCTATCCTATGGTTCGCAACTAGGAACTACGCTAGTTATTTCTACCCCTAACTAACCATAACACACTAACTACCACACATATAAATATACTACATAGTACTAATTACGGACTGCGGAGGTGCTATACGCCATCCACCCGACTTCCCCCTGTAGATATAATCTACTCACCTGCATCATCATTTGCGGACATCACCACGTATTTGCTGGTCGTCCCGAAGTCTTCATGGGTACCTACATATCAAAATATCGTATATGCGCATTAAAACCAATTCAAAGCTAAAACGGCACACGAAACCCAAACGATACGATAAGGGGCCTATAGGTGAGAACCTATGGCACGCCTTCAAAACCATAAATAAATCCTCTATATCGTCATACAAACGCCAAATAGTCGAGGCAAAACACAATCCACAATTTCAGAATCAAAAATACGGAATACGGAAACGCGAATCCAAAATAGCAACTTAGGATATATGCCCCAGATTTTACCCTAGATAGAATCTGTCAAAACTAGAAGTACCCTGGGTCAATACTAGAGGAAATAGGGGCATGCACGCAAAACGAGGAAATTCCTCACTGGTCTGGCCGCAAATTGCGGCCAGAAAGGGAAAACCGGCGGCCTCGAAGTGGAGTGGGGAGCTAGGGTTTGGGGTGATGGTTCAATGGTGCCTGCACATGTCACTGTCCACTCAATATTATTTTCAGGTGTCTCGTATGATAGCAGATTCAAGTTAACCTTCACAGATTTCACATTTTCCCCGATATCGGTTTCTAAAATCCGTATTCTGGTTTTAGCTTCAGGTTTTGGGTTCCAATTCATACACTAGGGTGTTGGTATAACCTTAACTGAGCTTAATTTCCCAATACAACACAAGTTTCCTCAAACCCTAACTTGATTATTCTCAATTCCTTAATATCACACAATATCGATTAAAAACTAAACATGGGGTAAAGGGAATGCTATAACTAAGCTAATGGTTCAGAAAAATACCTCATTTGGCAACTCAAGAATTTTCTTGAGTTGCCCCTAGTGGCCAAAATCCATGCTTTCTTAGTCCATCTTGTAGGTCTCGGGCTTGTGCACAATTTTAATGAAATGAGTGTGAGGTTTTGGGGTTGTTTTTGAGATGATGTGAGGAGTTGAAGAGGGGAGGAAGATGGAGGAAGAAGCAGCAGCAAGGGAGAGTGAGAGAGGAATGAGTGTTGAAAAAAAAATGGAGGAGAAATGGCTAAGTGTTCAAGTCAAAGTCCTCACCTACCCTCTCTTCTCACCATACCCTATTTTCTTTTCTCTTTTTCTTTTTCTTTTCCTTTTCTCTCAAAATCCTTCTCACATAAATAGTAAACCCAAATGAGAAACCATGGCAAGAAAAATGCACAAGTGTAGAAAAAGTGATATGTGCATGTTTTGCTCAAAAATGCTAAAAACCGATTAGCGATTTTTTAATCGCGATTAGCACTAAATTAGTGTCAAACTAATCACAAAAACTTTAAAATGTCATAATTCTATAATTTACCCTATTTTAGAATTTTTCATAAATTTTTCTCAAATTTTTTCCTATTTATTTGCATTTAATAATACCAAAATATTAAAATATTCAATAAAATAATATTAAATTATAAAAATTCCCAAAATTAATATTTTATCTTTTTGAAAATGTTACAATCTACCCCCCTTAAAGAAATTCGGTCCCCGAATTTAAATTTAAACCCCCAATACTAAAACAATTTCAGTAATAATCCAATTTGTCGGGGCTCCGAAAACATCAATACATAAAGGATATCATAAAAATGTACTGCTCTATTAGAATCAATTCCCCAAAATGCATATTTAAGAATATCCTATGCGTCTGGTGCGCAAGGAATCAAAATCCATATATTTGTCAAACAGGTGTACAAAACAACATCTAGGTGCAACTGGTGTGCACGAAACATCTGTCGTAGGCAACGTGTGTGCCTGACAGAAAAAAATCAGGTGCATGTGACATGCACGAAGAATCCCGATTTAGTGCATCTGGCGTGCACCAAAATCGTATATCAAAACACTAAAGATGCATGAAAACTACGCTGGAAGTGCAAATCAAATCACTGCATACGGTAGGCATGAAATCTCAATCAATATCTCAAATGTAATAACTATGCGCAAAATATATAAATATCCAGTGGGTGCATGAAACAAATATCATGAAACTCAATCATCAAAACTAAATCATGCAAACAGAACGCCCAAAATACCGAAATCCAAAATGACGGATACGTGATAATCGAATCACAAAATCACAAATCATAAATACCGTCGTCGGTAGTTCCTCCTTCGAGGTCGAGAAGGAGTCGGTGCATCCACTGCTAGCAGCGCAGGATATCTACTTGTCTCTTGCTCACGGTCTGGCGTCCTCTGACTCTGGGTTCTTATCTTTTCTGCGGATTACCTATCTCGAAATCAATCGGCTCATCGGCCCTGTCAGGTGTGCTAACGGGGACGATTCCGTTCTGGCACTTCTCTGGTCACCTATCGGTCAATCCTCACGACCACTCGTGAGGCAGCCCATCACTGGCGTCGGCCTCTGGCTCTCTGAATGCACGTCACACATCCGATCCTGGGTGCAAACATCATTGCAGCAATGTCCTGGAAGGAATCCTGCTCAAGGTCTCTTCCGATCTCGCCTATGCCGAACCGTACAGAGGCTGGCTCTCCTGCACAACCTCTTCTCGCTCAAAAGACATCTGTGTCCTCAGCACAATATTTTCTCGGAAACTAGTCATATCCCAACGTCTCTGTAAGCATATCAGGTCTCTAGTCTTGACGGGAAGTAATGACAGCTCGTCAGCGTCTCGCTCGAACCTCTGGTTCCACCTGTCTCTATCGTCGTCCACTATGACGTCACACCATGCTATCTACGCACTGCACTGTTCTCGGCCACGGTCAATCTGAAGTCTCTCGCACGGACTCGAAATCGCGTACTCTGTAGCTTCATCATTCTGTAGAAGATGTCAGGCCGAACAGGTCCTCGGGAACACGTCCCAACCATCGGAGGAATACTCGTCACTCGTCCGTCCTTGATCAATTCGCAACGCATCTGAGTAAGTTCCTTTATCCGAATCTGGTCAACTCCCTCGTCGACAATGCCGAACTCTGGCCTGCTGGGTGTGCGCAACCATGACCACTCCTGGGTCTAGGTCTTCTCGTATCGTATTCCGGAAAGGTCCTGTCGAGGTTTCTTTCTCAAATCTCATTTCCTGCCGCATTTCCCGGAAGTCATCATCCATTGCTGAAGCTAATTCTTATTCCGGAATGGCTGCATACTTATCGCGCCTCCTTCTAGAAGATATATCCATATGCAACGCCTCTGGGTGCGTATCACATCTCTGATATCAGCGGAGTGGAACGTCATCTCGTCGAAATATCTTGCGAACTCTTTTCTTCACTCGGCTTCCATGTCGACTGATTCGAACTCGTCTCATCATGGCTGCATGGACTGTGCTCCAACGGCTATCCTCGTATCTGGAGTCTCCCAAGCAAAGCATCCCATCACATGATATCTGAATGATGTCGAAACATTCGATCGACTCGCCAGAACCATATAATCCCCCAAGAGATCAACATCTTGAGTACAGTTTAATAGTATCGAGTACATGCCACAGCGTCGGTGGTCCAGCCGTAGAAGGGCAAACCCAAGCCTCACTAATGGCGCCGCGGAACTGCCGCAAACCCTAAGGTTCAAAGGCTTTCACACGGTCATTAAGTCGAGTTAGGGTTTCATTCTTCTAGAGGGTCCATAGAATCACCTGCATGTCATTCCGTATACTTTAAACTTGGAAAATGGGCTCCTGACATTCGATCGTCTCTATCGACTCTCAACGAACCTGCGTGAAGTCGTCTCTAGCTGGAAACAATCTATCTGATGACCTCGCATCGGTAACCGAATGAACCACTTGTCCTAGTCATTCATCCTCAGGTGACTAGCGACTCGCTATCATCTCTCTAAGTATATGCTCACGCTGCAGTAGCTCCAATCATCTGGGCGATATCTCGTCATTTGCAGCAGCAACTGGCTCATTCGCCTGTACGCCGAACAACGCCTCAATCCTCCAGGAAAGGCAATACATAGGCGGTCATCTCTGAGTCGGTCTGCTCTAGATCTGAGTAAGACTCTCCACACTGGAAATCTTCAACTCAACTGGGCCCGCTCCGGCGCATAAATCGGACGAATTACCTTCGTCTCTCCAATCGGGTAGACTAGCTATCATCTGTCTCATATCTGCCTGAAAGCTCCGGCAATCTCAGCTCGTAAGCTTCGGAAGCGACATCCTGTCAATCTCAGCAACAGCTGGTCCATCTGTCTGCACGGTAGGCGACATCACAATCTCTGAGGTATGTCATACATCAACAGTCCTCTCTCTACTGGCAGCTCTAACAATGGCCCGATCATCCGGTGCAAACCAAGCACTCGCCTCCACTAGAGGTCACAATCACCAATACTAACTCGAGACGTTCCCATGTCACCAGAAAACACAATGGTTGGCCCTCGTACCAGACGAGCTCGCACCGGCCGCAACCCTAGCAGCAGCCCAAACTGCGCTCAAACAAGGCGACAGGAACCTCAATCGAGTATCGAAGAGAGCAGATCAATGGCAAGAAAGGAAACAACAGATCCAGAGGGAATACATGATCATAAGAAGGAACAGCATCAATAAGGGTATGATCATGAAACTAATAGAATCGGGGATCTCAAATGGATGTATAATCCTGGATATAAAGAGAATCACTGATCTCGAAAATATGTACATCCTAAGGTTCCTTAAGCGGAGTGGCGTGTCGTAAGTATGCCGCGGAACATACCAACGGTACGTCACTCTACTTTAGTCACATATTCCATCAACCAAGGGTCATCCTACGCGACGAAAGTTCAGGTCTAATACCCCCTCGACCAAGTCTAAGTTCCGTAAGGCCAAGCCTAAGTTCCGTATATATATAAACGCCCTAGGCTCCACATAGTCAAACTTAGACTCGAACCAAGGTCAACCTAGCGCTCTGATACCAACTTTGTCACGAACCGAAAGAGCACGTGACTGGCCCTTGAACCATATGAAGTCTATAGGACTCCATCTGATCCAAATAAGCCAAAAGCCCAGAAATCTAAAACCATTTTTAGGAATAAGTAAAGAAACTGGTTTAAAGAAGTGAAGAAATACATGTTTGAAATCAAGGTTTTTAAATAACTAAGCCGAATATGCATTTTAAAACAGTACAGTTTTCTAAAAATTTCGGCAGAGTTTCTTTTGTAAAACTGGCCCCGAATGGGGTACAACAAGGATAACAATATATGCAATGATAAAGGCATCCCCAAGCGGGAGCTAGCTCTTCGTCAAATGACGGCCACAACCACACATGCAACAATAATATACAACGCCGAAAGGCGAGGATCAAATCCAAAAGAAACACAGTAAGCATGAAAACCGCAATACTACTAAGCGCGACTCTAAGGTCAAATAATACATCACTAAGGTCTAGGTCTGAAACAATATACAAGATTTTGGTTGATGGAAATTCTAGATACAATGAATAAAATAAATACAATGGTGGTTCTTGATGCGAAAGAACCCACCTACCAACGCAAGTCACCCATAGGGAAGCAGTGTGCCAGAAATGTCGCTATGGAAACTGTACGGCAAACCTGCAAGAACTGGGGCACAACGGGGGTGAGTTGCCAACTCGTGAATAGAAATATCTACAAGCAGAAACCGAAAGCAAGACATAATCCTAGGTCAATACGATCAGTATATAAAATCCTCAATATATAACATGCAGCCTATAACAAGGCCAGGGTAAATATCTAACCCGAGTGCAATCTCATGTGCCTGTGTCAGTGCCTCAGGTAGCAATATAACATATGAATAAGATATGAAATACGTGAAAACAGAATACATTTACATGAAGAAACTGTTTTCATAATTTAGTGAGATTTCCTTTGTATTTTTAAAAAGAGGTATCATAATGAAATCAGCATAAAACTGTGACTAGCATCGGCACAAAACGTAATCCCAATATCTCGATATCTCAAAGTCTCAACCATAAAATCTAGGGCGCCGTCAGTCCAGACCGGCCCCTACCATCAATCTCAAGACCACGACGGTATCCTCCGGATATCCGACGCGTCGGGTAAAATCACCGGTAGGTAGTACTCCCCTGCCAGGCTCAACGTCATCACCACATTCCTCTTGCCCCGGGGTACCGCACCGGGTCCACCATGTACCCGAAACGGTTCATCCGTCTCCTCGAATCGGGTTTCCAAATCCATCAGCAAACTCATGGTGGACGACTCATACATCATGGGAAAACCGCACTTCTTTATTTTAAAAGAGAATATGATTATTTGTGTCTTTGCGGTTTTCCTCCAAATCCAGAAAATCTCATAGAAATCCAAATCCAAACCTCAATAGCACGTAAAATAGTGAATATATGCATGCGAATCCATGAATGCGGCATAACAATGAATAACAGTATGCATGAAGTAGCAGGTAATAACTACAATGTCTAAACTATTAGCTAATAGGCTATGTTAAGCAATAATATATTTTCTAAGGTGTACGTGACATGGCAATTACCGATGAAGATGTGTGTGAGCCGGCAAGTAAGTGTACGTGGTACATACGCATCATCGGTAATGGTGCTGGTGTCCTAACAGCATGATATCAATAACGGAGTATGAAACATAAAATAAGCATGCGATGCGAAGCGAACCACAAAAAGGAGCGGGAGCTGAAAACTAGACGCAACTATAACTAATCTGCATAAATCTAACATAAGTCCTACAAATGGTGCCTTTTGAAAGAACACGAATCATGGGGTTTTGAAAATAGGGGCTACGGTGTTTTTATGAAAAGATACGCCTTTTTAAATATCCGTAGATCCCTTGACCTGTCTTTTAAGATACCCACGACCCGCTAGTTTTGAAATAGGTAGGAGTCTAATCTAATCTAACAACTACTCTAAACTAAGCGGCCGAACTAACAAGCTGAGCTACAGGTAAGGAAACCGTCTAACATCTGAGTCGATATATAGATATAATAGTCGGTGATTCCGCCTCAATAGTATCGCGTACGATACAGTATATCATATGACATCCTCAAGTCATGAGTGCGGATCTATCATCAATGTAAAGCTCATACGGTAAATCGTCGTACGGCATCCCAATAGCTGGGTATGGGTCAATATCACACCATCTCATCACATTTCGGGTATCACTTATCATCATATCATATAATCTGGGGTACTGATCTAAGTCTAGTACAACTGATATCATCTACAAAGTATGAATGCGGGGGTAAACACACATCCCAAACTCGCAAGAATCACACTACGTATCCCAAATACGAATCATATCAAATCACCGATCTCGCGGCACAAAGCCCACATCATCGACTCAACTCCAAAGTCATCCCATATCATCAAACACAGTGCAAGTATAAGAAACACACAAGTGTATGCGTGTGGGTGCAAATCTATCCTATGGTTCGCAACTAGGAACTACGCTAGTTATTTCTACCCCTAACTAACCATAACACACTAACTACCACACATATAAATATACTACATAGTACTAATTACGGACTACGGAGGTGCTATACGCCATCCACCCGACTTCCCCCTGTAGATATAATCTACTCACCTGCATCATCATTTGCGGACATCACCACGTATTTGCTGGTCGTCCCGAAGTCTTCATGGGTACCTACATATCAAAATATCGTATATGCGCATTAAAACCAATTCAAAGCTAAAACGGCACATGAAACCCAAACGATACGATAAGGGGCCTATAGGTGAGAACCTATGGCACGCCTTCAAAACCATAAATAAATCCTCTATATCGTCATACAAACGCCAAATAGTCGAGGCAAAACACAATCCACAATTTCAGAATCAAAAATACGGAATACGGAAACGCGAATCCAAAATAGCAACTTAAGATATATGCCCCAGATTTTACCCTAGATAGAATCTGTCAAAACTAGAAGTACCCTGGGTCAATACTAGAGGAAATAGGGGCATGCACGCAAAACGAGGAAATTCCTCACTGGTCTGGCCGCAAATTGCGGCCAGAAAGGGAAAACCGGCGGCCTCGAAGTGGAGTGGGGAGCTAGGGTTTGGGGTGATAGTTCAATGGTGCCTGCACATGTCACTGTCCACTCAATATTATTTTCAGGTGTCTCGTATGATAGCAGATTCAAGTTAACCTTCACAGATTTCACATTTTCCCCGATATCGGTTTCTAAAATCCGTATTCTGGTTTTAGCTTCAGGTTTTGGGTTCCAATTCATACACTAGGGTGTTGGTATAAGCTTAACTGAGCTTAATTTCCCAATACAACACAAGTTTCCTCAAACCCTAACTTGATTATTCTCAATTCCTTAATATCACACAATATCGATTAAAAACTAAACATGGGGTAAAGGGAATGCTATAACTAAGCTAATGGTTCAGAAAAATACCTCATTTGGCAACTCAAGAATTTTCTTGAGTTGCCCCTAGTGGCCAAAATCCATGCTTTCTTAGTCCATCTTGTAGGTCTCGGGCTTGTGCACAATTTTAATGAAATGAGTGTGAGGTTTTGGGGTTGTTTTTGAGATGATGTGAGGAGTTGAAGAGGGGAGGAAGATGGAGGAAGAAGCAGCAGCAAGGGAGAGTGAGAGAGGAATGAGTGTTGAAAAAAAAATGGAGGAGAAATGGCTAAGTGTTCAAGTCAAAGTCCTCACCTACCCTCTCTTCTCACCATACCCTATTTTCTTTTCTCTTTTTCTTTTTCTTTTCCTTTTCTCTCAAAATCCTTCTCATATAAATAGTAAACCCAAATGAGAAACCATGGCAAGAAAAATGCACAAGTGTAGAAAAAGTGATATGTGCATGTTTTGCTCAAAAATGCTAAAAACCGATTAGCGATTTTTTAATCGCGATTAGCACTAAATTAGTGTCAAACTAATCACAAAAACTTTAAAATGTCATAATTCTATAATTTACCCTATTTTAGAATTTTCCATAAATTTTTCTCAATTTTTTTCCTATTTATTTGCATTTAATAATACCAAAATATTAAAATATTCAATAAAATAATATTAAATTATAAAAATTCCCAAAATTAATATTTTATCTTTTTGAAAATGTTACAGAACTGTTCACTGACGACTGGTATAAAACCAACCAACAGTTCCCTGTGAGTCCTGTCCGGTGTACCCGTAACCTAACGAGCACCTGCATACTATCTCCAGTACGATGTACTGAGGGCTGTGGGACAGACCATCTCCCCAACTGGGATGAGAAGCGTATACACTAGTCTACTCCGGAGTATCGATGCCCTGTCTCGATAATCCTACGACTAGGGACCTGAATAAAGATGTGCTTGTAGACTACCCAGCCTCCACTAGTGTGACTGCCGTCACAACGCTGGTAGTCAAGCAAGATCCTAAGAGCTTTATCAATACGTATACTCACATATTAAGATAGAAAAACCAAGTTGCATACTACCATGTTTAGCAAGACTGTTATATACATGTGAATATCCCAAACTTCCATTAAGTAATATACAAACTAGTAGATACAATAATGGCCCCTAGGGCATATACACTAACACGAACATGATCGAAACCCTGCCGTAACAACTTACGACCTCTACATCTTTTGCCTGAACCAGGGAACTCTCTGTGTGGGACTCTAAAGACTCGACAGTATGCTGGAAGTGGGTTTAACCACAAGCACGTCAGCGGCACTAGCTATGCATAACGGCTACCCAGGTACATGACGAAAAGGTTGCCGACGAGCGAACTCATCACAACCCTAACAAGCCTGTAAGCAACACTTACCGTACAGTCCGGTCTCTTCGTCTGATACGTCGTATATGATGTCTAGTGGTGGTAAATGTCAGACCCTAGTAAGTTTATAAGTCATGATGATTTACGGCCCATAACGGTTCGAGAAACTACTGATAACACTTATCAGTAAATCTCGAGAACGCTGGCCAGGGATTTGCTGTTATGGCCGATCAAGCATAGCGCGACATCAACTCCCTATACCGGGAGAGACGAAACCCCTCCTATCGCTCACTGTCTCCATGTGATTCGGGACTGTACCCAAAATCCACCTGTTTACACGACTCAGTAGAGCCATGGTAGGGAGAAAATCAAAGCACAGCGGGAATCACCAAGGAACTATGACGATCTCGGGTCTACAGACTAACCTGTACAAGTGTCACCAGAGAACTGCTATCTGACAATAGCTATATATACCATCTAGAAGTTCTCTGCGAGTCCTGTTCGGTGTACCCATTCTCCAATGAGCACCTATGTACAATCTTTGATGTTAAACACCAATGGTTATGGGATCAACCATCGCCCATAGGGTCAAGAAACGTACACACTAGTCTACACTGGTAATATCGATGCCCTGTCTCGATATACCCTCGATTAGGAACAATTCAAGGATAGGTTTATAGACTGCCCAGGCCCCACCAGTATGATCAACATCATAATCCCGGTAGTCAATCATAATCCTAAGGGCTTCATCAACATGTATATAAAGATATGAAATACAACACATCACATGTTAAGATGAAGATAAAGCAGATAGCATACTATCATTTCGAGCAAATATTGTTTCTGTACTTATACATGCCTAGCATCCTATACAATACAGGACTCTAGGGTATACATATCTAACAAAGGGTGGGTCCAGCCTTTGGTCCCCCTCAAGGTTTCCTTAGGGTGCCCATGCTCCAGACCGCGGCTTCTCGGTTCAAACCGTGAGCCCGCGGGGTGTGCAAACATATCAAAACATCATTTTTCAGAACTGTTTTTGTCACAGTTCGTGCGTGACAAAAACGATGGATTTCTAACGTCGCTACGAGCTATCTAAGGCTTATGGAGTGGCTCTGATACCATGTTATATGGTCTCGCACACTCTACTAGGTCCATAGAGAGGCGGAATTTTCAAAAACGATTTTTAAGACGTGCAACACCGACTAATTCCAAGATCTACCGTAAGTCGTAAATAACAAAAACCTGCAAACTCAAACTTGAGGTAACTAAAATACCTAGTTTGCTAATCTAGGTAACTTAGAAGTTATAGAGTGTTAATTAGATTTGATTATCTCATAAAACCATGGATTCTTAACTCATGAGAGGGTTATGGTTTTAGGAAGAAGAAGAGAGCAAAGGAGGAAAGAGAAAGCCAAGTGTATAATGAAACTTGCACTGTGAAGAATGGCTAAGTCTGGGAAAATATCAAGCATGCAATATTTCCATAGAATATTGTAACCATTCTTGAATAGTTAGAACAAATGAATAAATAAAACCAAGTAGCCATGCTTCAACCATGCTTGAATACGCCTCATCCCTCCACATCATTATCTAAAATAAATAGATTTAAAACAAAAGGAGGTGTCTTTTTCTAGAAACATTCTAGTTAAATTACTAGAATACCCCCACCGTATATACATACCCGTACCCGTACTACAAAAAATAAGAATACCAAGAGATAAAATAATCCAATAGTATAATACTAGAATGCGGCTTAATCCTAAGTCCGCTAGTATTATCCGTCCGAACAAATTGCAGGGTTGCCAAGAACATCAACAAGGTTTCGGGAGGCATCTTCCATGCCAAATTAAAAATTGCCGTTCTAGCTAACCCTAACCCTAGAATCGTATACTAGAAAATGTGACGAAACGAATGCAAACAACTTTGCAACTAAAGTCAACAAGGAATACAACCTTTTTAGACCGGTCCTTCACTTCAACAGCTCCGTGTAGTAGTCCCTTCGCTGTGATTATGAACTCCCGGACTCTAGAGAGGCTCCCATGAAGAAATGAACAAGCTTGATTCGAAGTCTTCGAGGCCAAAGATGATCTACGTCGAGGAGACACTAACCCAAGCTACCTCTTCACTAATTGTAGAATTAGTGAAGCAAACACCCTATACTAAATGGCAAGTAGTAGAAGATGATGAAGTAGGAATTTCGCTCACTTTAGAAATGATTTTCTCACTCATTTTCCATCATCTCCATTGAAGCTAGAAAGCTTTGAGGAAAAAGAAGAAGAAAACTCTCATGATAATAATCAAGTGAAGAATGGCTACCCAAGGTGAGTTAGTATCATATACTAACCTTTGTAGAGACATAACCATGGCTTGGATAATTGGTTGGGTTAATAAAAATATCTTAGGCAAAACAAAAGTTGTGGACTAAGTCAATGGCAATCCAAGCTTCTCCAAGCTTCTTGCCATGACAAAAATGCCACCATTTTGATTTACCAAAATAAATAAAAACCCTTCATTATACATAGCATGGTGTATGTCACACACCCACCCTTGTTGCATGTATCATCAAACATGACACATTACTTTGTACACTAATATATATCACATATATACACATGCACAAAACTAGTGAGAAAAGAAATCATAAGTGAGCTAATACTAGTTAATGTAAATTAATATATAAAATATATAATTATACATTAGATTATCAAATCAACTCTTGATTTAATAATCCGGCTATATCATATATAACCGACTAATATGTAACAACTTATCGAATCAACACTTGATCCGATAACCGGGCTATATCACATATAACCGACCGATGTCACAAATCGCGAGAATAGAATACGGTATCACATATCGTATTAATCTCGGTCCCGCACATATCATATATGTGCTCCTACTCCATTTCGCTTGAGCCAGGAAACCTCTGTGTAGGACTCAAAAGACTCGTCGATACGCCGGAAGTAGGTGATGATCATATCAAACACCCACAAGCCCCAAGCGGTCTGCTAAACATAACAAACACCCGGGTATTGAGCGATCAGAAGATCAACAAGCATGCCTGCTCATACTCCTGCGAATCCAATCAGTAACACTACCGTACAGTCCGGTCTCTTTGTATGATATGTCGCATATCTCGTCTAGGGGTGGTAAACGTCAGACCCCAGTAACTCGATAAGTCGTGCCGATGTGAGGCTCATAACGGATCAAGAAACTACTGATAACACTTACCAGTATATCTCTGAAGCAGCCCTGGCCAGGGACTTCCTGTTATAGCAATCGAGCATAACGCAACATCAACTCCCAATACTGGGAGAGACGAAACCCCTCCTATCGCTCATTTCCTCCATGTGATTCGGGACTGTACCAAAAAGCCACCGTTTTTCACATTCTCTTGAACTTGGTAAGGTGGAAATCAAAGCACAGTGGGAATCACACAAGACTCTATGACGATCTCGGGTCTACAGACTAACCTGTGCCAGTGTCACCAGAGAACTGCTATCTGACGATAAGTATAATACCATCTAGGAGTTCTCGGCGAGTCCGTTCAGTGTACCTAGTCTCCATTGAGCGCCCGTATACCATCTCTGATGTTAAACATTAATGGATATGGAATCATCCATCGCCCATCTACATGGGTCGAGAAGCTATACGCTAGTCTACTCTGGTATATCGATGTCCTGTCTCGATACACCTACGACTAGGAAAATTTGAAGGATGTACTTACCGACTACTCTGTCCCCACTAGTATGATCTGCATCGTAATCCTGGTAGTCAAGTACTCATCTTAAGGGCTTTATCAACATGTAACATAAAGACAATCAGTGTACATGTTAATACAAAGAGCGACCAGATAGCATACTATCATGTTGAGCAAGAAAGTCCTCCTTATATATGTCCAAGCGTCCACTACAATATACATCGTATGTACAGTAATGTCCTATAGGGCATACATATAACTAACACAAAATACATGTAGCATGTACACGTATATGATCGAAACCCTGCATGTAAAACCATACGGCCTCTACATCGATTTCCCTGAACCAGGGAAACCCTCTGTGTAGGACTCTAATGACTCGACAGTACGCTGGCAGTGGGTTTAACTACAAGCACATCTGCGGCACTAGCTGTACATAACGGCTACCCAGATACCTGTCGAAAAGAAGGCCGACGAGAAAACTCATCTGAACTCCTACTGAGCCTATCCATGACAATCTCCGTATAGTCCAGTCTGTTCGTCTGAGAGTATCGCATGCTCGGTTTAGGGGGTGGAAAACTTCAAACCCCTAATAACCTATAAAGTCATGCCGATGTGGCTTAAGACCATCCGAGAATCTACTGATCTACCTATCAGTTATTCTTTATCTGTCCTGTCCAGGGACTTATGGTGTTGGCCAATAGAACACAGTGCGACATCGACTCCCTATACCGGGAGAGACGAATCCCCGACAATCGCTCACTGCTCCATGTGACTCGGGACTGTACCCAACTAAAACCTGTTTGCACGACTCAGTAGAACCGTGGTAAGGTAGTAATCAAAGCACAGAGGGAACTCACACGGGACAAATGACGACCTCAGGTCGACAGACTATTTGCACTCATGTCACCAAATAACTACTATTTGATGATTGGTATAATACCATCTAGCCAGTTCTCGGTGAGTCCGTCTAGTGTACTCAACCCCAGTGTGTACCTGTTTACGATCTTAGGTGCCAAAGACCAATGGCTACGGGAACAACCATCGCCCCTCGTCGGGGTCTCGAAACATATACACCAGTTTACTCCGGAGTATCGATGCCCTGTCTCGATACTCTCACGACTAGGGACATTTAAGGATGTTCATATCGACTACCCAGCTCCCACAAGTATGATTGCCATCATAACGCTGGTAGTCAAGCAATGATCCTATAGGTTTTATCAACATGTATTAATGATACGTAAAAACAAGTAAAACATATGCACATGTTAAGATAAAGACAAACCAAATAGCGTACTATCATATCGAGAAAGATTGTCTTGTATTTACATATGTCCAAGCATCCATATGTATACATATACAAAAAGGCCTCTAAGGCATACATATCCAACAATTTGTCACGACCCGAAATTGCACGTGACTGGCACTTGAATCATATGAAGTCTATAGGACCCCATCTAATTCAAGTAAGCCAAAAATCCCAGAAATCTAAACCATTTAAAAGAATAAGGTGAAGAAAACTTATTTTAAAGCAAGTGGTTTTAATAACCTAAGCCGAAGTATGCATTTTTAAAATCTCAAGTCTTTTCTGAAAATTTCGGCAGAGTGTCCTTTGTAAATACTGGCCCCAAAAGGGTACACCATACATAATATGAATAAAGGCACCCCCAAGCGGGAGCTAGCTCTTCGTCAATTGACGGCGATAACCATGCAAGCAATATAATATACAACACCGAAGGCGAGGATCAAAACTCAAAAGGAAACTCAAATCATCAAGAAAACCATAATAATACAACGCGCGATTCTAAGGTCGAAACAATATACAACTGGTCTTCTAAGGTTATAAATAATACAAGTCTGGTTGATGGAGTTTACTAGATACAACTGAAATATAATAAAGGTACAATGGTGGTCACGATGCAAGTGAACCCACCTACCAAAGCAATCACCCGGAATGGAGCAGTGTGCCGGCAAAGCCGCAACGAACCTGTACGGCAAGATCTGCAAGAAACTGCGGCACAACGGGGGTGAGTTGCCAACTCGTGAGTAGAAAACATCACAGAGCAGAAATCGTATGTATGACTCAATCCTAGGTCAATACGATCATAATATATATCCTCAATATGATAAGGTTTGAAGCATGATAAGGTGGCAAGGGTAAACATCTATACATAAGTGTAATACCAAGTGCTCGTGCCAGTGCCCCAGGTAACGACATATCATAAATATGATGTATGAATGCGGTATAATGAAAACAGAAGACATCATGAATGAGAAAACTGTTTTCTTAATATAGTGAGATTTCTGTATAAACATTTAAGTATCATCAATGAAATCATCAGAAAACAGTGTCAAGCATCGACACAAAATATATATCTCAATATCCCAATATCTCAATATCTCAGGCTCCGGCTATCCGGACTGGCATGTATCATCAAATCTCAATATCTCAGGCTCCGGCTATCCGGACTGGCCTGTATCATAAATCTCAATAAAATCACCGGTCAGCAATGCTCCCCTATCACAGACTCAAACGCCATTCTCTGCGATCTTCTCGCCCTGGGGTACCGCACCGGATCCACCATGCACCTGCAGACGGTTCATCTCCTCCTTGAATTGGGTGTATGATATCGCTCAAGAGCCGAGAAAACTCATGGTGGACATATCACAATCATAACATGAGAAAACCACACTTTTATCTTTTAAAATGATAAATGAGTTTATTAAATCTTGCGGTTTCTCCAAATCCAGAAATCTCATGGAAAATCCGAAATCCAAAATAAAAGTCAATAATAATGAATACTGGGCTTCGGCAATCCGGACTAGCCCTTATAATATTGCAGGACTAATGAATATAAAAATAAGCACGAAATATTAAGCAATGAATGCAATATGAACTAACATATGAAACAATAACATATAGGAACTATTAGCTAGCAAGCTATGTCAATGAAATAATATTCTCTAAAGTGTACGTGACATGGCAATTACCGATGATGATGTGTGTGAGCCGGCAAGCAAGTGTATTTAGAGCATACACATAATCGGTAATGGTGCTGGTGTCCCGACAGCATGGTTTCATAATCACTAAAGTACATTATAAACATGCAATGCGATGGTAACAACATAATAAATGGAAAATGAATAGTAAATTCAACAATAATATGCGGAACATGAATAATAACGTAATAATAAAGAATCTACATTTCTATATATGTGTCATACAGTTTTGCCATTTGAAATAATACGAATTGTGGTGTTTTGAAAATAAGGGCTACGGTGTTTTTAAGAAAAGGTACATCCTTTGAAATATCCGTAGAATCTCTTGGCCTATTTTTAAAATACTCACAATTCATTAGTTTTGAAATAGGTATGAATCGAGTTTAGTCTATCATCTACAAGTAAACTACAGGACTAAACTAACAGACTAATCGAAAAGGGTAAGGAAAACCACCTAAGTCTGAGTCCACACACACACACACACACACACACACACACACATATAATCGTCAGTGATCCCGCCTTAATAGTATCCCATACGATACACTATATAATATGGCATCCTCAAGTCAAGAGTGCGGATCTATCATCAATATAGCTCGTACGGTAAATCCATCGTACGACATCCCAAATCAGGGTACGGCTCAAATATCACATTTTTCTCATTAACCATATAGTATCCTTATCATCACATATCGTGAAATGGGTACTGATCCACGTCTAGTACAATACTGATGTAAGTCCACGTTACCTCTCCCGGTTCTTTCGGGCTTGCGGAAATGGTGAAAAACGATTTTTAAGACTTAGGTAACATGGACTACAAAAACGGATCTTGGCTAAACTTCACACTAGCAACCCAACTTAAGATTTATCTACTCGGTTAGGGGTTATACCTCACTTGAACTCCTTCTTCTTGAACTCTTTGTAGTGCTTGGATGGTGCTTTCCTCGTCGCCTTCTTCCGTCAAAGATGGATCCACTTGAGGGTTTCAACCTTGGGCTCCTTTCTCGAATTTTGAGAGAACTAAGGTCTTTGGCTTGCAAGACCTTCAACCTTAGAGTGAGTAGAGAGTGTCTTAGGGTGTTTTATCTTCAAGGAGATGTTTCTCAACACATGAGATTTGTTCTCCTTGAACTAGAGAAGGAAGAAGATGAAGAGAAGAGAGAGAAATGTTATGATAGAATGAGATGGTATTTTACAACCATAACCTATATGTGATTTATCTAATAATAATATTAATTGAAAATGAAAAAGGTGATGGATAGTTTGAAGAGACCATTATCATATCACAATAAATGTATTTTGCAAAGATCAAAGAGCATCTTGAAAAGTAATGATGATGGTCAATGTTTCAAATCTAGTCAACTAGTAAACCTTGGTCAACAAGTCAACAAACCCAATCCATGACACAATTTCATTTAATTAATATTATTAATTGATAAATCACAAGATCATTAGGGTTTGGAAAAAGACGACTGTCAACTGTGCATACACACCCGTTCCAAAACCCTAATGAAAAACCTCTTCCTCCGCCTCAATCAACTGTGCATACACACCCGCATTCATGTTCCGAGGAACATGAACACAATGAGATAAAACTAACCGCAAAGCATATACTAGGATCTGGCTCAAACCAGAGCCTGCTAGTAATGACTGTCCGGACACCAAACGTGCACAAGTGCGCGGATGTGAACGAACCCTGCCGCAAAACCATGCGACCTTTACTCTGTTTTGCCCAAAGGCGAATAACCCTCTGTGTGGGATTCTAAAGACTCGACACTACGCTGGCAGTGGGTTTAACCACAGACCGCAAGCGGCACTAGCTGTACGTAACGGTCCCCTGGTAGATGTCGATAAGAAGACTGACGAGGTAAACCCATCTGAACTCCTACTGAGTCTGAACGTGACAATCTCCGTACAGTCCGGTCTGTTCGTCTAAGAACATCGCATGGCGGGCCTAGGGGGCGGTAAACGTCAGTCCCCTACTAGCGGTACAAGCCATGTCGGAGTGTAGCCCAGAACACCTGAGATAACACTGGAAACCTACCAGTCTATCTCGCTTGCCCTGGCCAGGGACTTTGTGTAATGGCTCTCCTAGACACAGCGCGATATCAACCCCCAATACCGGGAGAGACGAATCCTGTCTAACCGTCACTGCCTCCAAGTGCTTCGGGACTGCACCCAAAAACTACCTGTTTGCACGACTCCTTTGAGCCGTGGTAGGGTAGTAATCAAAGTACAGTGGGAACACACTCGAGGCGAAGTGATAGTGTCAAGTCAACGGACTAAGCTGTACTCATGTCACCTGGGAACTGATAACTGACGATAGGTATAATACCAACCAACAGTTCCCAACGAGTCCTGTCCAGTGTACTCGTAACCTAACGAGCACCCGGATACTATCTCAAGTACGACGTACTGACGGCTGTGGGACAGACCGTCTCCCAAGCTGGGATAAGAAGCGTATGCGCTAGTCTACTCCGGAGTATCGATGCCCTGTCTCGATAGTCCTGCGACTAGGGACCTGCATAAGGATGTGCTTATAGATTACCCAGCCCCCACGAATGTGACTGCCATCACAACGCTGGTAATCAAGCAAAGATCCTAAGGGCTCCACTAATGTGTAAAGGAGATATGCTAAAAGAAACACATGCACACATTAAAGAAGAAACAAACCAAGTAGCATACTACCATTTTGAGCAAGAATGTCAATACAAGGTGAATATCCCAAGCTTCCATCAAGTAATATACAATCCAGTATGATACAGTAATGGCCTCTAGGGCATATACACTAACAATCTCCCACTTGCACTAAGGCCATGTACTGGCGTATCGAAGACCTATCATCTCGATCGGCCGCTCGAACTGAGTCTGGGGTAAGGCCTTGGTGAATGGATCAGCAGTGTTATCTTCCGTAGCAACTCTCCGAACCTCGATCTCCTGGCGACCCACGATCTCCCTGATCAGGTGATACCGCCTCAAGATGTGCCTGGACTTCTGATGGGACCTGGGTTCCTTCGCTAAAGCTATAGCTCCGTTGTTGTCATAATACAACGGTATTGGATCAACAATGGTAGGAACCACCTGAAGCTCCGTGAGGAACTTCTTCATGCAGACGGCTTCTTTTGCGGCATCTGCAGTAGCGTTATATTCCGCTTCCATCGTCGAGTCAGCAACGGTTTCCTGTTTGGAACTCTTCCAACACACCGCCCCTCCATAGAGGGTAAAGACATAACCCGACATGGATTTGGAATCATCCTTGTTACTCTGGAAGCTGGAGTCAGCAAAGGCCTCGATCTGGAGGTCTTTTCCGCCATACACCAAGAACATCTCCTTAGTCCTTCTCAGGACTTGAGAATGTTCTTTACCGCTATCCAGTGTTTCTTCCCAGGGTTTGACTGATACCGGCTTACCACACTCAGTGCATAAGCTACATCTGGTCTGGTACACAACATCTCATACATTATAGAGCCTACCGCAGAAGCGTAGGGTATAATAGACATGCGATCCCTTTCCAAATCAGTCTTGGGAGACATCTCTTTGGAGAGGGTGATCCCGTGACAAGACGGTAGATTACCGCGCTTGGAATCTTCCATACTGAATCTTTTCAGTATAGTGTCGATGTACCTGGACTGTGAGAGTCCCAGTATCCTCTTGGATCTGTCACGATAGATCCGGATCCCCAGAATGTAGGAGGCATCACCCAGGTCTTTCATGGAGAACCTGTGTGACAAGAACCATTTGACAGATTGTAGCATAGGAATGTCATTTCCTATCAAGAGAATGTCATCCACGTATAAAATGAGGAATACAACAGTTCTTGCTACAAATCTACTATAGATGTATGGTTCATCTGGATTTTTGATAAAGCCAAATTCCTTGACCGTCTCATCAAAACAGATGTTCCAACTCCGCGATGCCTGCTTTAGTCCATAGATGGACTTAAGCAACTTGCACACCTGTCCGCTTCTCCCACTCTGAATGAAACCCTCTGGCTGGTCCATATAGACACACTCCTCTAAATTTCCATTTAGAAAAGCGGTCTTTACGTCCATCTGCCAAATCTCATAATCGTGGAAGGCAGCAATGGCAAGAAGGATCCGAATGGATTTCAGCATAGCCACTGGAGAAAAGGTTTCGTCATAGTCCAAGCCAGGTCTTTGACGGAAACCCTTTGCAACAATTCTAGCTTTATAGGTCTCAACCTGTCCATCTACACCAATCTTCCTTTTGAAGATCCACTTGCATCCTACGGGTTTTACCCCATATGGAGCAATGTCCAACGTCCATACTTTGTTGGTGTACATGGACTCCATTTCGGTCTGCATTGTATCCAGCCATTTTACCGAGTCAACGCTTTGAATGGCCTGTTGGAAGCTAGTCGGCTCATCACTATCAATGATGCAATCCTCTCTATCCCCGTCTATGAGAAAACCGTAGTATCTCTCGGGCGGATGAGACTTCCTACTACTTCTGCGGAGCGGCGTAGGAATGTCCTGATCTTTCGAACCCTCTGGTTCTACTAAGCTTTCAGTAATAGCTCGTGGTTCTGGAATTTCTTCCAGTTCTATTGCGCTCCCACTTATCTGATTCTCTAAAAACTGAGTTTCACAAAAACCTTTTGTTCCTCTTCGCAATAGAAGAAATATCCCTTGGAGTTCTTTGGATATCCCACAAACTTGCATTGTACTGAGCGTGCCTCGAGCTTGTCCGAATGCTGCTTTTTGACAAAAGCTGAACATCCCCATGTCTTAATATGATTAAGATAGGGTCTCTTCCCACACCACATCTGATATGGTGTAGTAGGCACAGTCTTAGTTGGAACTCGGTTCAAAAGGTATGCAGCTGATTCTAGCGCATATCCCCAGAATGATCGCGGTAACTCAGCGTTACTCATCATGGACCGTACCATATCCAATAGGGTTCGGTTCCGTCTCTCCGATACACCGTTATGTTGCGGAGTGTATGGAGGAGTAAGCTGAGAGAGAATTCCATTCTCTTTTAAGTAATCCAGGAACTCGGCACTCAAGTATTCACCACCTCGATCAGATCTCAGTGTCTTGATACTTTTGCCTGTTTGTTTTTCTACTTCATTCTTGTATTCCTGGAATTTTCCAAAGGCTTCGGATTTATGTTTCATTAAGAAGACATAACCGTACCTTGAAAAGTCATCCGTAAAAGTAATGAAGTAAGAATAACCGCTTCGTGCATGCGTAGACATTGGACCGCACACATCGCTGTGTACGAGTCCCAAGAGCTCGCTCGCTCTCACTCCGTGTCCAGTGAACGGAGTCTTTGTCATCTTTCCTTTGAGACAGGATTGACAAGTTGCATATGATTGATATTCGAACGGATCCAAATATCCTTCCGTATGTAACTTAGTCAACCTTCTCTCATTGATGTGACCCAGTCTACAATGCCATAAGAAATTCTGATTTATTTCCGGAGACTTTCTTTTGTGTGTATTCTGGACATTGAAAATCTGTGGTTGGTTTAATACGTATATACCATTGCTCAATGTACCTGACCCAATCAGAACTTGATTAAGGTGAATGTTTACAACATTACTTACAAACGCAAATTCATAACCTTCTTTAGAAACCAAAGATACAGAAATGATTTTACAAGTTGCGTTGGGTACAAAAAAGCAATTACGTAAAACCAAAACATGCCCATCTGACATTCCCAGGTGATAGTCCCCCACGGCCTCAGCATCCATGCTAGCTCCGTTTGCAACTTTGAGGGTCATGTCACCTGCTCTCAAAAACCTACGCTTTCTCAACGCCTGCAAAGAATTAAAGATATGAGATCCTGATCCGGTATCCAATACCCAGGACGTACAGTTTATTGATAGACAGTTTTCAATCACATACACACCTGAAGCTGAAGCCGCAACCTGCTTCAGATCCTGTGTTCTGGCTTTCCAAGCCCTGCAATCTTTCTTCCAGTGTCCACTCTTGTGACAGTAAAATCATTCTTCTTTATCCACAAGTTTCCCCGCTACCTTTGTTGCTTTTGCCTTTCCCTTCGTATCCACCTTACTAACACCGCCCCTTGGTTTGGCGGGGGTTTTCTTCTTCTTTCCCTTGGCTTTCGCCTTGGACCTAGAAGAGGAAGATCCTCCTACAAACAAAGTGGATGTTTCCCTACCTTTCTGTAGGGTGCCCTCTGCACTCCTCAGCAGGTTGAGGAGCTCTGAAAGTTCAACTTTCTTTTCTTGCAAGTTGAAATTCAGAATGAACTGGGCGTAAGTGGAAGGAAGGGACTGAAGAATCAAGTCCGTGTAGAGCTCATTCTCCAACGTGGTCCCAAGGTCCGCGAGCTCCTCTATGTAGCCAATCATCTTAAGCACGTGTTCCGCTACCGATGATCCGACGGCCAATCTTGCCGAAAACAACTTCTTCGACACTTTGTATCTTGCGATACCAGATTGCTCTCCATACAGTTCTTTTGTATGGAGAAATATGGATTCGAGGTCCATATTCTCATGCCTCCTCTGATGTTCGTTGTCCATAGAGGAAAGCACGAGGCACTTGGCCTTTGCGCAGTCGATTTCCCAGGTCTTACGGATTTCCCTATCCGCGACGCTGGTTTTGGGACCTGGGACAGGGGGAGCTTTCATGGTAAGAAGATACCCCAACTTGTCATAAGTGATTGCCATTTTGACATTCCTGAGCCAATCTTTGTAGTTTGGCCCTGTCAGTATGTTTTTATCTAGTAGTAACTTAAGTCCAGTCATGATGTTTGGTCGCTGCAATTAGGAGAGAGAGAAGAAACACTTTAGCATGATGCTCTTGCAAGTTTAGAGTGGTTTTTAGTTTGTCTAAACAGGATGGCTCCCACTGTCTCTCGAATCCCTCCTCAAACCATAAAGGAAGAACTAGTCGGGATCAATCTCACCGTACAATACTTGCTTAACCGTTCAGCCAGGCCAGTGTCGGTACTTCGAGGGTGGTTTTCCAACGCTTTCGCGAAGTTCCTTAATTAAGTAACCTCTTTTCCCTGGGGGCGTAGCCCCGCTAACACCTTTCTAGACACCTACTTGGTTTATAGCATTGATCGCTAAGTGAGAAAGTTCCGGAGGAGCAGCTTATACTCACAGTAGGATCGGGATCCAAATATCATCGCGTGACAAAACTGAAGGAATCCTACCAGAATCATCACACTCCAAATGGTATGTAGTGCTAGCAAGTTTCAGTTCTTTTGAAACTCCCGATGTGGATTTTTGCCCCATGCTCTTATGACCTTGACTTTGGCCAAAATATCATAAGTCACATGTCAAGTTCTACCCGTCATTCTCCAGGTTAATTTGAGCCCACCCGCACATACCCTTGACTTTGGCCAAAATGGTAGAACGGCTGCCCCAAACCAACACATCTATCTATGCTGCACATGAATACCCAATAGCTACCAATCACTATGCCTTGACTTTGGCCAACATACATAGCTTGAATACTTATTGACCATTCATGTGAAACGACGGAGGGCTACGAATGGTTTTGGCGAAACCGTGAACGTAGTGAACTTGATATAATCGAAGGAACGAGATAGCTTTCAAAAGGAGTGGTTCAAGCTCCGCATTTAAAAGTTTGGTTTTGAAAAGAACCGAGTGGTTTTCAAAGTGTTCCAACGACTTTTACTTGGTTTATTTTTATCTTGCATTAATTCCAATGCGTCCCATCATTTAAACCTACCATTGCAGAAAACAACGAAAATATGACGTACGCTTATGCCATCCGCATTCGCCACGGGGTCCCGTCATCACCCGTTAGGTTACTTAACTAACGACAAAGCGGGGGCTGGACTAGCGCGGATGCAAAATATAAGCAACGCCTAAATAGATATCATATAGATATATATAAACATTCGTCACATGCAATAATAGCCATTCCAGATCACAGATGAATACATTGGATATACTAGGAATCCGCAATTCATACGAGCCTGTAACGAAGAGCGGATTACACGGTCGCGATGAATAGCCAAAACCCCACCCTAGACCCCTACGGGTGCGGCAAACTACCCGCCAAGTACCCGAAGTGAAGCAACCTCCCTCAACTCGTGAGTAGGCCACTCGGCACTTCAAGATACCCGGTAGTTTATGCACCCCACCTTGGGTCTATCCTAGGAGCAAAAACAGTAAAAAGAAATTATACAATGACGGCTACAACCCCGACCCGGTTGTGCGGCCATACAAATAATATTACATCAATTTACATATTACAAGAATTGAAAGATAAACAAAACTCTCATCTCACAATTCCCCCGGCTATTCATCCGCGACAATCCAACGAATTCATATACTCAATCCATCAACATCATAGATCACGGATATGTATAACCCCCACTAATCGACGTATAGCGATTATCAGACGTTCAATACATATAGAACATTACAGATATAACCATTAGCCAACATCGACCGAAAATACGGATTTGTAACCACCCTACAAACCAACTTGTTCTCTGGAAAATCTGGGCAGAAACAAACCATCCCAAAAATCACAAAATACCCCCCAGGAAACAAATTGCAGGAGAAACGATCCACGGCCGAGTCAACTCGGCCGCGGATCCGCGGCAGAAGCAAGCTTATGCTGCGGAACCGCGGTGAGTTGGTCGACTCGTGTGATCGTTTTTCTTGCCTGTTCTTAGAAAAGCCTGAGCCGATTTTTAAGACATGATTTTTTATTTTTAGAGCAGAAAAAAAATCGGCAGAAACTTTGGGTTTCCGGGGTGTTTTTCGGTTTTTTCGTTCGGTCGATATTCTAAATACTTTGCTAACATGCTAGGGTGTGTTTAGTTAGGCTCTGATACCACTGTAAGTCCACGTTACCTCTCCCGGTTCTTTCGGGCTTGCGGAAATGGTGAAAAACGATTTTTAGAATTAGGTAACATGGACTACAAAAACGGATCTTGGCTAAACTACACACTAGCAACCCAACTTTAGATTTATCTTCTCGGTTAGGGGTTATACCTCACTTGAACTCCTTCTTCTTGAACTCTTTGTAGTGCTTGGATGGTGCTTTCCTCGTCGCCTTCTTCCGTCAAAGATGGATCCACCTGAGGGTTTCAACCTTGGGCTCCTTTCTCGAACTTTGAGAGAACTAAGGTCTTTGGCTTGCTAGACCTTCAACCTTAGAGTGAGTAGAGAGTGTCTTAGGGTGTTTTATCTTCAAGGAGATGTTTCTCAACACATGAGATTTGTTCTCCTTGAACTAGAGAAGGAAGAAGATGAAGAGAAGAGAGAGAAATGTTATGATAGAATGAGATGGTATTTTACAACCATAACCTATATGTGATTTATCTAATAATAATATTAATTGAAAATGAAAAAGGTGATGGATAGTTTGAAGAGACCATTATCATATCACAATAAATGTATTTTGCAAAGATCAAAGAGCATCTTGAAAAGTAATGATGATGGTCAATGTTTCAAACCTAGTCAACTAGTCAACCTTGGTCAACAAGTCAACAAACCCAATCCATGACACAATTTCATTTAATTAATATTATTAATTTATAAATCACAAGATCATTAGGGTTTGGAAAAAGACAACTGTCAACTGTGCATACACACCCGTTCCAAAACCCTAATGAAAAACCTCTTCCTCCGCCTCAATCAACTGTGCATACACACCCGCATTCATGTTCTGAGGAACATGAACACAATGAGATAAAACTAACCCCAAAGCATATACTAGGATCTGGCTCAAACCAGAGCCCGCTAGTAATGACTGTCCGGACACCAAACGTGTACAAGTGCGCGGATGTGAACGGACCCTGCCGCAAAACCATGCGACCTCTACTCTGTTTTGCCCAAAGGCGAATAACCCTCTGTGTGGGACTCTAAAGACTCGACACTACGCTGGCAGTGGGTTTAAACACAGACCGCAAGCGGCACTAGCTGTACGTAACGGTCCCCAGGTAGATGCCGATAAGAAGACTGACGAGGTAAACCCATCTGAACTCCCACTGAGTCTGAATGTGACAATCTCCGTACAGTCCGGTCTGTTCGTCTAAGAACATCGCATGGCGGGCCTAGGGGGGCGGTAAACGTCAGTCCCCTATGTTAGTGTATATGCCCTAGAGGCCATTACTATATCATACTAGTTTGTATATTACTTAATGGAAGCTTGGGATATTCACCTTGTATAAACAATCTTGCTCAAAATAGTAGTATGCTACTTGGTTTGTTTCTACTTCAATGTGTACATGTGTTTATTTTAGTATATAGCCTATACACATTAGTGGAGCTCTTAGGATCTTTGCTTGATTACCAGCGTTGTGATGGCAGTCACACTAGTGGGGCTGGGTAATCTATAAGCACATCCTTATGCAGGTCCCTGGTCGCAGGACTATCGAGACAGGGCATCGATACTCCGGAGTAGACTAGCGTGTGCGCTTCTCATCCCAGTATGGGAGATGGTCTGTCCTACAGCCATCAGTACGTCGTACTTGAGAGAGTATGCGGGTGCTCGTTGGGTTACGAGTACACTGGACATGACTCGTCGGGAACTGACTAGTTGGTATTATGCCTATCGTCAGTTATCAGTTCCCAGGTGACATGAGTACAGCTTAGTCCGCTGACTTGACACTGTCACTTCGCCTCGAGTGTGTTCCCACTGTACTTTGATTACTACCCTACCACGACTCAAAGGAGTCGTGCAAACAGGTGGTAGTTGTGTGCAGTCCGAAGCACTTGGAGGCAGTGACGGTTAGACAGGATTCGTCTCTCCCGGTATTGGGGGTTGACATCGCGCTGTGTCTAGGAGAGCCATTACAGGAGTAGTCCCTGGCCAGGGCAAACGAGATATACTGGTAGGCTTCCAGTGTTATCTCAGGGTGTTTTGGGCTTCGCTCCGGCACGACTTGTACCGCTATTGGGAGACTGACGTTTACCGCCCCCTAGGCCCGCCATTCGATGTATCAGACGAACAGACCGGACTGTACGGAGAATGTCACACTCAGGCTCAGTAGGAGTTCAGATGGGTTTCGCCTCGTCGGTCTTCTTGTCGGCATTACCTGGGGACCGTTACGCACAGCTAGTGCCGCTTGCGGTCTGTGGTTAAACCCACTGCCAGCGTAGTGTCGAGTCTTTAGAGTCCCACACAGAAAGCTTTTCGCCTTTAGGCAAAGGAGTAGAGGTCGCATGGTATTGCGACAGGTCGCATGGTTTTGCGACAGGGTTCGGTCACATCCATGCACTTGTGCACGTACAGTGTCCGGACAGTTTACACTAGCGGGCTTTGGTTTAAGCCAGATCCTAGTGTACCTTTTGGGATTGGATTTATCCAGTATGCATTCGTGTTCCTCGGAACGCGGATGCGGGTGTGTATGCACAGTTGACAGGGAGGCAGAGGCAGCGGATTCTCATTAGGGTTGTTGACAGTTGACCGTTGACTATTTGACTTTTTGCTCAACCCTAATGAGAATATGATATGTGATTAACTATTATATTAATTAAGTATTATGGTGAAATGGTTGTTGACTTTTGTTGACTTTGTTGACTTGTTGACTTTTGTTGACTTGTTGACTTTGTTGACCGGTTGACTAGGCTTGACTAGTTGACCATCATGATAACCATAGCCATCATTTCATGGCAAAGACTTTTGCTTGCTTGCTCATTTGTGTAAAATGAGTGCATGAAATGACATGGTTATGGTTGCTTCAACCATCACATAAGACTTATTTGGTATGATGAGTTATCATGACTTTGGATTATGAGAGGGTGAGAGACAAAAGAGTTTCTCATTCTTTCTTGCTCATTCTCTCTCTTTTTCTTGAGCTCTCTCTTTCACCCTCTTCCTCTTGCTCCCTCTCTTGACTCTATGGTTCACATATCTCATGAGTTGAGAATCAAGAACCATAGATAAAATCCCACACAAACTCTTCTCTACTCATTCTAGTTCACAAGGTTTGGCAAACCGAGTGAACTAGTTTCTTCAAAGAACGAAGAAGGAGCCAAAGGTTGGAGCTTTCAGGTGGATCTATCTTCGGCGTACGGAGACGACGGGAAGAAGCCAATCCGGACCACCATCGGAGCTTGAAGACGAAGGAGTTCAAGACAAGCAAGGTATAACCCCCTAACCGAGTAGCTAGAAACTCGTAGTTAGGTTGTTAGATAGATGTTTAACCAAGATCCGGGTTTTAAGTCCATGTTACCACCTCCATAAAATCATTTTTTATCAAATTCCGCATTCCCGAAAGTACCAGGAGAGGTAGCATGGACTTACACCCTACTAGTGGTACAAGTCGCGTCGGAGTGTAACCCAGAACACCTGAGATAACACTGGAAACCTACCAGTCTATCTCGCTTACCCTGGCCAGGGACTTTGTATAATGGCTCTCCTAGACACAGCGCGATATCAACCCCCAATACCGGGAGAGACGAATCCTGTCTAACCGTCACTGCCTCCAAGTGCTTCGGGACTGCACCCAAAAACTACCTGTTTGCACGACTCCTTTGAGCCGTGGTAGGGTAGTAATCAAAGTACAGTGGGAACACACTCGAGGCGAAGTGATAGTGTCAAGTCAACGGACTAAGCTGTACTCATGTCACCTGGGAACTGATAACTGACGATAGGTATAATACCAACCAACAGTTCCCAACGAGTCCTGTCCAGTGTACTCGTAACCTAACGAGCACCCGCATACTATCTCAAGTACGACGTACTGACGGCTGTGGGACAGACCGTCTCCCAAGCTGGGATAAGAAGCGTATGCGCTAG